>CANDYQ010000034.1:0-96652 GCA_947425015.1 Pterostichus niger
AAACAATTTTAAAATATCACTATATTTAGGCGAGTAAACGAAAAATGTTCATTTCAGACTCTAAAAACGTAGAAATCGTGTTTCAAGTTGAAATACGCCTTGTAAACGAAAAATGTTTATTTCAGACTCTAATAACGTAGAAATCGTGTTTCAAGTTGAAATACGCCTTGGGACCATATCTCACCTAAAGTAAATGGTAGAATCAAACTTTAACCAAACGTAATGTTTGTACCTAGTATAAAGTTAAAAAGTTTAAACAATTTTAAAATATCACTATATTTAGGCGAGTAAACGAAAATGTTCATTTCAGACTCTAAAAACGTAGAAATCGTGTTTCAAGTTGAAATACGCCTTGTAAACGAAAAATGTTTATTTCAGACTAATAACGTAGAAATCGTGTTTCAAGTTGAAATACGCCTTGGGACCATATCTCACCTAAAGTAAATGGTAGAATCAAACTTTAACCAAACGTAATGTTTGTACCTAGGGTAAAGTTAAAAAGTTTAAACAATTTGAAAATATCACTATATTTAGGCGAGAAAACGAAAAATGTTCATTTCAGACTCTAAAAACGTAGAAATCGTGTTTCAAGTTGAAATACGCCTTGTAAACGAAAAATGTTTATTTCAGACTCTAATAACGTAGAAATCGTGTTTCAAGTTGAAATACGCCTTGGGACCATATCTCACCTAAAGTAAATGGTAGAATCAAACTTTAACCAAACGTAATGTTTGTACCTAGGGTAAAGTTAAAAAGTTTAAACAATTTGAAAATATCACTATATTTAGGCGAGTAAACGAAAAATGTTCGTCTCAGACTCTAAAACCGCAGAAATCGTGTTTCAAGTTGAAATACGCCTTGGTACCATATCTCAAATAAAGTAAATGGTAGAATCAAACTTTAACCAAACGTAATGTTTGTACCTAGTATAAAGTTAAAAAGTTTAAACAATTTTACAATATCACTATATTTAGGCGAGTAAACGAAAAATGTTCATTTCAGACTCTAAAAACGTAGAAATCGTGTTTCAAGTTGAAATACGCCTTGTAAACGAAAAATGTTTATTTCAGACTCTAATAACGTAGAAATCGTGTTTCAAGTTGAAATACGCCTTGGGACCATATCTCACCTAAAGTAAATGGTAGAATCAAACTTTAACCAAACGTAATGTTTGTACCTAGGGTAAAGTTAAAAAGTTTAAACAATTTGAAAATATCACTATATTTAGGCGAGTAAACGAAAAATGTTCGTCTCAGACTCTAAAACCGCAGAAATCGTGTTTCAAGTTGAAATACGCCTTGGTACCATATCTCACCTAAAGTAAATGGTAGAATCAAACTTTAACCAAACGTAATGTTTGTACCTAGGGTAAAGTTAAAAAGTTTAAACAATTTTAAAATATCACTATATTTAGGCGAGTAAACGAAAAATGTTCATTTCAGACTCTAAAAACGTAGAAATCGTGTTTCAAGTTGAAATACGCCTTGTAAACGAAAAATGTTTATTTCCAGACTCTAATAACGTAGAAATCGTGTTTCAAGTTGAAATACGCCTTGGGACCATATCTCACCTAAAGTAAATGGTAGAATCAAACTTTAACCAAACGTAATGTTTGTACCTAGTATAAAGTTAAAAAGTTTAAACAATTTTAAAATATCACTATATTTAGGCGAGTAAACGAAAAATGTTCATTTCAGACTCTAAAAACGTAGAAATCGTGTTTCAAGTTGAAATACGCCTTGTAAACGAAAAATGTTTATTTCAGACTCTAATAACGTAGAAATCGTGTTTCAAGTTGAAATACGCCTTGGGACCATATCTCACCTAAAGTAAATGGTAGAATCAAACTTTAACCAAACGTAATGTTTGTACCTAGGGTAAAGTTAAAAAGTTTAAACAATTTGAAAATATCACTATATTTAGGCGAGAAAACGAAAAATGTTCATTTCAGACTCTAAAAACGTAGAAATCGTGTTTCAAGTTGAAATACGCCTTGTAAACGAAAAATGTTTATTTCAGACTCTAATAACGTAGAAATCGTGTTTCAAGTTGAAATACGCCTTGGGACCATATCTCACCTAAAGTAAATGGTAGAATCAAACTTTAACCAAACGTAATGTTTGTACCTAGGGTAAAGTTAAAAAGTTTAAACAATTTGAAAATATCACTATATTTAGGCGAGTAAACGAAAAATGTTCGTCTCAGACTCTAAAACCGCAGAAATCGTGTTTCAAGTTGAAATACGCCTTGGTACCATATCTCAAATAAAGTAAATGGTAGAATCAAACTTTAACCAAACGTAATGTTTGTACCTAGTATAAAGTTAAAAAGTTTAAACAATTTTACAATATCACTATATTTAGGCGAGTAAACGAAAAATGTTCATTTCAGACTCTAAAAACGTAGAAATCGTGTTTCAAGTTGAAATACGCCTTGTAAACGAAAAATGTTTATTTCAGACTCTAATAACGTAGAAATCGTGTTTCAAGTTGAAATACGCCTTGGGACCATATCTCACCTAAAGTAAATGGTAGAATCAAACTTTAACCAAACGTAATGTTTGTACCTAGGGTAAAGTTAAAAAGTTTAAACAATTTGAAAATATCACTATATTTAGGCGAGTAAACGAAAAATGTTCGTCTCAGACTCTAAAACCGCAGAAATCGTGTTTCAAGTTGAAATACGCCTTGGTACCATATCTCACCTAAAGTAAATGGTAGAATCAAACTTTAACCAAACGTAATGTTTGTACCTAGGGTAAAGTTAAAAAGTTTAAACAATTTTAAAATATCACTATATTTAGGCGAGTAAACGAAAAATGTTCATTTCAGACTCTAAAAACGTAGAAATCGTGTTTCAAGTTGAAATACGCCTTGTAAACGAAAAATGTTTATTTCAGACTCTAATAACGTAGAAATCGTGTTTCAAGTTGAAATACGCCTTGGGACCATATCTCACCTAAAGTAAATGGTAGAATCAAACTTTAACCAAACGTAATGTTTGTACCTAGTATAAAGTTAAAAAGTTTAAACAATTTTAAAATATCACTATATTTAGGCGAGTAAACGAAAAATGTTCATTTCAGACTCTAAAAACGTAGAAATCGTGTTTCAAGTTGAAATACGCCTTGTAAACGAAAAATGTTTATTTCAGACTCTAATAACGTAGAAATCGTGTTTCAAGTTGAAATACGCCTTGGGACCATATCTCACCTAAAGTAAATGGTAGAATCAAACTTTAACCAAACGTAATGTTTGTACCTAGGGTAAAGTTAAAAAGTTTAAACAATTTGAAAATATCACTATATTTAGGCGAGTAAACGAAAAATGTTCGTCTCAGACTCTAAAACCGCAGAAATCGTGTTTCAAGTTGAAATACGCCTTGGTACCATATCTCACCTAAAGTAAATGGTAGAATCAAACTTTAACCAAACGTAATGTTTGTACCTAGGGTAAAGTTAAAAAGTTTAAACAATTTGAAAATATCACTATATTTAGGCGAGTAAACGAAAAATGTTCGTCTCAGACTCTAAAACCGCAGAAATCGTGTTTCAAGTTGAAATACGCCTTGGTACCATATCTCACCTAAAGTAAATGGTAGAATCAAACTTTAACCAAACGTAATGTTTGTACCTAGGGTAAAGTTAAAAAGTTTAAACAATTTTAAAATATCACTATATTTAGGCGAGTAAACGAAAAATGTTCATTTCAGACTCTAAAAACGTAGAAATCGTGTTTCAAGTTGAAATACGCCTTGTAAACGAAAAATGTTTATTTCAGACTCTAATAACGTAGAAATCGTGTTTCAAGTTGAAATACGCCTTGGTACCATATCTCAAATAAAGTAAATGGTAGAATCAAACTTTAACCAAACGTAATGTTTGTACCTAGGGTAAAGTTAAAAAGTTTAAACAATTTGAAAATATCACTATATTTAGGCGAGTAAACGAAAAATGTTCGTCTCAGACTCTAAAACCGCAGAAATCGTGTTTCAAGTTGAAATACGCCTTGGTACCATATCTCACCTAAAGTAAATGGTAGAATCAAACTTTAACCAAACGTAATGTTTGTACCTAGGGTAAAGTTAAAAAGTTTAAACAATTTTAAAATATCACTATATTTAGGCGAGTAAACGAAAAATGTTCATTTCAGACTCTAAAAACGTAGAAATCGTGTTTCAAGTTGAAATACGCCTTGTAAACGAAAAATGTTTATTTCAGACTCTAATAACGTAGAAATCGTGTTTCAAGTTGAAATACGCCTTGGGACCATATCTCACCTAAAGTAAATGGTAGAATCAAACTTTAACCAAACGTAATGTTTGTACCTAGTATAAAGTTAAAAAGTTTAAACAATTTTAAAATATCACTATATTTAGGCGAGTAAACGAAAAATGTTCATTTCAGACTCTAAAAACGTAGAAATCGTGTTTCAAGTTGAAATACGCCTTGTAAACGAAAAATGTTTATTTCAGACTCTAATAACGTAGAAATCGTGTTTCAAGTTGAAATACGCCTTGGGACCATATCTCACCTAAAGTAAATGGTAGAATCAAACTTTAACCAAACGTAATGTTTGTACCTAGGGTAAAGTTAAAAAGTTTAAACAATTTGAAAATATCACTATATTTAGGCGAGAAAACGAAAAATGTTCATTTCAGACTCTAAAAACGTAGAAATCGTGTTTCAAGTTGAAATACGCCTTGTAAACGAAAAATGTTTATTTCAGACTCTAATAACGTAGAAATCGTGTTTCAAGTTGAAATACGCCTTGGGACCATATCTCACCTAAAGTAAATGGTAGAATCAAACTTTAACCAAACGTAATGTTTGTACCTAGGGTAAAGTTAAAAAGTTTAAACAATTTGAAAATATCACTATATTTAGGCGAGTAAACGAAAAATGTTCGTCTCAGACTCTAAAACCGCAGAAATCGTGTTTCAAGTTGAAATACGCCTTGGTACCATATCTCACCTAAAGTAAATGGTAGAATCAAACTTTAACCAAACGTAATGTTTGTACCTAGGGTAAAGTTAAAAAGTTTAAACAATTTTAAAATATCACTATATTTAGGCGAGTAAACGAAAAATGTTCATTTCAGACTCTAAAAACGTAGAAATCGTGTTTCAAGTTGAAATACGCCTTGTAAACGAAAAATGTTTATTTCAGACTCTAATAACGTAGAAATCGTGTTTCAAGTTGAAATACGCCTTGGGACCATATCTCACCTAAAGTAAATGGTAGAATCAAACTTTAACCAAACGTAATGTTTGTACCTAGTATAAAGTTAAAAAGTTTAAACAATTTTAAAATATCACTATATTTAGGCGAGTAAACGAAAAATGTTCATTTCAGACTCTAAAAACGTAGAAATCGTGTTTCAAGTTGAAATACGCCTTGTAAACGAAAAATGTTTATTTCAGACTCTAATAACGTAGAAATCGTGTTTCAAGTTGAAATACGCCTTGGGACCATATCTCACCTAAAGTAAATGGTAGAATCAAACTTTAACCAAACGTAATGTTTGTACCTAGGGTAAAGTTAAAAAGTTTAAACAATTTGAAAATATCACTATATTTAGGCGAGAAAACGAAAAATGTTCATTTCAGACTCTAAAAACGTAGAAATCGTGTTTCAAGTTGAAATACGCCTTGTAAACGAAAAATGTTTATTTCAGACTCTAATAACGTAGAAATCGTGTTTCAAGTTGAAATACGCCTTGGGACCATATCTCACCTAAAGTAAATGGTAGAATCAAACTTTAACCAAACGTAATGTTTGTACCTAGGGTAAAGTTAAAAAGTTTAAACAATTTGAAAATATCACTATATTTAGGCGAGTAAACGAAAAATGTTCGTCTCAGACTCTAAAACCGCAGAAATCGTGTTTCAAGTTGAAATACGCCTTGGTACCATATCTCACCTAAAGTAAATGGTAGAATCAAACTTTAACCAAACGTAATGTTTGTACCTAGGGTAAAGTTAAAAAGTTTAAACAATTTTAAAATATCACTATATTTAGGCGAGTAAACGAAAAATGTTCATTTCAGACTCTAAAAACGTAGAAATCGTGTTTCAAGTTGAAATACGCCTTGTAAACGAAAAATGTTTATTTCAGACTCTAATAACGTAGAAATCGTGTTTCAAGTTGAAATACGCCTTGGGACCATTATCTCACCTAAAGTAAATGGTAGAATCAAACTTTAACCAAACGTAATGTTTGTACCTAGGGTAAAGTTAAAAAGTTTAAACAATTTGAAAATATCACTATATTTAGGCGAGTAAACGAAAAATGTTCGTCTCAGACTCTAAAACCGCAGAAATCGTGTTTCAAGTTGAAATACGCCTTGGTACCATATCTCAAATAAAGTAAATGGTAGAATCAAACTTTAACCAAACGTAATGTTTGTACCTAGTATAAAGTTAAAAAGTTTAAACAATTTTACAATATCACTATATTTAGGCGAGTAAACGAAAAATGTTCATTTCAGACTCTAAAAACGTAGAAATCGTGTTTCAAGTTGAAATACGCCTTGTAAACGAAAAATGTTTATTTCAGACTCTAATAACGTAGAAATCGTGTTTCAAGTTGAAATACGCCTTGGGACCATATCTCACCTAAAGTAAATGGTAGAATCAAACTTTAACCAAACGTAATGTTTGTACCTAGGGTAAAGTTAAAAAGTTTAAACAATTTGAAAATATCACTATATTTAGGCGAGTAAACGAAAAATGTTCGTCTCAGACTCTAAAACCGCAGAAATCGTGTTTCAAGTTGAAATACGCCTTGGTACCATATCTCACCTAAAGTAAATGGTAGAATCAAACTTTAACCAAACGTAATGTTTTTACCTAGGGTAAAGTTAAAAAGTTTAAACAATTTTAAAATATCACTATATTTAGGCGAGTAAACGAAAAATGTTCATTTCAGACTCTAAAAACGTAGAAATCGTGTTTCAAGTTGAAATACGCCTTGTAAACGAAAAATGTTTATTTCAGACTCTAATAACGTAGAAATCGTGTTTCAAGTTGAAATACGCCTTGGGACCATATCTCACCTAAAGTAAATGGTAGAATCAAACTTTAACCAAACGTAATGTTTGTACCTAGTATAAAGTTAAAAAGTTTAAACAATTTTAAAATATCACTATATTTAGGCGAGTAAACGAAAAATGTTCATTTCAGACTCTAAAAACGTAGAAATCGTGTTTCAAGTTGAAATACGCCTTGTAAACGAAAAATGTTTATTTCAGACTCTAATAACGTAGAAATCGTGTTTCAAGTTGAAATACGCCTTGGGACCATATCTCACCTAAAGTAAATGGTAGAATCAAACTTTAACCAAACGTAATGTTTGTACCTAGGGTAAAGTTAAAAAGTTTAAACAATTTGAAAATATCACTATATTTAGGCGAGAAAACGAAAAATGTTCATTTCAGACTCTAAAAACGTAGAAATCGTGTTTCAAGTTGAAATACGCCTTGTAAACGAAAAATGTTTATTTCAGACTCTAATAACGTAGAAATCGTGTTTCAACTTGAAATACGCCTTGGGACCATATCTCACCTAAAGTAAATGGTAGAATCAAACTTTAACCAAACGTAATGTTTGTACCTAGGGTAAAGTTAAAAAGTTTAAACAATTTGAAAATATCACTATATTTAGGCGAGTAAACGAAAAATGTTCGTCTCAGACTCTAAAACCGCAGAAATCGTGTTTCAAGTTGAAATACGCCTTGGTACCATATCTCAAATAAAGTAAATGGTAGAATCAAACTTTAACCAAACGTAATGTTTGTACCTAGTATAAAGTTAAAAAGTTTAAACAATTTTACAATATCACTATATTTAGGCGAGTAAACGAAAAATGTTCATTTCAGACTCTAAAAACGTAGAAATCGTGTTTCAAGTTGAAATACGCCTTGTAAACGAAAAATGTTTATTTCAGACTCTAATAACGTAGAAATCGTGTTTCAAGTTGAAATACGCCTTGGGACCATATCTCACCTAAAGTAAATGGTAGAATCAAACTTTAACCAAACGTAATGTTTGTACCTAGGGTAAAGTTAAAAAGTTTAAACAATTTGAAAATATCACTATATTTAGGCGAGTAAACGAAAAATGTTCGTCTCAGACTCTAAAACCGCAGAAATCGTGTTTCAAGTTGAAATACGCCTTGGTACCATATCTCACCTAAAGTAAATGGTAGAATCAAACTTTAACCAAACGTAATGTTTGTACCTAGGGTAAAGTTAAAAAGTTTAAACAATTTTAAAATATCACTATATTTAGGCGAGTAAACGAAAAATGTTCATTTCAGACTCTAAAAACGTAGAAATCGTGTTTCAAGTTGAAATACGCCTTGTAAACGAAAAATGTTTATTTCAGACTCTAATAACGTAGAAATCGTGTTTCAAGTTGAAATACGCCTTGGGACCATATCTCACCTAAAGTAAATGGTAGAATCAAACTTTAACCAAACGTAATGTTTGTACCTAGTATAAAGTTAAAAAGTTTAAACAATTTTAAAATATCACTATATTTAGGCGAGTAAACGAAAAATGTTCATTTCAGACTCTAAAAACGTAGAAATCGTGTTTCAAGTTGAAATACGCCTTGTAAACGAAAAATGTTTATTTCAGACTCTAATAACGTAGAAATCGTGTTTCAAGTTGAAATACGCCTTGGGACCATATCTCACCTAAAGTAAATGGTAGAATCAAACTTTAACCAAACGTAATGTTTGTACCTAGGGTAAAGTTAAAAAGTTTAAACAATTTGAAAATATCACTATATTTAGGCGAGAAAACGAAAAATGTTCATTTCAGACTCTAAAAACGTAGAAATCGTGTTTCAAGTTGAAATACGCCTTGTAAACGAAAAATGTTTATTTCAGACTCTAATAACGTAGAAATCGTGTTTCAAGTTGAAATACGCCTTGGGACCATATCTCACCTAAAGTAAATGGTAGAATCAAACTTTAACCAAACGTAATGTTTGTACCTAGGGTAAAGTTAAAAAGTTTAAACAATTTGAAAATATCACTATATTTAGGCGAGTAAACGAAAAATGTTCGTCTCAGACTCTAAAACCGCAGAAATCGTGTTTCAAGTTGAAATACGCCTTGGTACCATATCTCAAATAAAGTAAATGGTAGAATCAAACTTTAACCAAACGTAATGTTTGTACCTAGTATAAAGTTAAAAAGTTTAAACAATTTTACAATATCACTATATTTAGGCGAGTAAACGAAAAATGTTCATTTCAGACTCTAAAAACGTAGAAATCGTGTTTCAAGTTGAAATACGCCTTGTAAACGAAAAATGTTTATTTCAGACTCTAATAACGTAGAAATCGTGTTTCAAGTTGAAATACGCCTTGGGACCATATCTCACCTAAAGTAAATGGTAGAATCAAACTTTAACCAAACGTAATGTTTGTACCTAGGGTAAAGTTAAAAAGTTTAAACAATTTGAAAATATCACTATATTTAGGCGAGTAAACGAAAAATGTTCGTCTCAGACTCTAAAACCGCAGAAATCGTGTTTCAAGTTGAAATACGCCTTGGTACCATATCTCACCTAAAGTAAATGGTAGAATCAAACTTTAACCAAACGTAATGTTTGTACCTAGGGTAAAGTTAAAAAGTTTAAACAATTTTAAAATATCACTATATTTAGGCGAGTAAACGAAAAATGTTCATTTCAGACTCTAAAAACGTAGAAATCGTGTTTCAAGTTGAAATACGCCTTGTAAACGAAAAATGTTTATTTCAGACTCTAATAACGTAGAAATCGTGTTTCAAGTTGAAATACGCCTTGGGACCATATCTCACCTAAAGTAAATGGTAGAATCAAACTTTAACCAAACGTAATGTTTGTACCTAGTATAAAGTTAAAAAGTTTAAACAATTTTAAAATATCACTATATTTAGGCGAGTAAACGAAAAATGTTCATTTCAGACTCTAAAAACGTAGAAATCGTGTTTCAAGTTGAAATACGCCTTGTAAACGAAAAATGTTTATTTCAGACTCTAATAACGTAGAAATCGTGTTTCAAGTTGAAATACGCCTTGGGACCATATCTCACCTAAAGTAAATGGTAGAATCAAACTTTAACCAAACGTAATGTTTGTACCTAGGGTAAAGTTAAAAAGTTTAAACAATTTGAAAATATCACTATATTTAGGCGAGAAAACGAAAAATGTTCATTTCAGACTCTAAAAACGTAGAAATCGTGTTTCAAGTTGAAATACGCCTTGTAAACGAAAAATGTTTATTTCAGACTCTAATAACGTAGAAATCGTGTTTCAAGTTGAAATACGCCTTGGGACCATATCTCACCTAAAGTAAATGGTAGAATCAAACTTTAACCAAACGTAATGTTTGTACCTAGGGTAAAGTTAAAAAGTTTAAACAATTTGAAAATATCACTATATTTAGGCGAGTAAACGAAAAATGTTCATTTCAGACTCTAAAAACGTAGAAATCGTGTTTCAAGTTGAAATACGCCTTGTAAACGAAAAATGTTTATTTCAGACTCTAATAACGTAGAAATCGTGTATCAAGTTGAAATACGCCTTGGGACCATATCTCACCTAAAGTAAATGGTAGAATCAAACTTTAACCAAACGTAATGTTTGTACCTAGGGTAAAGTTAAAAAGTTTAAACAATTTGAAAATATCACTATATTTAGGCGAGTAAACGAAAAATGTTCGTCTCAGACTCTAAAACCGCAGAAATCGTGTTTCAAGTTGAAATACGCCTTGGTACCATATCTCACCTAAAGTAAATGGTAGAATCAAACTTTAACCAAACGTAATGTTTGTACCTAGGGTAAAGTTAAAAAGTTTAAACAATTTTAAAATATCACTATATTTAGGCGAGTAAACGAAAAATGTTCATTTCAGACTCTAAAAACGTAGAAATCGTGTTTCAAGTTGAAATACGCCTTGTAAACGAAAAATGTTTATTTCAGACTCTAATAACGTAGAAATCGTGTTTCAAGTTGAAATACGCCTTGGGACCATATCTCACCTAAAGTAAATGGTAGAATCAAACTTTAACCAAACGTAATGTTTGTACCTAGTATAAAGTTAAAAAGTTTAAACAATTTTAAAATATCACTATATTTAGGCGAGTAAACGAAAAATGTTCATTTCAGACTCTAAAAACGTAGAAATCGTGTTTCAAGTTGAAATACGCCTTGTAAACGAAAAATGTTTATTTCAGACTCTAATAACGTAGAAATCGTGTTTCAAGTTGAAATACGCCTTGGGACCATATCTCACCTAAAGTAAATGGTAGAATCAAACTTTAACCAAACGTAATGTTTGTACCTAGGGTAAAGTTAAAAAGTTTAAACAATTTGAAAATATCACTATATTTAGGCGAGAAAACGAAAAATGTTCATTTCAGACTCTAAAAACGTAGAAATCGTGTTTCAAGTTGAAATACGCCTTGTAAACGAAAAATGTTTATTTCAGACTCTAATAACGTAGAAATCGTGTTTCAAGTTGAAATACGCCTTGGGACCATATCTCACCTAAAGTAAATGGTAGAATCAAACTTTAACCAAACGTAATGTTTGTACCTAGGGTAAAGTTAAAAAGTTTAAACAATTTGAAAATATCACTATATTTAGGCGAGTAAACG
Organism: Pterostichus niger; assembly: GCA_947425015.1. NCBI lineage: Eukaryota > Metazoa > Arthropoda > Insecta > Coleoptera > Carabidae > Pterostichus > Pterostichus niger. Next base: position 11,652 of record CANDYQ010000034.1, read on the forward strand.
AAAAATGTTCGTCTCAGACTCTAAAACCGCAGAAATCGTGTTTCAAGTTGAAATACGCCTTGGTACCATATCTCAAATAAAGTAAATGGTAGAATCAAACTTTAACCAAACGTAATGTTTGTACCTAGTATAAAGTTAAAAAGTTTAAACAATTTTACAATATCACTATATTTAGGCGAGTAAACGAAAAATGTTCATTTCAGACTCTAAAAACGTAGAAATCGTGTTTCAAGTTGAAATACGCCTTGTAAACGAAAAATGTTTATTTCAGACTCTAATAACGTAGAAATCGTGTTTCAAGTTGAAATACGCCTTGGGACCATATCTCACCTAAAGTAAATGGTAGAATCAAACTTTAACCAAACGTAATGTTTGTACCTAGGGTAAAGTTAAAAAGTTTAAACAATTTGAAAATATCACTATATTTAGGCGAGTAAACGAAAAATGTTCGTCTCAGACTCTAAAACCGCAGAAATCGTGTTTCAAGTTGAAATACGCCTTGGTACCATATCTCACCTAAAGTAAATGGTAGAATCAAACTTTAACCAAACGTAATGTTTGTACCTAGGGTAAAGTTAAAAAGTTTAAACAATTTTAAAATATCACTATATTTAGGCGAGTAAACGAAAAATGTTCATTTCAGACTCTAAAAACGTAGAAATCGTGTTTCAAGTTGAAATACGCCTTGTAAACGAAAAATGTTTATTTCAGACTCTAATAACGTAGAAATCGTGTTTCAAGTTGAAATACGCCTTGGGACCATATCTCACCTAAAGTAAATGGTAGAATCAAACTTTAACCAAACGTAATGTTTGTACCTAGTATAAAGTTAAAAAGTTTAAACAATTTTAAAATATCACTATATTTAGGCGAGTAAACGAAAAATGTTCATTTCAGACTCTAAAAACGTAGAAATCGTGTTTCAAGTTGAAATACGCCTTGTAAACGAAAAATGTTTATTTCAGACTCTAATAACGTAGAAATCGTGTTTCAAGTTGAAATACGCCTTGGGACCATATCTCACCTAAAGTAAATGGTAGAATCAAACTTTAACCAAACGTAATGTTTGTACCTAGGGTAAAGTTAAAAAGTTTAAACAATTTGAAAATATCACTATATTTAGGCGAGTAAACGAAAAATGTTCGTCTCAGACTCTAAAACCGCAGAAATCGTGTTTCAAGTTGAAATACGCCTTGGTACCATATCTCACCTAAAGTAAATGGTAGAATCAAACTTTAACCAAACGTAATGTTTGTACCTAGGGTAAAGTTAAAAAGTTTAAACAATTTGAAAATATCACTATATTTAGGCGAGTAAACGAAAAATGTTCGTCTCAGACTCTAAAACCGCAGAAATCGTGTTTCAAGTTGAAATACGCCTTGGTACCATATCTCACCTAAAGTAAATGGTAGAATCAAACTTTAACCAAACGTAATGTTTGTACCTAGGGTAAAGTTAAAAAGTTTAAACAATTTTAAAATATCACTATATTTAGGCGAGTAAACGAAAAATGTTCATTTCAGACTCTAAAAACGTAGAAATCGTGTTTCAAGTTGAAATACGCCTTGTAAACGAAAAATGTTTATTTCAGACTCTAATAACGTAGAAATCGTGTTTCAAGTTGAAATACGCCTTGGTACCATATCTCAAATAAAGTAAATGGTAGAATCAAACTTTAACCAAACGTAATGTTTGTACCTAGGGTAAAGTTAAAAAGTTTAAACAATTTGAAAATATCACTATATTTAGGCGAGTAAACGAAAAATGTTCGTCTCAGACTCTAAAACCGCAGAAATCGTGTTTCAAGTTGAAATACGCCTTGGTACCATATCTCACCTAAAGTAAATGGTAGAATCAAACTTTAACCAAACGTAATGTTTGTACCTAGGGTAAAGTTAAAAAGTTTAAACAATTTTAAAATATCACTATATTTAGGCGAGTAAACGAAAAATGTTCATTTCAGACTCTAAAAACGTAGAAATCGTGTTTCAAGTTGAAATACGCCTTGTAAACGAAAAATGTTTATTTCAGACTCTAATAACGTAGAAATCGTGTTTCAAGTTGAAATACGCCTTGGGACCATATCTCACCTAAAGTAAATGGTAGAATCAAACTTTAACCAAACGTAATGTTTGTACCTAGTATAAAGTTAAAAAGTTTAAACAATTTTAAAATATCACTATATTTAGGCGAGTAAACGAAAAATGTTCATTTCAGACTCTAAAAACGTAGAAATCGTGTTTCAAGTTGAAATACGCCTTGTAAACGAAAAATGTTTATTTCAGACTCTAATAACGTAGAAATCGTGTTTCAAGTTGAAATACGCCTTGGGACCATATCTCACCTAAAGTAAATGGTAGAATCAAACTTTAACCAAACGTAATGTTTGTACCTAGGGTAAAGTTAAAAAGTTTAAACAATTTGAAAATATCACTATATTTAGGCGAGAAAACGAAAAATGTTCATTTCAGACTCTAAAAACGTAGAAATCGTGTTTCAAGTTGAAATACGCCTTGTAAACGAAAAATGTTTATTTCAGACTCTAATAACGTAGAAATCGTGTTTCAAGTTGAAATACGCCTTGGGACCATATCTCACCTAAAGTAAATGGTAGAATCAAACTTTAACCAAACGTAATGTTTGTACCTAGGGTAAAGTTAAAAAGTTTAAACAATTTGAAAATATCACTATATTTAGGCGAGTAAACGAAAAATGTTCGTCTCAGACTCTAAAACCGCAGAAATCGTGTTTCAAGTTGAAATACGCCTTGGTACCATATCTCACCTAAAGTAAATGGTAGAATCAAACTTTAACCAAACGTAATGTTTGTACCTAGGGTAAAGTTAAAAAGTTTAAACAATTTTAAAATATCACTATATTTAGGCGAGTAAACGAAAAATGTTCATTTCAGACTCTAAAAACGTAGAAATCGTGTTTCAAGTTGAAATACGCCTTGTAAACGAAAAATGTTTATTTCAGACTCTAATAACGTAGATATCGTGTTTCAAGTTGAAATACGCCTTGGGACCATATCTCACCTAAAGTAAATGGTAGAATCAAACTTTAACCAAACGTAATGTTTGTACCTAGGGTAAAGTTAAAAAGTTTAAACAATTTGAAAATATCACTATATTTAGGCGAGTAAACGAAAAATGTTCGTCTCAGACTCTAAAACCGCAGAAATCGTGTTTCAAGTTGAAATACGCCTTGGTACCATATCTCACCTAAAGTAAATGGTAGAATCAAACTTTAACCAAACGTAATGTTTGTACCTAGGGTAAAGTTAAAAAGTTTAAACAATTTTAAAATATCACTATATTTAGGCGAGTAAACGAAAAATGTTCATTTCAGACTCTAAAAACGTAGAAATCGTGTTTCAAGTTGAAATACGCCTTGTAAACGAAAAATGTTTATTTCAGACTCTAATAACGTAGAAATCGTGTTTCAAGTTGAAATACGCCTTGGGACCATATCTCACCTAAAGTAAATGGTAGAATCAAACTTTAACCAAACGTAATGTTTGTACCTAGTATAAAGTTAAAAAGTTTAAACAATTTTAAAATATCACTATATTTAGGCGAGTAAACGAAAAATGTTCATTTCAGACTCTAAAAACGTAGAAATCGTGTTTCAAGTTGAAATACGCCTTGTAAACGAAAAATGTTTATTTCAGACTCTAATAACGTAGAAATCGTGTTTCAAGTTGAAATACGCCTTGGGACCATATCTCACCTAAAGTAAATGGTAGAATCAAACTTTAACCAAACGTAATGTTTGTACCTAGGGTAAAGTTAAAAAGTTTAAACAATTTGAAAATATCACTATATTTAGGCGAGAAAACGAAAAATGTTCATTTCAGACTCTAAAAACGTAGAAATCGTGTTTCAAGTTGAAATACGCCTTGTAAACGAAAAATGTTTATTTCAGACTCTAATAACGTAGAAATCGTGTTTCAAGTTGAAATACGCCTTGGGACCATATCTCACCTAAAGTAAATGGTAGAATCAAACTTTAACCAAACGTAATGTTTGTACCTAGGGTAAAGTTAAAAAGTTTAAACAATTTGAAAATATCACTATATTTAGGCGAGTAAACGAAAAATGTTCGTCTCAGACTCTAAAACCGCAGAAATCGTGTTTCAAGTTGAAATACGCCTTGGTACCATATCTCACCTAAAGTAAATGGTAGAATCAAACTTTAACCAAACGTAATGTTTGTACCTAGGGTAAAGTTAAAAAGTTTAAACAATTTTAAAATATCACTATATTTAGGCGAGTAAACGAAAAATGTTCATTTCAGACTCTAAAAACGTAGAAATCGTGTTTCAAGTTGAAATACGCCTTGTAAACGAAAAATGTTTATTTCAGACTCTAATAACGTAGAAATCGTGTTTCAAGTTGAAATACGCCTTGGGACCATATCTCACCTAAAGTAAATGGTAGAATCAAACTTTAACCAAACGTAATGTTTGTACCTAGGGTAAAGTTAAAAAGTTTAAACAATTTGAAAATATCACTATATTTAGGCGAGAAAACGAAAAATGTTCATTTCAGACTCTAAAAACGTAGAAATCGTGTTTCAAGTTGAAATACGCCTTGTAAACGAAAAATGTTTATTTCAGACTCTAATAACGTAGAAATCGTGTTTCAAGTTGAAATACGCCTTGGGACCATATCTCACCTAAAGTAAATGGTAGAATCAAACTTTAACCAAACGTAATGTTTGTACCTAGGGTAAAGTTAAAAAGTTTAAACAATTTGAAAATATCACTATATTTAGGCGAGTAAACGAAAAATGTTCATTTCAGACTCTAAAAACGTAGAAATCGTGTTTCAAGTTGAAATACGCCTTGTAAACGAAAAATGTTTATTTCAGACTCTAATAACGTAGAAATCGTGTTTCAAGTTGAAATACGCCTTGGGACCATATCTCACCTAAAGTAAATGGTAGAATCAAACTTTAACCAAACGTAATGTTTGTACCTAGGGTAAAGTTAAAAAGTTTAAACAATTTTAAAATATCACTATATTTAGGCGAGTAAACGAAAAATGTTCATTTCAGACTCTAAAAACGTAGAAATCGTGTTTCAAGTTGAAATACGCCTTGTAAACGAAAAATGTTTATTTCAGACTCTAATAACGTAGAAATCGTGTTTCAAGTTGAAATACGCCTTGGGACCATATCTCACCTAAAGTAAATGGTAGAATCAAACTTTAACCAAACGTAATGTTTGTACCTAGGGTAAAGTTAAAAAGTTTAAACAATTTTAAAATATCACTATATTTAGGCGAGTAAACGAAAAATGTTCATTTCAGACTCTAAAAACGTAGAAATCGTGTTTCAAGTTGAAATACGCCTTGTAAACGAAAAATGTTTATTTCAGACTCTAATAACGTAGAAATCGTGTTTCAAGTTGAAATACGCCTTGGGACCATATCTCACCTAAAGTAAATGGTAGAATCAAACTTTAACCAAACGTAATGTTTGTACCTAGTATAAAGTTAAAAAGTTTAAACAATTTTAAAATATCACTATATTTAGGCGAGTAAACGAAAAATGTTCATTTCAGACTCTAAAAACGTAGAAATCGTGTTTCAAGTTGAAATACGCCTTGTAAACGAAAAATGTTTATTTCAGACTCTAATAACGTAGAAATCGTGTTTCAAGTTGAAATACGCCTTGGGACCATATCTCACCTAAAGTAAATGGTAGAATCAAACTTTAACCAAACGTAATGTTTGTACCTAGGGTAAAGTTAAAAAGTTTAAACAATTTGAAAATATCACTATATTTAGGCGAGAAAACGAAAAATGTTCATTTCAGACTCTAAAAACGTAGAAATCGTGTTTCAAGTTGAAATACGCCTTGTAAACGAAAAATGTTTATTTCAGACTCTAATAACGTAGAAATCGTGTTTCAAGTTGAAATACGCCTTGGGACCATATCTCACCTAAAGTAAATGGTAGAATCAAACTTTAACCAAACGTAATGTTTGTACCTAGGGTAAAGTTAAAAAGTTTAAACAATTTGAAAATATCACTATATTTAGGCGAGTAAACGAAAAATGTTCGTCTCAGACTCTAAAACCGCAGAAATCGTGTTTCAAGTTGAAATACGCCTTGGTACCATATCTCACCTAAAGTAAATGGTAGAATCAAACTTTAACCAAACGTAATGTTTGTACCTAGGGTAAAGTTAAAAAGTTTAAACAATTTTAAAATATCACTATATTTAGGCGAGTAAACGAAAAATGTTCATTTCAGACTCTAAAAACGTAGAAATCGTGTTTCAAGTTGAAATACGCCTTGTAAACGAAAAATGTTTATTTCAGACTCTAATAACGTAGAAATCGTGTTTCAAGTTGAAATACGCCTTGGGACCATATCTCACCTAAAGTAAATGGTAGAATCAAACTTTAACCAAACGTAATGTTTGTACCTAGGGTAAAGTTAAAAAGTTTAAACAATTTGAAAATATCACTATATTTAGGCGAGAAAACGAAAAATGTTCATTTCAGACTCTAAAAACGTAGAAATCGTGTTTCAAGTTGAAATACGCCTTGTAAACGAAAAATGTTTATTTCAGACTCTAATAACGTAGAAATCGTGTTTCAAGTTGAAATACGCCTTGGGACCATATCTCACCTAAAGTAAATGGTAGAATCAAACTTTAACCAAACGTAATGTTTGTACCTAGGGTAAAGTTAAAAAGTTTAAACAATTTGAAAATATCACTATATTTAGGCGAGTAAACGAAAAATGTTCATTTCAGACTCTAAAAACGTAGAAATCGTGTTTCAAGTTGAAATACGCCTTGTAAACGAAAAATGTTTATTTCAGACTCTAATAACGTAGAAATCGTGTTTCAAGTTGAAATACGCCTTGGGACCATATCTCACCTAAAGTAAATGGTAGAATCAAACTTTAACCAAACGTAATGTTTGTACCTAGGGTAAAGTTAAAAAGTTTAAACAATTTGAAAATATCACTATATTTAGGCGAGTAAACGAAAAATGTTCGTCTCAGACTCTAAAACCGCAGAAATCGTGTTTCAAGTTGAAATACGCCTTGGTACCATATCTCACCTAAAGTAAATGGTAGAATCAAACTTTAACCAAACGTAATGTTTGTACCTAGGGTAAAGTTAAAAAGTTTAAACAATTTTAAAATATCACTATATTTAGGCGAGTAAACGAAAAATGTTCATTTCAGACTCTAAAAACGTAGAAATCGTGTTTCAAGTTGAAATACGCCTTGTAAACGAAAAATGTTTATTTCAGACTCTAATAACGTAGAAATCGTGTTTCAAGTTGAAATACGCCTTGGGACCATATCTCACCTAAAGTAAATGGTAGAATCAAACTTTAACCAAACGTAATGTTTGTACCTAGGGTAAAGTTAAAAAGTTTAAACAATTTGAAAATATCACTATATTTAGGCGAGTAAACGAAAAATGTTCGTCTCAGACTCTAAAACCGCAGAAATCGTGTTTCAAGTTGAAATACGCCTTGGTACCATATCTCACCTAAAGTAAATGGTAGAATCAAACTTTAACCAAACGTAATGTTTGTACCTAGGGTAAAGTTAAAAAGTTTAAACAATTTTAAAATATCACTATATTTAGGCGAGTAAACGAAAAATGTTCATTTCAGACTCTAAAAACGTAGAAATCGTGTTTCAAGTTGAAATACGCCTTGTAAACGAAAAATGTTTATTTCAGACTCTAATAACGTAGAAATCGTGTTTCAAGTTGAAATACGCCTTGGGACCATATCTCACCTAAAGTAAATGGTAGAATCAAACTTTAACCAAACGTAATGTTTGTACCTAGTATAAAGTTAAAAAGTTTAAACAATTTTAAAATATCACTATATTTAGGCGAGAAAACGAAAAATGTTCATTTCAGACTCTAAAAACGTAGAAATCGTGTTTCAAGTTGAAATACGCCTTGTAAACGAAAAATGTTTATTTCAGACTCTAATAACGTAGAAATCGTGTTTCAAGTTGAAATACGCCTTGGGACCATATCTCACCTAAAGTAAATGGTAGAATCAAACTTTAACCAAACGTAATGTTTGTACCTAGGGTAAAGTTAAAAAGTTTAAACAATTTGAAAATATCACTATATTTAGGCGAGTAAACGAAAAATGTTCGTCTCAGACTCTAAAACCGCAGAAATCGTGTTTCAAGTTGAAATACGCCTTGGTACCATATCTCACCTAAAGTAAATGGTAGAATCAAACTTTAACCAAACGTAATGTTTGTACCTAGGGTAAAGTTAAAAAGTTTAAACAATTTTAAAATATCACTATATTTAGGCGAGTAAACGAAAAATGTTCATTTCAGACTCTAAAAACGTAGAAATCGTGTTTCAAGTTGAAATACGCCTTGTAAACGAAAAATGTTTATTTCAGACTCTAATAACGTAGAAATCGTGTTTCAAGTTGAAATACGCCTTGGGACCATATCTCACCTAAAGTAAATGGTAGAATCAAACTTTAACCAAACGTAATGTTTGTACCTAGGGTAAAGTTAAAAAGTTTAAACAATTTGAAAATATCACTATATTTAGGCGAGAAAACGAAAAATGTTCATTTCAGACTCTAAAAACGTAGAAATCGTGTTTCAAGTTGAAATACGCCTTGTAAACGAAAAATGTTTATTTCAGACTCTAATAACGTAGAAATCGTGTTTCAAGTTGAAATACGCCTTGGGACCATATCTCACCTAAAGTAAATGGTAGAATCAAACTTTAACCAAACGTAATGTTTGTACCTAGGGTAAAGTTAAAAAGTTTAAACAATTTGAAAATATCACTATATTTAGGCGAGTAAACGAAAAATGTTCATTTCAGACTCTAAAAACGTAGAAATCGTGTTTCAAGTTGAAATACGCCTTGTAAACGAAAAATGTTTATTTCAGACTCTAATAACGTAGAAATCGTGTTTCAAGTTGAAATACGCCTTGGGACCATATCTCACCTAAAGTAAATGGTAGAATCAAACTTTAACCAAACGTAATGTTTGTACCTAGGGTAAAGTTAAAAAGTTTAAACAATTTTAAAATATCACTATATTTAGGCGAGTAAACGAAAAATGTTCATTTCAGACTCTAAAAACGTAGAAATCGTGTTTCAAGTTGAAATACGCCTTGTAAACGAAAAATGTTTATTTCAGACTCTAATAACGTAGAAATCGTGTTTCAAGTTGAAATACGCCTTGGGACCATATCTCACCTAAAGTAAATGGTAGAATCAAACTTTAACCAAACGTAATGTTTGTACCTAGGGTAAAGTTAAAAAGTTTAAACAATTTTAAAATATCACTATATTTAGGCGAGTAAACGAAAAATGTTCATTTCAGACTCTAAAAACGTAGAAATCGTGTTTCAAGTTGAAATACGCCTTGTAAACGAAAAATGTTTATTTCAGACTCTAATAACGTAGAAATCGTGTTTCAAGTTGAAATACGCCTTGGGACCATATCTCACCTAAAGTAAATGGTAGAATCAAACTTTAACCAAACGTAATGTTTGTACCTAGTATAAAGTTAAAAAGTTTAAACAATTTTAAAATATCACTATATTTAGGCGAGTAAACGAAAAATGTTCATTTCAGACTCTAAAAACGTAGAAATCGTGTTTCAAGTTGAAATACGCCTTGTAAACGAAAAATGTTTATTTCAGACTCTAATAACGTAGAAATCGTGTTTCAAGTTGAAATACGCCTTGGGACCATATCTCACCTAAAGTAAATGGTAGAATCAAACTTTAACCAAACGTAATGTTTGTACCTAGGGTAAAGTTAAAAAGTTTAAACAATTTGAAAATATCACTATATTTAGGCGAGAAAACGAAAAATGTTCATTTCAGACTCTAAAAACGTAGAAATCGTGTTTCAAGTTGAAATACGCCTTGTAAACGAAAAATGTTTATTTCAGACTCTAATAACGTAGAAATCGTGTTTCAAGTTGAAATACGCCTTGGGACCATATCTCACCTAAAGTAAATGGTAGAATCAAACTTTAACCAAACGTAATGTTTGTACCTAGGGTAAAGTTAAAAAGTTTAAACAATTTGAAAATATCACTATATTTAGGCGAGTAAACGAAAAATGTTCGTCTCAGACTCTAAAACCGCAGAAATCGTGTTTCAAGTTGAAATACGCCTTGGGACCATATCTCACCTAAAGTAAATGGTAGAATCAAACTTTAACCAAACGTAATGTTTGTACCTAGGGTAAAGTTAAAAAGTTTAAACAATTTTAAAATATCACTATATTTAGGCGAGTAAACGAAAAATGTTCATTTCAGACTCTAAAAACGTAGAAATCGTGTTTCAAGTTGAAATACGCCTTGTAAACGAAAAATGTTTATTTCAGACTCTAATAACGTAGAAATCGTGTTTCAAGTTGAAATACGCCTTGGGACCATATCTCACCTAAAGTAAATGGTAGAATCAAACTTTAACCAAACGTAATGTTTGTACCTAGGGTAAAGTTAAAAAGTTTAAACAATTTGAAAATATCACTATATTTAGGCGAGAAAACGAAAAATGTTCATTTCAGACTCTAAAAACGTAGAAATCGTGTTTCAAGTTGAAATACGCCTTGTAAACGAAAAATGTTTATTTCAGACTCTAATAACGTAGAAATCGTGTTTCAAGTTGAAATACGCCTTGGGACCATATCTCACCTAAAGTAAATGGTAGAATCAAACTTTAACCAAACGTAATGTTTGTACCTAGGGTAAAGTTAAAAAGTTTAAACAATTTGAAAATATCACTATATTTAGGCGAGTAAACGAAAAATGTTCATTTCAGACTCTAAAAACGTAGAAATCGTGTTTCAAGTTGAAATACGCCTTGTAAACGAAAAATGTTTATTTCAGACTCTAATAACGTAGAAATCGTGTTTCAAGTTGAAATACGCCTTGGGACCATATCTCACCTAAAGTAAATGGTAGAATCAAACTTTAACCAAACGTAATGTTTGTACCTAGGGTAAAGTTAAAAAGTTTAAACAATTTGAAAATATCACTATATTTAGGCGAGTAAACGAAAAATGTTCGTCTCAGACTCTAAAACCGCAGAAATCGTGTTTCAAGTTGAAATACGCCTTGGTACCATATCTCACCTAAAGTAAATGGTAGAATCAAACTTTAACCAAACGTAATGTTTGTACCTAGGGTAAAGTTAAAAAGTTTAAACAATTTTAAAATATCACTATATTTAGGCGAGTAAACGAAAAATGTTCATTTCAGACTCTAAAAACGTAGAAATCGTGTTTCAAGTTGAAATACGCCTTGTAAACGAAAAATGTTTATTTCAGACTCTAATAACGTAGAAATCGTGTTTCAAGTTGAAATACGCCTTGGGACCATATCTCACCTAAAGTAAATGGTAGAATCAAACTTTAACCAAACGTAATGTTTGTACCTAGTATAAAGTTAAAAAGTTTAAACAATTTTAAAATATCACTATATTTAGGCGAGTAAACGAAAAATGTTCATTTCAGACTCTAAAAACGTAGAAATCGTGTTTCAAGTTGAAATACGCCTTGTAAACGAAAAATGTTTATTTCAGACTCTAATAACGTAGAAATCGTGTTTCAAGTTGAAATACGCCTTGGGACCATATCTCACCTAAAGTAAATGGTAGAATCAAACTTTAACCAAACGTAATGTTTGTACCTAGGGTAAAGTTAAAAAGTTTAAACAATTTGAAAATATCACTATATTTAGGCGAGAAAACGAAAAATGTTCATTTCAGACTCTAAAAACGTAGAAATCGTGTTTCAAGTTGAAATACGCCTTGTAAACGAAAAATGTTTATTTCAGACTCTAATAACGTAGAAATCGTGTTTCAAGTTGAAATACGCCTTGGGACCATATCTCACCTAAAGTAAATGGTAGAATCAAACTTTAACCAAACGTAATGTTTGTACCTAGGGTAAAGTTAAAAAGTTTAAACAATTTGAAAATATCACTATATTTAGGCGAGTAAACGAAAAATGTTCGTCTCAGACTCTAAAACCGCAGAAATCGTGTTTCAAGTTGAAATACGCCTTGGTACCATATCTCACCTAAAGTAAATGGTAGAATCAAACTTTAACCAAACGTAATGTTTGTACCTAGGGTAAAGTTAAAAAGTTTAAACAATTTTAAAATATCACTATATTTAGGCGAGTAAACGAAAAATGTTCATTTCAGACTCTAAAAACGTAGAAATCGTGTTTCAAGTTGAAATACGCCTTGTAAACGAAAAATGTTTATTTCAGACTCTAATAACGTAGAAATCGTGTTTCAAGTTGAAATACGCCTTGGGACCATATCTCACCTAAAGTAAATGGTAGAATCAAACTTTAACCAAACGTAATGTTTGTACCTAGTATAAAGTTAAAAAGTTTAAACAATTTTAAAATATCACTATATTTAGGCGAGTAAACGAAAAATGTTCATTTCAGACTCTAAAAACGTAGAAATCGTGTTTCAAGTTGAAATACGCCTTGTAAACGAAAAATGTTTATTTCAGACTCTAATAACGTAGAAATCGTGTTTCAAGTTGAAATACGCCTTGGGACCATATCTCACCTAAAGTAAATGGTAGAATCAAACTTTAACCAAACGTAATGTTTGTACCTAGGGTAAAGTTAAAAAGTTTAAACAATTTGAAAATAACACTATATTTAGGCGAGAAAACGAAAAATGTTCATTTCAGACTCTAAAAACGTAGAAATCGTGTTTCAAGTTGAAATACGCCTTGTAAACGAAAAATGTTTATTTCAGACTCTAATAACGTAGAAATCGTGTTTCAAGTTGAAATACGCCTTGGGACCATATCTCACCTAAAGTAAATGGTAGAATCAAACTTTAACCAAACGTAATGTTTGTACCTAGGGTAAAGTTAAAAAGTTTAAACAATTTGAAAATATCACTATATTTAGGCGAGTAAACGAAAAATGTTCGTCTCAGACTCTAAAACCGCAGAAATCGTGTTTCAAGTTGAAATACGCCTTGGTACCATATCTCACCTAAAGTAAATGGTAGAATCAAACTTTAACCAAACGTAATGTTTGTACCTAGGGTAAAGTTAAAAAGTTTAAACAATTTTAAAATATCACTATATTTAGGCGAGTAAACGAAAAATGTTCATTTCAGACTCTAAAAACGTAGAAATCGTGTTTCAAGTTGAAATACGCCTTGTAAACGAAAAATGTTTATTTCAGACTCTAATAACGTAGAAATCGTGTTTCAAGTTGAAATACGCCTTGGGACCATTATCTCACCTAAAGTAAATGGTAGAATCAAACTTTAACCAAACGTAATGTTTGTACCTAGGGTAAAGTTAAAAAGTTTAAACAATTTGAAAATATCACTATATTTAGGCGAGTAAACGAAAAATGTTCGTCTCAGACTCTAAAACCGCAGAAATCGTGTTTCAAGTTGAAATACGCCTTGGTACCATATCTCAAATAAAGTAAATGGTAGAATCAAACTTTAACCAAACGTAATGTTTGTACCTAGTATAAAGTTAAAAAGTTTAAACAATTTTACAATATCACTATATTTAGGCGAGTAAACGAAAAATGTTCATTTCAGACTCTAAAAACGTAGAAATCGTGTTTCAAGTTGAAATACGCCTTGTAAACGAAAAATGTTTATTTCAGACTCTAATAACGTAGAAATCGTGTTTCAAGTTGAAATACGCCTTGGGACCATATCTCACCTAAAGTAAATGGTAGAATCAAACTTTAACCAAACGTAATGTTTGTACCTAGTATAAAGTTAAAAAGTTTAAACAATTTTAAAATATCACTATATTTAGGCGAGTAAACGAAAAATGTTCATTTCAGACTCTAAAAACGTAGAAATCGTGTTTCAAGTTGAAATACGCCTTGTAAACGAAAAATGTTTATTTCAGACTCTAATAACGTAGAAATCGTGTTTCAAGTTGAAATACGCCTTGGGACCATATCTCACCTAAAGTAAATGGTAGAATCAAACTTTAACCAAACGTAATGTTTGTACCTAGGGTAAAGTTAAAAAGTTTAAACAATTTGAAAATATCACTATATTTAGGCGAGAAAACGAAAAATGTTCATTTCAGACTCTAAAAACGTAGAAATCGTGTTTCAAGTTGAAATACGCCTTGTAAACGAAAAATGTTTATTTCAGACTCTAATAACGTAGAAATCGTGTTTCAAGTTGAAATACGCCTTGGGACCATATCTCACCTAAAGTAAATGGTAGAATCAAACTTTAACCAAACGTAATGTTTGTACCTAGGGTAAAGTTAAAAAGTTTAAACAATTTGAAAATATCACTATATTTAGGCGAGTAAACGAAAAATGTTCGTCTCAGACTCTAAAACCGCAGAAATCGTGTTTCAAGTTGAAATACGCCTTGGTACCATATCTCACCTAAAGTAAATGGTAGAATCAAACTTTAACCAAACGTAATGTTTGTACCTAGGGTAAAGTTAAAAAGTTTAAACAATTTTAAAATATCACTATATTTAGGCGAGTAAACGAAAAATGTTCATTTCAGACTCTAAAAACGTAGAAATCGTGTTTCAAGTTGAAATACGCCTTGTAAACGAAAACTGTTTATTTCAGACTCTAATAACGTAGAAATCGTGTTTCAAGTTGAAATACGCCTTGGGACCATATCTCACCTAAAGTAAATGGTAGAATCAAACTTTAACCAAACGTAATGTTTGTACCTAGGGTAAAGTTAAAAAGTTTAAACAATTTGAAAATATCACTATATTTAGGCGAGTAAACGAAAAATGTTCGTCTCAGACTCTAAAACCGCAGAAATCGTGTTTCAAGTTGAAATACGCCTTGGTACCATATCTCACCTAAAGTAAATGGTAGAATCAAACTTTAACCAAACGTAATGTTTGTACCTAGGGTAAAGTTAAAAAGTTTAAACAATTTTAAAATATCACTATATTTAGGCGAGTAAACGAAAAATGTTCATTTCAGACTCTAAAAACGTAGAAATCGTGTTTCAAGTTGAAATACGCCTTGTAAACGAAAAATGTTTATTTCAGACTCTAATAACGTAGAAATCGTGTTTCAAGTTGAAATACGCCTTGGGACCATATCTCACCTAAAGTAAATGGTAGAATCAAACTTTAACCAAACGTAATGTTTGTACCTAGGGTAAAGTTAAAAAGTTTAAACAATTTGAAAATATCACTATATTTAGGCGAGAAAACGAAAAATGTTCATTTCAGACTCTAAAAACGTAGAAATCGTGTTTCAAGTTGAAATACGCCTTGTAAACGAAAAATGTTTATTTCAGACTCTAATAACGTAGAAATCGTGTTTCAAGTTGAAATACGCCTTGGGACCATATCTCACCTAAAGTAAATGGTAGAATCAAACTTTAACCAAACGTAATGTTTGTACCTAGGGTAAAGTTAAAAAGTTTAAACAATTTGAAAATATCACTATATTTAGGCGAGTAAACGAAAAATGTTCGTCTCAGACTCTAAAACCGCAGAAATCGTGTTTCAAGTTGAAATACGCCTTGGTACCATATCTCACCTAAAGTAAATGGTAGAATCAAACTTTAACCAAACGTAATGTTTGTACCTAGGGTAAAGTTAAAAAGTTTAAACAATTTTAAAATATCACTATATTTAGGCGAGTAAACGAAAAATGTTCATTTCAGACTCTAAAAACGTAGAAATCGTGTTTCAAGTTGAAATACGCCTTGTAAACGAAAACTGTTTATTTCAGACTCTAATAACGTAGAAATCGTGTTTCAAGTTGAAATACGCCTTGGGACCATATCTCACCTAAAGTAAATGGTAGAATCAAACTTTAACCAAACGTAATGTTTGTACCTAGGGTAAAGTTAAAAAGTTTAAACAATTTGAAAATATCACTATATTTAGGCGAGTAAACGAAAAATGTTCGTCTCAGACTCTAAAACCGCAGAAATCGTGTTTCAAGTTGAAATACGCCTTGGTACCATATCTCACCTAAAGTAAATGGTAGAATCAAACTTTAACCAAACGTAATGTTTGTACCTAGGGTAAAGTTAAAAAGTTTAAACAATTTTAAAATATCACTATATTTAGGCGAGTAAACGAAAAATGTTCATTTCAGACTCTAAAAACGTAGAAATCGTGTTTCAAGTTGAAATACGCCTTGTAAACGAAAAATGTTTATTTCAGACTCTAATAACGTAGAAATCGTGTTTCAAGTTGAAATACGCCTTGGGACCATATCTCACCTAAAGTAAATGGTAGAATCAAACTTTAACCAAACGTAATGTTTGTACCTAGTATAAAGTTAAAAAGTTTAAACAATTTTAAAATATCACTATATTTAGGCGAGTAAACGAAAAATGTTCATTTCAGACTCTAAAAACGTAGAAATCGTGTTTCAAGTTGAAATACGCCTTGTAAACGAAAAATGTTTATTTCAGACTCTAATAACGTAGAAATCGTGTTTCAAGTTGAAATACGCCTTGGGACCATATCTCACCTAAAGTAAATGGTAGAATCAAACTTTAACCAAACGTAATGTTTGTACCTAGGGTAAAGTTAAAAAGTTTAAACAATTTGAAAATATCACTATATTTAGGCGAGAAAACGAAAAATGTTCATTTCAGACTCTAAAAACGTAGAAATCGTGTTTCAAGTTGAAATACGCCTTGTAAACGAAAAATGTTTATTTCAGACTCTAATAACGTAGAAATCGTGTTTCAAGTTGAAATACGCCTTGGGACCATATCTCACCTAAAGTAAATGGTAGAATCAAACTTTAACCAAACGTAATGTTTGTACCTAGGGTAAAGTTAAAAAGTTTAAACAATTTGAAAATATCACTATATTTAGGCGAGTAAACGAAAAATGTTCATTTCAGACTCTAAAAACGTAGAAATCGTGTTTCAAGTTGAAATACGCCTTGTAAACGAAAAATGTTTATTTCAGACTCTAATAACGTAGAAATCGTGTTTCAAGTTGAAATACGCCTTGGGACCATATCTCACCTAAAGTAAATGGTAGAATCAAACTTTAACCAAACGTAATGTTTGTACCTAGGGTAAAGTTAAAAAGTTTAAACAATTTGAAAATATCACTATATTTAGGCGAGTAAACGAAAAATGTTCGTCTCAGACTCTAAAACCGCAGAAATCGTGTTTCAAGTTGAAATACGCCTTGGTACCATATCTCACCTAAAGTAAATGGTAGAATCAAACTTTAACCAAACGTAATGTTTGTACCTAGGGTAAAGTTAAAAAGTTTAAACAATTTTAAAATATCACTATATTTAGGCGAGTAAACGAAAAATGTTCATTTCAGACTCTAAAAACGTAGAAATCGTGTTTCAAGTTGAAATACGCCTTGTAAACGAAAAATGTTTATTTCAGACTCTAATAACGTAGAAATCGTGTTTCAAGTTGAAATACGCCTTGGGACCATATCTCACCTAAAGTAAATGGTAGAATCAAACTTTAACCAAACGTAATGTTTGTACCTAGTATAAAGTTAAAAAGTTTAAACAATTTTAAAATATCACTATATTTAGGCGAGTAAACGAAAAATGTTCATTTCAGACTCTAAAAACGTAGAAATCGTGTTTCAAGTTGAAATACGCCTTGTAAACGAAAAATGTTTATTTCAGACTCTAATAACGTAGAAATCGTGTTTCAAGTTGAAATACGCCTTGGGACCATATCTCACCTAAAGTAAATGGTAGAATCAAACTTTAACCAAACGTAATGTTTGTACCTAGGGTAAAGTTAAAAAGTTTAAACAATTTGAAAATATCACTATATTTAGGCGAGTAAACGAAAAATGTTCGTCTCAGACTCTAAAACCGCAGAAATCGTGTTTCAAGTTGAAATACGCCTTGGTACCATATCTCAAATAAAGTAAATGGTAGAATCAAACTTTAACCAAACGTAATGTTTGTACCTAGTATAAAGTTAAAAAGTTTAAACAATTTTACAATATCACTATATTTAGGCGAGTAAACGAAAAATGTTCATTTCAGACTCTAAAAACGTAGAAATCGTGTTTCAAGTTGAAATACGCCTTGTAAACGAAAAATGTTTATTTCAGACTCTAATAACGTAGAAATCGTGTTTCAAGTTGAAATACGCCTTGGGACCATATCTCACCTAAAGTAAATGGTAGAATCAAACTTTAACCAAACGTAATGTTTGTACCTAGGGTAAAGTTAAAAAGTTTAAACAATTTGAAAATATCACTATATTTAGGCGAGTAAACGAAAAATGTTCGTCTCAGACTCTAAAACCGCAGAAATCGTGTTTCAAGTTGAAATACGCCTTGGTACCATATCTCACCTAAAGTAAATGGTAGAATCAAACTTTAACCAAACGTAATGTTTGTACCTAGGGTAAAGTTAAAAAGTTTAAACAATTTTAAAATATCACTATATTTAGGCGAGTAAACGAAAAATGTTCATTTCAGACTCTAAAAACGTAGAAATCGTGTTTCAAGTTGAAATACGCCTTGTAAACGAAAAATGTTTATTTCAGACTCTAATAACGTAGAAATCGTGTTTCAAGTTGAAATACGCCTTGGGACCATATCTCACCTAAAGTAAATGGTAGAATCAAACTTTAACCAAACGTAATGTTTGTACCTAGTATAAAGTTAAAAAGTTTAAACAATTTTAAAATATCACTATATTTAGGCGAGTAAACGAAAAATGTTCATTTCAGACTCTAAAAACGTAGAAATCGTGTTTCAAGTTGAAATACGCCTTGTAAACGAAAAATGTTTATTTCAGACTCTAATAACGTAGAAATCGTGTTTCAAGTTGAAATACGCCTTGGGACCATATCTCACCTAAAGTAAATGGTAGAATCAAACTTTAACCAAACGTAATGTTTGTACCTAGGGTAAAGTTAAAAAGTTTAAACAATTTGAAAATATCACTATATTTAGGCGAGAAAACGAAAAATGTTCATTTCAGACTCTAAAAACGTAGAAATCGTGTTTCAAGTTGAAATACGCCTTGTAAACGAAAAATGTTTATTTCAGACTCTAATAACGTAGAAATCGTGTTTCAAGTTGAAATACGCCTTGGGACCATATCTCACCTAAAGTAAATGGTAGAATCAAACTTTAACCAAACGTAATGTTTGTACCTAGGGTAAAGTTAAAAAGTTTAAACAATTTGAAAATATCACTATATTTAGGCGAGTAAACGAAAAATGTTCGTCTCAGACTCTAAAACCGCAGAAATCGTGTTTCAAGTTGAAATACGCCTTGGTACCATATCTCAAATAAAGTAAATGGTAGAATCAAACTTTAACCAAACGTAATGTTTGTACCTAGTATAAAGTTAAAAAGTTTAAACAATTTTACAATATCACTATATTTAGGCGAGTAAACGAAAAATGTTCATTTCAGACTCTAAAAACGTAGAAATCGTGTTTCAAGTTGAAATACGCCTTGTAAACGAAAAATGTTTATTTCAGACTCTAATAACGTAGAAATCGTGTATCAAGTTGAAATACGCCTTGGGACCATATCTCACCTAAAGTAAATGGTAGAATCAAACTTTAACCAAACGTAATGTTTGTACCTAGGGTAAAGTTAAAAAGTTTAAACAATTTGAAAATATCACTATATTTAGGCGAGTAAACGAAAAATGTTCATTTCAGACTCTAAAAACGTAGAAATCGTGTTTCAAGTTGAAATACGCCTTGTAAACGAAAAATGTTTATTTCAGACTCTAATAACGTAGAAATCGTGTTTCAAGTTGAAATACGCATTGGGACCATATCTCACCTAAAGTAAATGGTAGAATCAAACTTTAACCAAACGTAATGTTTGTACCTAGTATAAAGTTAAAAAGTTTAAACAATTTTAAAATATCACTATATTTAGGCGAGTAAACGAAAAATGTTCATTTCAGACTCTAAAAACGTAGAAATCGTGTTTCAAGTTGAAATACGCCTTGTAAACGAAAAATGTTTATTTCAGACTCTAATAACGTAGAAATCGTGTTTCAAGTTGAAATACGCCTTGGGACCATATCTCACCTAAAGTAAATGGTAGAATCAAACTTTAACCAAACGTAATGTTTGTACCTAGGGTAAAGTTTAAAAGTTTAATCAATTTGAAAATATCACTATATTTAGGCGAGAAAACGAAAAATGTTCATTTCAGACTCTAAAAACGTAGAAATCGTGTTTCAAGTTGAAATACGCCTTGTAAACGAAAAATGTTTATTTCAGACTCTAATAACGTAGAAATCGTGTTTCAAGTTGAAATACGCCTTGGGACCATATCTCACCTAAAGTAAATGGTAGAATCAAACTTTAACCAAACGTAATGTTTGTACCTAGGGTAAAGTTAAAAAGTTTAAACAATTTGAAAATATCACTATATTTAGGCGAGTAAACGAAAAATGTTTGTCTCAGACTCTAAAACCGCAGAAATCGTGTTTCAAGTTGAAATACGCCTTGGTACCATATCTCACCTAAAGTAAATGGTAGAATCAAACTTTAACCAAACGTAATGTTTGTACCTAGGGTAAAGTTAAAAAGTTTAAACAATTTTAAAATATCACTATATTTAGGCGAGTAAACGAAAAATGTTCATTTCAGACTCTAAAAACGTAGAAATCGTGTTTCAAGTTGAAATACGCCTTGTAAACGAAAAATGTTTATTTCAGACTCTAATAACGTAGAAATCGTGTTTCAAGTTGAAATACGCCTTGGGACCATTATCTCACCTAAAGTAAATGGTAGAATCAAACTTTAACCAAACGTAATGTTTGTACCTAGGGTAAAGTTAAAAAGTTTAAACAATTTGAAAATATCACTATATTTAGGCGAGTAAACGAAAAATGTTCGTCTCAGACTCTAAAACCGCAGAAATCGTGTTTCAAGTTGAAATACGCCTTGGTACCATATCTCAAATAAAGTAAATGGTAGAATCAAACTTTAACCAAACGTAATGTTTGTACCTAGTATAAAGTTAAAAAGTTTAAACAATTTTACAATATCACTATATTTAGGCGAGTAAACGAAAAATGTTCATTTCAGACTCTAAAAACGTAGAAATCGTGTTTCAAGTTGAAATACGCCTTGTAAACGAAAAATGTTTATTTCAGACTCTAATAACGTAGAAATCGTGTTTCAAGTTGAAATACGCCTTGGGACCATATCTCACCTAAAGTAAATGGTAGAATCAAACTTTAACCAAACGTAATGTTTGTACCTAGGGTAAAGTTAAAAAGTTTAAACAATTTGAAAATATCACTATATTTAGGCGAGTAAACGAAAAATGTTCGTCTCAGACTCTAAAACCGCAGAAATCGTGTTTCAAGTTGAAATACGCCTTGGTACCATATCTCACCTAAAGTAAATGGTAGAATCAAACTTTAACCAAACGTAATGTTTGTACCTAGGGTAAAGTTAAAAAGTTTAAACAATTTTAAAATATCACTATATTTAGGCGAGTAAACGAAAAATGTTCATTTCAGACTCTAAAAACGTAGAAATCGTGTTTCAAGTTGAAATACGCCTTGTAAACGAAAAATGTTTATTTCAGACTCTAATAACGTAGAAATCGTGTTTCAAGTTGAAATACGCATTGGGACCATATCTCACCTAAAGTAAATGGTAGAATCAAACTTTAACCAAACGTAATGTTTGTACCTAGTATAAAGTTAAAAAGTTTAAACAATTTTAAAATATCACTATATTTAGGCGAGTAAACGAAAAATGTTCATTTCAGACTCTAAAAACGTAGAAATCGTGTTTCAAGTTGAAATACGCCTTGTAAACGAAAAATGTTTATTTCAGACTCTAATAACGTAGAAATCGTGTTTCAAGTTGAAATACGCCTTGGGACCATATCTCACCTAAAGTAAATGGTAGAATCAAACTTTAACCAAACGTAATGTTTGTACCTAGGGTAAAGTTAAAAAGTTTAAACAATTTGAAAATATCACTATATTTAGGCGAGAAAACGAAAAATGTTCATTTCAGACTCTAAAAACGTAGAAATCGTGTTTCAAGTTGAAATACGCCTTGTAAACGAAAAATGTTTATTTCAGACTCTAATAACGTAGAAATCGTGTTTCAAGTTGAAATACGCCTTGGGACCATATCTCACCTAAAGTAAATGGTAGAATCAAACTTTAACCAAACGTAATGTTTGTACCTAGGGTAAAGTTAAAAAGTTTAAACAATTTGAAAATATCACTATATTTAGGCGAGTAAACGAAAAATGTTCGTCTCAGACTCTAAAACCGCAGAAATCGTGTTTCAAGTTGAAATACGCCTTGGTACCATATCTCACCTAAAGTAAATGGTAGAATCAAACTTTAACCAAACGTAATGTTTGTACCTAGGGTAAAGTTAAAAAGTTTAAACAATTTTAAAATATCACTATATTTAGGCGAGTAAACGAAAAATGTTCATTTCAGACTCTAAAAACGTAGAAATCGTGTTTCAAGTTGAAATACGCCTTGTAAACGAAAAATGTTTATTTCAGACTCTAATAACGTAGAAATCGTGTTTCAAGTTGAAATACGCCTTGGGACCATTATCTCACCTAAAGTAAATGGTAGAATCAAACTTTAACCAAACGTAATGTTTGTACCTAGGGTAAAGTTAAAAAGTTTAAACAATTTGAAAATATCACTATATTTAGGCGAGTAAACGAAAAATGTTCGTCTCAGACTCTAAAACCGCAGAAATCGTGTTTCAAGTTGAAATACGCCTTGGTACCATATCTCAAATAAAGTAAATGGTAGAATCAAACTTTAACCAAACGTAATGTTTGTACCTAGTATAAAGTTAAAAAGTTTAAACAATTTTACAATATCACTATATTTAGGCGAGTAAACGAAAAATGTTCATTTCAGACTCTAAAAACGTAGAAATCGTGTTTCAAGTTGAAATACGCCTTGTAAACGAAAAATGTTTATTTCAGACTCTAATAACGTAGAAATCGTGTTTCAAGTTGAAATACGCCTTGGGACCATATCTCACCTAAAGTAAATGGTAGAATCAAACTTTAACCAAACGTAATGTTTGTACCTAGGGTAAAGTTAAAAAGTTTAAACAATTTGAAAATATCACTATATTTAGGCGAGTAAACGAAAAATGTTCGTCTCAGACTCTAAAACCGCAGAAATCGTGTTTCAAGTTGAAATACGCCTTGGTACCATATCTCACCTAAAGTAAATGGTAGAATCAAACTTTAACCAAACGTAATGTTTGTACCTAGGGTAAAGTTAAAAAGTTTAAACAATTTTAAAATATCACTATATTTAGGCGAGTAAACGAAAAATGTTCATTTCAGACTCTAAAAACGTAGAAATCGTGTTTCAAGTTGAAATACGCCTTGTAAACGAAAAATGTTTATTTCAGACTCTAATAACGTAGAAATCGTGTTTCAAGTTGAAATACGCCTTGGGACCATATCTCACCTAAAGTAAATGGTAGAATCAAACTTTAACCAAACGTAATGTTTGTACCTAGTATAAAGTTAAAAAGTTTAAACAATTTTAAAATATCACTATATTTAGGCGAGTAAACGAAAAATGTTCATTTCAGACTCTAAAAACGTAGAAATCGTGTTTCAAGTTGAAATACGCCTTGTAAACGAAAAATGTTTATTTCAGACTCTAATAACGTAGAAATCGTGTTTCAAGTTGAAATACGCCTTGGGACCATATCTCACCTAAAGTAAATGGTAGAATCAAACTTTAACCAAACGTAATGTTTGTACCTAGGGTAAAGTTAAAAAGTTTAAACAATTTGAAAATATCACTATATTTAGGCGAGAAAACGAAAAATGTTCATTTCAGACTCTAAAAACGTAGAAATCGTGTTTCAAGTTGAAATACGCCTTGTAAACGAAAAATGTTTATTTCAGACTCTAATAACGTAGAAATCGTGTTTCAAGTTGAAATACGCCTTGGGACCATATCTCACCTAAAGTAAATGGTAGAATCAAACTTTAACCAAACGTAATGTTTGTACCTAGGGTAAAGTTAAAAAGTTTAAACAATTTGAAAATATCACTATATTTAGGCGAGTAAACGAAAAATGTTCGTCTCAGACTCTAAAACCGCAGAAATCGTGTTTCAAGTTGAAATACGCCTTGGTACCATATCTCACCTAAAGTAAATGGTAGAATCAAACTTTAACCAAACGTAATGTTTGTACCTAGGGTAAAGTTAAAAAGTTTAAACAATTTGAAAATATCACTATATTTAGGCGAGTAAACGAAAAATGTTCGTCTCAGACTCTAAAACCGCAGAAATCGTGTTTCAAGTTGAAATACGCCTTGGTACCATATCTCAAATAAAGTAAATGGTAGAATCAAACTTTAACCAAACGTAATGTTTGTACCTAGTATAAAGTTAAAAAGTTTAAACAATTTTACAATATCACTATATTTAGGCGAGTAAACGAAAAATGTTCATTTCAGACTCTAAAAACGTAGAAATCGTGTTTCAAGTTGAAATACGCCTTGTAAACGAAAAATGTTTATTTCAGACTCTAATAACGTAGAAATCGTGTTTCAAGTTGAAATACGCCTTGGGACCATATCTCACCTAAAGTAAATGGTAGAATCAAACTTTAACCAAACGTAATGTTTGTACCTAGGGTAAAGTTAAAAAGTTTAAACAATTTGAAAATATCACTATATTTAGGCGAGTAAACGAAAAATGTTCGTCTCAGACTCTAAAACCGCAGAAATCGTGTTTCAAGTTGAAATACGCCTTGGTACCATATCTCACCTAAAGTAAATGGTAGAATCAAACTTTAACCAAACGTAATGTTTGTACCTAGGGTAAAGTTAAAAAGTTTAAACAATTTTAAAATATCACTATATTTAGGCGAGTAAACGAAAAATGTTCATTTCAGACTCTAAAAACGTAGAAATCGTGTTTCAAGTTGAAATACGCCTTGTAAACGAAAAATGTTTATTTCAGACTCTAATAACGTAGAAATCGTGTTTCAAGTTGAAATACGCCTTGGGACCATATCTCACCTAAAGTAAATGGTAGAATCAAACTTTAACCAAACGTAATGTTTGTACCTAGTATAAAGTTAAAAAGTTTAAACAATTTTAAAATATCACTATATTTAGGCGAGTAAACGAAAAATGTTCATTTCAGACTCTAAAAACGTAGAAATCGTGTTTCAAGTTGAAATACGCCTTGTAAACGAAAAATGTTTATTTCAGACTCTAATAACGTAGAAATCGTGTTTCAAGTTGAAATACGCCTTGGGACCATATCTCACCTAAAGTAAATGGTAGAATCAAACTTTAACCAAACGTAATGTTTGTACCTAGGGTAAAGTTAAAAAGTTTAAACAATTTGAAAATATCACTATATTTAGGCGAGAAAACGAAAAATGTTCATTTCAGACTCTAAAAACGTAGAAATCGTGTTTCAAGTTGAAATACGCCTTGTAAACGAAAAATGTTTATTTCAGACTCTAATAACGTAGAAATCGTGTTTCAAGTTGAAATACGCCTTGGGACCATATCTCACCTAAAGTAAATGGTAGAATCAAACTTTAACCAAACGTAATGTTTGTACCTAGGGTAAAGTTAAAAAGTTTAAACAATTTGAAAATATCACTATATTTAGGCGAGTAAACGAAAAATGTTCATTTCAGACTCTAAAAACGTAGAAATCGTGTTTCAAGTTGAAATACGCCTTGTAAACGAAAAATGTTTATTTCAGACTCTAATAACGTAGAAATCGTGTTTCAAGTTGAAATACGCCTTGGGACCATTATCTCACCTAAAGTAAATGGTAGAATCAAACTTTAACCAAACGTAATGTTTGTACCAAGGGGAAAGTTAAAAAGTTTAAACAATTTTAAAATATCACTATATTTAGGCGAGTAAACGAAAAATGTTCATTTCAGACTCTAAAAACGTAGAAATCGTGTTTCAAGTTGAAATACGCCTTGTTGTAAACGAAAAATGTTCGTCTCAGACTCTAAAACCGCAGAAATCGTGTTCAAGTTGAAATACGCCTTGGTACCATATCTCACCTAAAGTAAATGGTAGAATCAAACTTTAACCAAACGTAATGTTTGTACCTAGGGTAAAGTTAAAAAGTTTAAACAATTTTAAAATATCACTATATTTAGGCGAGGTAAACGAAAAATGTTCATTTCAGACTCTAAAAACGTAGAAATCGTGTTTCAAGTTGAAATACGCCTTGTAAACGAAAAATGTTTATTTCAGACTCTAATAACGTAGAAATCGTGTTTCAAGTTGAAATACGCCTTGGGACCATTATCTCACCTAAAGTAAATGGTAGAATCAAACTTTAACCAAACGTAATGTTTGTACCTAGGGTAAAGTTAAAAAGTTTAAACAATTTGAAAATATCACTATATTTAGGCGAGTAAACGAAAAATGTTCGTCTCAGACTCTAAAACCGCAGAAATCGTGTTTCAAGTTGAAATACGCCTTGGTACCATATCTCAAATAAAGTAAATGGTAGAATCAAACTTTAACCAAACGTAATGTTTGTACCTAGTATAAAGTTAAAAAGTTTAAACAATTTTACAATATCACTATATTTAGGCGAGTAAACGAAAAATGTTCATTTCAGACTCTAAAAACGTAGAAATCGTGTTTCAAGTTGAAATACGCCTTGTAAACGAAAAATGTTTATTTCAGACTCTAATAACGTAGAAATCGTGTTTCATGTTGAAATACGCCTTGGGACCATATCTCACCTAAAGTAAATGGTAGAATCAAACTTTAACCAAACGTAATGTTTGTACCTAGGGTAAAGTTAAAAAGTTTAAACAATTTGAAAATATCACTATATTTAGGCGAGTAAACGAAAAATGTTCGTCTCAGACTCTAAAACCGCAGAAATCGTGTTTCAAGTTGAAATACGCCTTGGTACCATATCTCACCTAAAGTAAATGGTAGAATCAAACTTTAACCAAACGTAATGTTTGTACCTAGGGTAAAGTTAAAAAGTTTAAACAATTTTAAAATATCACTATATTTAGGCGAGTAAACGAAAAATGTTCATTTCAGACTCTAAAAACGTAGAAATCGTGTTTCAAGTTGAAATACGCCTTGTAAACGAAAAATGTTTATTTCAGACTCTAATAACGTAGAAATCGTGTTTCAAGTTGAAATACGCCTTGGGACCATATCTCACCTAAAGTAAATGGTAGAATCAAACTTTAACCAAACGTAATGTTTGTACCTAGTATAAAGTTAAAAAGTTTAAACAATTTTAAAATATCACTATATTTAGGCGAGTAAACGAAAAATGTTCATTTCAGACTCTAAAAACGTAGAAATCGTGTTTCAAGTTGAAATACGCCTTGTAAACGAAAAATGTTTATTTCAGACTCTAATAACGTAGAAATCGTGTTTCAAGTTGAAATACGCCTTGGGACCATATCTCACCTAAAGTAAATGGTAGAATCAAACTTTAACCAAACGTAATGTTTGTACTAGTATAAAGTTAAAAAGTTTAAACAATTTTAAAATATCACTATATTTAGGCGAGTAAACGAAAAATGTTCATTTCAGACTCTAAAAACGTAGAAATCGTGTTTCAAGTTGAAATACGCCTTGTAAACGAAAAATGTTTATTTCAGACTCTAATAACGTAGAAATCGTGTTTCAAGTTGAAATACGCCTTGGGACCATATCTCACCTAAAGTAAATGGTAGAATCAAACTTTAACCAAACGTAATGTTTGTACCTAGGGTAAAGTTAAAAAGTTTAAACAATTTGAAAATATCACTATATTTAGGCGAGAAAACGAAAAATGTTCATTTCAGACTCTAAAAACGTAGAAATCGTGTTTCAAGTTGAAATACGCCTTGTAAACGAAAAATGTTTATTTCAGACTCTAATAACGTAGAAATCGTGTTTCAAGTTGAAATACGCCTTGGGACCATATCTCACCTAAAGTAAATGGTAGAATCAAACTTTAACCAAACGTAATGTTTGTACCTAGGGTAAAGTTAAAAAGTTTAAACAATTTGAAAATATCACTATATTTAGGCGAGTAAACGAAAAATGTTCATTTCAGACTCTAAAAACGTAGAAATCGTGTTTCAAGTTGAAATACGCCTTGTAAACGAAAAATGTTTATTTCAGACTCTAATAACGTAGAAATCGTGTTTCAAGTTGAAATACGCCTTGGGACCATATCTCACCTAAAGTAAATGGTAGAATCAAACTTTAACCAAACGTAATGTTTGTACCTAGGGTAAAGTTAAAAAGTTTAAACAATTTGAAAATATCACTATATTTAGGCGAGTAAACGAAAAATGTTCGTCTCAGACTCTAAAACCGCAGAAATCGTGTTTCAAGTTGAAATACGCCTTGGTACCATATCTCACCTAAAGTAAATGGTAGAATCAAACTTTAACCAAACGTAATGTTTGTACCTAGGGTAAAGTTAAAAAGTTTAAACAATTTTAAAATATCACTATATTTAGGCGAGTAAACGAAAAATGTTCATTTCAGACTCTAAAAACGTAGAAATCGTGTTCAAGTTGAAATACGCCTTGTAAACGAAAAATGTTTATTTCAGACTCTAATAACGTAGAAATCGTGTTTCAAGTTGAAATACGCCTTGGGACCATATCTCACCTAAAGTAAATGGTAGAATCAAACTTTAACCAAACGTAATGTTTGTACCTAGGGTAAAGTTAAAAAGTTTAAACAATTTGAAAATATCACTATATTTAGGCGAGTAAACGAAAAATGTTCGTCTCAGACTCTAAAACCGCAGAAATCGTGTTTCAAGTTGAAATACGCCTTGGTACCATATCTCAAATAAAGTAAATGGTAGAATCAACTTTAACCAAACGTAATGTTTGTACCTAGTATAAAGTTAAAAAGTTTAAACAATTTTACAATATCACTATATTTAGGCGAGTAAACGAAAAATGTTCATTTCAGACTCTAAAAACGTAGAAATCGTGTTTCAAGTTGAAATACGCCTTGTAAACGAAAAATGTTTATTTCAGACTCTAATAACGTAGAAATCGTGTTTCAAGTTGAAATACGCCTTGGGACCATATCTCACCTAAAGTAAATGGTAGAATCAAACTTTAACCAAACGTAATGTTTGTACCTAGGGTAAAGTTAAAAAGTTTAAACAATTTGAAAATATCACTATATTTAGGCGAGTAAACGAAAAATGTTCGTCTCAGACTCTAAAACCGCAGAAATCGTGTTTCAAGTTGAAATACGCCTTGGTACCATATCTCACCTAAAGTAAATGGTAGAATCAAACTTTAACCAAACGTAATGTTTGTACCTAGGGTAAAGTTAAAAAGTTTAAACAATTTTAAAATATCACTATATTTAGGCGAGTAAACGAAAAATGTTCATTTCAGACTCTAAAAACGTAGAAATCGTGTTTCAAGTTGAAATACGCCTTGTAAACGAAAAATGTTTATTTCAGACTCTAATAACGTAGAAATCGTGTTTCAAGTTGAAATACGCATTGGGACCATATCTCACCTAAAGTAAATGGTAGAATCAAACTTTAACCAAACGTAATGTTTGTACCTAGTATAAAGTTAAAAAGTTTAAACAATTTTAAAATATCACTATATTTAGGCGAGTAAACGAAAAATGTTCATTTCAGACTCTAAAAACGTAGAAATCGTGTTTCAAGTTGAAATACGCCTTGTAAACGAAAAATGTTTATTTCAGACTCTAATAACGTAGAAATCGTGTTTCAAGTTGAAATACGCCTTGGGACCATATCTCACCTAAAGTAAATGGTAGAATCAAACTTTAACCAAACGTAATGTTTGTACCTAGGGTAAAGTTTAAAAGTTTAATCAATTTGAAAATATCACTATATTTAGGCGAGAAAACGAAAAATGTTCATTTCAGACTCTAAAAACGTAGAAATCGTGTTTCAAGTTGAAATACGCCTTGTAAACGAAAAATGTTTATTTCAGACTCTAATAACGTAGAAATCGTGTTTCAAGTTGAAATACGCCTTGGGACCATATCTCACCTAAAGTAAATGGTAGAATCAAACTTTAACCAAACGTAATGTTTGTACCTAGGGTAAAGTTAAAAAGTTTAAACAATTTGAAAATATCACTATATTTAGGCGAGTAAACGAAAAATGTTTGTCTCAGACTCTAAAACCGCAGAAATCGTGTTTCAAGTTGAAATACGCCTTGGTACCATATCTCACCTAAAGTAAATGGTAGAATCAAACTTTAACCAAACGTAATGTTTGTACCTAGGGTAAAGTTAAAAAGTTTAAACAATTTTAAAATATCACTATATTTAGGCGAGTAAACGAAAAATGTTCATTTCAGACTCTAAAAACGTAGAAATCGTGTTTCAAGTTGAAATACGCCTTGTAAACGAAAAATGTTTATTTCAGACTCTAATAACGTAGAAATCGTGTTTCAAGTTGAAATACGCCTTGGGACCATTATCTCACCTAAAGTAAATGGTAGAATCAAACTTTAACCAAACGTAATGTTTGTACCTAGGGTAAAGTTAAAAAGTTTAAACAATTTGAAAATATCACTATATTTAGGCGAGTAAACGAAAAATGTTCGTCTCAGACTCTAAAACCGCAGAAATCGTGTTTCAAGTTGAAATACGCCTTGGTACCATATCTCAAATAAAGTAAATGGTAGAATCAAACTTTAACCAAACGTAATGTTTGTACCTAGTATAAAGTTAAAAAGTTTAAACAATTTTACAATATCACTATATTTAGGCGAGTAAACGAAAAATGTTCATTTCAGACTCTAAAAACGTAGAAATCGTGTTTCAAGTTGAAATACGCCTTGTAAACGAAAAATGTTTATTTCAGACTCTAATAACGTAGAAATCGTGTTTCAAGTTGAAATACGCCTTGGGACCATATCTCACCTAAAGTAAATGGTAGAATCAAACTTTAACCAAACGTAATGTTTGTACCTAGGGTAAAGTTAAAAAGTTTAAACAATTTGAAAATATCACTATATTTAGGCGAGTAAACGAAAAATGTTCGTCTCAGACTCTAAAACCGCAGAAATCGTGTTTCAAGTTGAAATACGCCTTGGTACCATATCTCACCTAAAGTAAATGGTAGAATCAAACTTTAACCAAACGTAATGTTTGTACCTAGGGTAAAGTTAAAAAGTTTAAACAATTTTAAAATATCACTATATTTAGGCGAGTAAACGAAAAATGTTCATTTCAGACTCTAAAAACGTAGAAATCGTGTTTCAAGTTGAAATACGCCTTGTAAACGAAAAATGTTTATTTCAGACTCTAATAACGTAGAAATCGTGTTTCAAGTTGAAATACGCATTGGGACCATATCTCACCTAAAGTAAATGGTAGAATCAAACTTTAACCAAACGTAATGTTTGTACCTAGTATAAAGTTAAAAAGTTTAAACAATTTTAAAATATCACTATATTTAGGCGAGTAAACGAAAAATGTTCATTTCAGACTCTAAAAACGTAGAAATCGTGTTTCAAGTTGAAATACGCCTTGTAAACGAAAAATGTTTATTTCAGACTCTAATAACGTAGAAATCGTGTTTCAAGTTGAAATACGCCTTGGGACCATATCTCACCTAAAGTAAATGGTAGAATCAAACTTTAACCAAACGTAATGTTTGTACCTAGGGTAAAGTTAAAAAGTTTAAACAATTTGAAAATATCACTATATTTAGGCGAGAAAACGAAAAATGTTCATTTCAGACTCTAAAAACGTAGAAATCGTGTTTCAAGTTGAAATACGCCTTGTAAACGAAAAATGTTTATTTCAGACTCTAATAACGTAGAAATCGTGTTTCAAGTTGAAATACGCCTTGGGACCATATCTCACCTAAAGTAAATGGTAGAATCAAACTTTAACCAAACGTAATGTTTGTACCTAGGGTAAAGTTAAAAAGTTTAAACAATTTGAAAATATCACTATATTTAGGCGAGTAAACGAAAAATGTTCGTCTCAGACTCTAAAACCGCAGAAATCGTGTTTCAAGTTGAAATACGCCTTGGTACCATATCTCACCTAAAGTAAATGGTAGAATCAAACTTTAACCAAACGTAATGTTTGTACCTAGGGTAAAGTTAAAAAGTTTAAACAATTTTAAAATATCACTATATTTAGGCGAGTAAACGAAAAATGTTCATTTCAGACTCTAAAAACGTAGAAATCGTGTTTCAAGTTGAAATACGCCTTGTAAACGAAAAATGTTTATTTCAGACTCTAATAACGTAGAAATCGTGTTTCAAGTTGAAATACGCCTTGGGACCATTATCTCACCTAAAGTAAATGGTAGAATCAAACTTTAACCAAACGTAATGTTTGTACCTAGGGTAAAGTTAAAAAGTTTAAACAATTTGAAAATATCACTATATTTAGGCGAGTAAACGAAAAATGTTCGTCTCAGACTCTAAAACCGCAGAAATCGTGTTTCAAGTTGAAATACGCCTTGGTACCATATCTCAAATAAAGTAAATGGTAGAATCAAACTTTAACCAAACGTAATGTTTGTACCTAGTATAAAGTTAAAAAGTTTAAACAATTTTACAATATCACTATATTTAGGCGAGTAAACGAAAAATGTTCATTTCAGACTCTAAAAACGTAGAAATCGTGTTTCAAGTTGAAATACGCCTTGTAAACGAAAAATGTTTATTTCAGACTCTAATAACGTAGAAATCGTGTTTCAAGTTGAAATACGCCTTGGGACCATATCTCACCTAAAGTAAATGGTAGAATCAAACTTTAACCAAACGTAATGTTTGTACCTAGGGTAAAGTTAAAAAGTTTAAACAATTTGAAAATATCACTATATTTAGGCGAGTAAACGAAAAATGTTCGTCTCAGACTCTAAAACCGCAGAAATCGTGTTTCAAGTTGAAATACGCCTTGGTACCATATCTCACCTAAAGTAAATGGTAGAATCAAACTTTAACCAAACGTAATGTTTGTACCTAGGGTAAAGTTAAAAAGTTTAAACAATTTTAAAATATCACTATATTTAGGCGAGTAAACGAAAAATGTTCATTTCAGACTCTAAAAACGTAGAAATCGTGTTTCAAGTTGAAATACGCCTTGTAAACGAAAAATGTTTATTTCAGACTCTAATAACGTAGAAATCGTGTTTCAAGTTGAAATACGCCTTGGGACCATATCTCACCTAAAGTAAATGGTAGAATCAAACTTTAACCAAACGTAATGTTTGTACCTAGTATAAAGTTAAAAAGTTTAAACAATTTTAAAATATCACTATATTTAGGCGAGTAAACGAAAAATGTTCATTTCAGACTCTAAAAACGTAGAAATCGTGTTTCAAGTTGAAATACGCCTTGTAAACGAAAAATGTTTATTTCAGACTCTAATAACGTAGAAATCGTGTTTCAAGTTGAAATACGCCTTGGGACCATATCTCACCTAAAGTAAATGGTAGAATCAAACTTTAACCAAACGTAATGTTTGTACCTAGGGTAAAGTTAAAAAGTTTAAACAATTTGAAAATATCACTATATTTAGGCGAGAAAACGAAAAATGTTCATTT
The DNA here is from genome assembly GCA_947425015.1 of Pterostichus niger. Taxonomy (NCBI): domain Eukaryota; kingdom Metazoa; phylum Arthropoda; class Insecta; order Coleoptera; family Carabidae; genus Pterostichus; species Pterostichus niger. The sequence continues at coordinate 45,189 of CANDYQ010000034.1, forward strand.
CAGACTCTAAAAACGTAGAAATCGTGTTTCAAGTTGAAATACGCCTTGTAAACGAAAAATGTTTATTTCAGACTCTAATAACGTAGAAATCGTGTTTCAAGTTGAAATACGCCTTGGGACCATATCTCACCTAAAGTAAATGGTAGAATCAAACTTTAACCAAACGTAATGTTTGTACCTAGGGTAAAGTTAAAAAGTTTAAACAATTTGAAAATATCACTATATTTAGGCGAGTAAACGAAAAATGTTCGTCTCAGACTCTAAAACCGCAGAAATCGTGTTTCAAGTTGAAATACGCCTTGGTACCATATCTCACCTAAAGTAAATGGTAGAATCAAACTTTAACCAAACGTAATGTTTGTACCTAGGGTAAAGTTAAAAAGTTTAAACAATTTGAAAATATCACTATATTTAGGCGAGTAAACGAAAAATGTTCGTCTCAGACTCTAAAACCGCAGAAATCGTGTTTCAAGTTGAAATACGCCTTGGTACCATATCTCAAATAAAGTAAATGGTAGAATCAAACTTTAACCAAACGTAATGTTTGTACCTAGTATAAAGTTAAAAAGTTTAAACAATTTTACAATATCACTATATTTAGGCGAGTAAACGAAAAATGTTCATTTCAGACTCTAAAAACGTAGAAATCGTGTTTCAAGTTGAAATACGCCTTGTAAACGAAAAATGTTTATTTCAGACTCTAATAACGTAGAAATCGTGTTTCAAGTTGAAATACGCCTTGGGACCATATCTCACCTAAAGTAAATGGTAGAATCAAACTTTAACCAAACGTAATGTTTGTACCTAGGGTAAAGTTAAAAAGTTTAAACAATTTGAAAATATCACTATATTTAGGCGAGTAAACGAAAAATGTTCGTCTCAGACTCTAAAACCGCAGAAATCGTGTTTCAAGTTGAAATACGCCTTGGTACCATATCTCACCTAAAGTAAATGGTAGAATCAAACTTTAACCAAACGTAATGTTTGTACCTAGGGTAAAGTTAAAAAGTTTAAACAATTTTAAAATATCACTATATTTAGGCGAGTAAACGAAAAATGTTCATTTCAGACTCTAAAAACGTAGAAATCGTGTTTCAAGTTGAAATACGCCTTGTAAACGAAAAATGTTTATTTCAGACTCTAATAACGTAGAAATCGTGTTTCAAGTTGAAATACGCCTTGGGACCATATCTCACCTAAAGTAAATGGTAGAATCAAACTTTAACCAAACGTAATGTTTGTACCTAGTATAAAGTTAAAAAGTTTAAACAATTTTAAAATATCACTATATTTAGGCGAGTAAACGAAAAATGTTCATTTCAGACTCTAAAAACGTAGAAATCGTGTTTCAAGTTGAAATACGCCTTGTAAACGAAAAATGTTTATTTCAGACTCTAATAACGTAGAAATCGTGTTTCAAGTTGAAATACGCCTTGGGACCATATCTCACCTAAAGTAAATGGTAGAATCAAACTTTAACCAAACGTAATGTTTGTACCTAGGGTAAAGTTAAAAAGTTTAAACAATTTGAAAATATCACTATATTTAGGCGAGAAAACGAAAAATGTTCATTTCAGACTCTAAAAACGTAGAAATCGTGTTTCAAGTTGAAATACGCCTTGTAAACGAAAAATGTTTATTTCAGACTCTAATAACGTAGAAATCGTGTTTCAAGTTGAAATACGCCTTGGGACCATATCTCACCTAAAGTAAATGGTAGAATCAAACTTTAACCAAACGTAATGTTTGTACCTAGGGTAAAGTTAAAAAGTTTAAACAATTTGAAAATATCACTATATTTAGGCGAGTAAACGAAAAATGTTCATTTCAGACTCTAAAAACGTAGAAATCGTGTTTCAAGTTGAAATACGCCTTGTAAACGAAAAATGTTTATTTCAGACTCTAATAACGTAGAAATCGTGTTTCAAGTTGAAATACGCCTTGGGACCATTATCTCACCTAAAGTAAATGGTAGAATCAAACTTTAACCAAACGTAATGTTTGTACCAAGGGGAAAGTTAAAAAGTTTAAACAATTTTAAAATATCACTATATTTAGGCGAGTAAACGAAAAATGTTCATTTCAGACTCTAAAAACGTAGAAATCGTGTTTCAAGTTGAAATACGCCTTGTAAACGAAAAATGTTCGTCTCAGACTCTAAAACCGCAGAAATCGTGTTTCAAGTTGAAATACGCCTTGGTACCATATCTCACCTAAAGTAAATGGTAGAATCAAACTTTAACCAAACGTAATGTTTGTACCTAGGGTAAAGTTAAAAAGTTTAAACAATTTTAAAATATCACTATATTTAGGCGAGTAAACGAAAAATGTTCATTTCAGACTCTAAAAACGTAGAAATCGTGTTTCAAGTTGAAATACGCCTTGTAAACGAAAAATGTTTATTTCAGACTCTAATAACGTAGAAATCGTGTTTCAAGTTGAAATACGCCTTGGGACCATTATCTCACCTAAAGTAAATGGTAGAATCAAACTTTAACCAAACGTAATGTTTGTACCTAGGGTAAAGTTAAAAAGTTTAAACAATTTGAAAATATCACTATATTTAGGCGAGTAAACGAAAAATGTTCGTCTCAGACTCTAAAACCGCAGAAATCGTGTTTCAAGTTGAAATACGCCTTGGTACCATATCTCAAATAAAGTAAATGGTAGAATCAAACTTTAACCAAACGTAATGTTTGTACCTAGTATAAAGTTAAAAAGTTTAAACAATTTTACAATATCACTATATTTAGGCGAGTAAACGAAAAATGTTCATTTCAGACTCTAAAAACGTAGAAATCGTGTTTCAAGTTGAAATACGCCTTGTAAACGAAAAATGTTTATTTCAGACTCTAATAACGTAGAAATCGTGTTTCAAGTTGAAATACGCCTTGGGACCATATCTCACCTAAAGTAAATGGTAGAATCAAACTTTAACCAAACGTAATGTTTGTACCTAGGGTAAAGTTAAAAAGTTTAAACAATTTGAAAATATCACTATATTTAGGCGAGTAAACGAAAAATGTTCGTCTCAGACTCTAAAACCGCAGAAATCGTGTTTCAAGTTGAAATACGCCTTGGTACCATATCTCACCTAAAGTAAATGGTAGAATCAAACTTTAACCAAACGTAATGTTTGTACCTAGGGTAAAGTTAAAAAGTTTAAACAATTTTAAAATATCACTATATTTAGGCGAGTAAACGAAAAATGTTCATTTCAGACTCTAAAAACGTAGAAATCGTGTTTCAAGTTGAAATACGCCTTGTAAACGAAAAATGTTTATTTCAGACTCTAATAACGTAGAAATCGTGTTTCAAGTTGAAATACGCCTTGGGACCATATCTCACCTAAAGTAAATGGTAGAATCAAACTTTAACCAAACGTAATGTTTGTACCTAGTATAAAGTTAAAAAGTTTAAACAATTTTAAAATATCACTATATTTAGGCGAGTAAACGAAAAATGTTCATTTCAGACTCTAAAAACGTAGAAATCGTGTTTCAAGTTGAAATACGCCTTGTAAACGAAAAATGTTTATTTCAGACTCTAATAACGTAGAAATCGTGTTTCAAGTTGAAATACGCCTTGGGACCATATCTCACCTAAAGTAAATGGTAGAATCAAACTTTAACCAAACGTAATGTTTGTACCTAGGGTAAAGTTAAAAAGTTTAAACAATTTGAAAATATCACTATATTTAGGCGAGAAAACGAAAAATGTTCATTTCAGACTCTAAAAACGTAGAAATCGTGTTTCAAGTTGAAATACGCCTTGTAAACGAAAAATGTTTATTTCAGACTCTAATAACGTAGAAATCGTGTTTCAAGTTGAAATACGCCTTGGGACCATATCTCACCTAAAGTAAATGGTAGAATCAAACTTTAACCAAACGTAATGTTTGTACCTAGGGTAAAGTTAAAAAGTTTAAACAATTTGAAAATATCACTATATTTAGGCGAGTAAACGAAAAATGTTCGTCTCAGACTCTAAAACCGCAGAAATCGTGTTTCAAGTTGAAATACGCCTTGGTACCATATCTCACCTAAAGTAAATGGTAGAATCAAACTTTAACCAAACGTAATGTTTGTACCTAGGGTAAAGTTAAAAAGTTTAAACAATTTGAAAATATCACTATATTTAGGCGAGTAAACGAAAAATGTTCGTCTCAGACTCTAAAACCGCAGAAATCGTGTTTCAAGTTGAAATACGCCTTGGTACCATATCTCACCTAAAGTAAATGGTAGAATCAAACTTTAACCAAACGTAATGTTTGTACCTAGGGTAAAGTTAAAAAGTTTAAACAATTTTAAAATATCACTATATTTAGGCGAGTAAACGAAAAATGTTCATTTCAGACTCTAAAAACGTAGAAATCGTGTTTCAAGTTGAAATACGCCTTGTAAACGAAAAATGTTTATTTCAGACTCTAATAACGTAGAAATCGTGTTTCAAGTTGAAATACGCCTTGGTACCATATCTCAAATAAAGTAAATGGTAGAATCAAACTTTAACCAAACGTAATGTTTGTACCTAGGGTAAAGTTAAAAAGTTTAAACAATTTGAAAATATCACTATATTTAGGCGAGTAAACGAAAAATGTTCATTTCAGACTCTAAAAACGTAGAAATCGTGTTTCAAGTTGAAATACGCCTTGTAAACGAAAAATGTTTATTTCAGACTCTAATAACGTAGAAATCGTGTTTCAAGTTGAAATACGCCTTGGGACCATATCTCACCTAAAGTAAATGGTAGAATCAAACTTTAACCAAACGTAATGTTTGTACCTAGGGTAAAGTTAAAAAGTTTAAACAATTTGAAAATATCACTATATTTAGGCGAGAAAACGAAAAATGTTCATTTCAGACTCTAAAAACGTAGAAATCGTGTTTCAAGTTGAAATACGCCTTGTAAACGAAAAATGTTTATTTCAGACTCTAATAACGTAGAAATCGTGTTTCAAGTTGAAATACGCCTTGGGACCATATCTCACCTAAAGTAAATGGTAGAATCAAACTTTAACCAAACGTAATGTTTGTACCTAGGGTAAAGTTAAAAAGTTTAAACAATTTGAAAATATCACTATATTTAGGCGAGTAAACGAAAAATGTTCGTCTCAGACTCTAAAACCGCAGAAATCGTGTTTCAAGTTGAAATACGCCTTGGTACCATATCTCACCTAAAGTAAATGGTAGAATCAAACTTTAACCAAACGTAATGTTTGTACCTAGGGTAAAGTTAAAAAGTTTAAACAATTTTAAAATATCACTATATTTAGGCGAGTAAACGAAAAATGTTCATTTCAGACTCTAAAAACGTAGAAATCGTGTTTCAAGTTGAAATACGCCTTGTAAACGAAAAATGTTTATTTCAGACTCTAATAACGTAGAAATCGTGTTTCAAGTTGAAATACGCCTTGGGACCATATCTCACCTAAAGTAAATGGTAGAATCAAACTTTAACCAAACGTAATGTTTGTACCTAGGGTAAAGTTAAAAAGTTTAAACAATTTGAAAATATCACTATATTTAGGCGAGTAAACGAAAAATGTTCGTCTCAGACTCTAAAACCGCAGAAATCGTGTTTCAAGTTGAAATACGCCTTGGTACCATATCTCAAATAAAGTAAATGGTAGAATCAAACTTTAACCAAACGTAATGTTTGTACCTAGTATAAAGTTAAAAAGTTTAAACAATTTTACAATATCACTATATTTAGGCGAGTAAACGAAAAATGTTCATTTCAGACTCTAAAAACGTAGAAATCGTGTTTCAAGTTGAAATACGCCTTGTAAACGAAAAATGTTTATTTCAGACTCTAATAACGTAGAAATCGTGTTTCAAGTTGAAATACGCCTTGGGACCATATCTCACCTAAAGTAAATGGTAGAATCAAACTTTAACCAAACGTAATGTTTGTACCTAGGGTAAAGTTAAAAAGTTTAAACAATTTGAAAATATCACTATATTTAGGCGAGTAAACGAAAAATGTTCGTCTCAGACTCTAAAACCGCAGAAATCGTGTTTCAAGTTGAAATACGCCTTGGGACCATATCTCACCTAAAGTAAATGGTAGAATCAAACTTTAACCAAACGTAATGTTTGTACCTAGGGTAAAGTTAAAAAGTTTAAACAATTTGAAAATATCACTATATTTAGGCGAGAAAACGAAAAATGTTCATTTCAGACTCTAAAAACGTAGAAATCGTGTTTCAAGTTGAAATACGCCTTGTAAACGAAAAATGTTTATTTCAGACTCTAATAACGTAGAAATCGTGTTTCAAGTTGAAATACGCCTTGGGACCATATCTCACCTAAAGTAAATGGTAGAATCAAACTTTAACCAAACGTAATGTTTGTACCTAGGGTAAAGTTAAAAAGTTTAAACAATTTGAAAATATCACTATATTTAGGCGAGTAAACGAAAAATGTTCATTTCAGACTCTAAAAACGTAGAAATCGTGTTTCAAGTTGAAATACGCCTTGTAAACGAAAAATGTTTATTTCAGACTCTAATAACGTAGAAATCGTGTTTCAAGTTGAAATACGCCTTGGGACCATTATCTCACCTAAAGTAAATGGTAGAATCAAACTTTAACCAAACGTAATGTTTGTACCAAGGGGAAAGTTAAAAAGTTTAAACAATTTTAAAATATCACTATATTTAGGCGAGTAAACGAAAAATGTTCATTTCAGACTCTAAAAACGTAGAAATCGTGTTTCAAGTTGAAATACGCCTTGTAAACGAAAAATGTTCGTCTCAGACTCTAAAACCGCAGAAATCGTGTTTCAAGTTGAAATACGCCTTGGTACCATATCTCACCTAAAGTAAATGGTAGAATCAAACTTTAACCAAACGTAATGTTTGTACCTAGGGTAAAGTTAAAAAGTTTAAACAATTTTAAAATATCACTATATTTAGGCGAGTAAACGAAAAATGTTCATTTCAGACTCTAAAAACGTAGAAATCGTGTTTCAAGTTGAAATACGCCTTGTAAACGAAAAATGTTTATTTCAGACTCTAATAACGTAGAAATCGTGTTTCAAGTTGAAATACGCCTTGGGACCATTATCTCACCTAAAGTAAATGGTAGAATCAAACTTTAACCAAACGTAATGTTTGTACCTAGGGTAAAGTTAAAAAGTTTAAACAATTTGAAAATATCACTATATTTAGGCGAGTAAACGAAAAATGTTCGTCTCAGACTCTAAAACCGCAGAAATCGTGTTTCAAGTTGAAATACGCCTTGGTACCATATCTCAAATAAAGTAAATGGTAGAATCAAACTTTAACCAAACGTAATGTTTGTACCTAGTATAAAGTTAAAAAGTTTAAACAATTTTACAATATCACTATATTTAGGCGAGTAAACGAAAAATGTTCATTTCAGACTCTAAAAACGTAGAAATCGTGTTTCAAGTTGAAATACGCCTTGTAAACGAAAAATGTTTATTTCAGACTCTAATAACGTAGAAATCGTGTTTCAAGTTGAAATACGCCTTGGGACCATATCTCACCTAAAGTAAATGGTAGAATCAAACTTTAACCAAACGTAATGTTTGTACCTAGGGTAAAGTTAAAAAGTTTAAACAATTTGAAAATATCACTATATTTAGGCGAGTAAACGAAAAATGTTCGTCTCAGACTCTAAAACCGCAGAAATCGTGTTTCAAGTTGAAATACGCCTTGGTACCATATCTCACCTAAAGTAAATGGTAGAATCAAACTTTAACCAAACGTAATGTTTGTACCTAGGGTAAAGTTAAAAAGTTTAAACAATTTTAAAATATCACTATATTTAGGCGAGTAAACGAAAAATGTTCATTTCAGACTCTAAAAACGTAGAAATCGTGTTTCAAGTTGAAATACGCCTTGTAAACGAAAAATGTTTATTTCAGACTCTAATAACGTAGAAATCGTGTTTCAAGTTGAAATACGCCTTGGGACCATATCTCACCTAAAGTAAATGGTAGAATCAAACTTTAACCAAACGTAATGTTTGTACCTAGTATAAAGTTAAAAAGTTTAAACAATTTTAAAATATCACTATATTTAGGCGAGTAAACGAAAAATGTTCATTTCAGACTCTAAAAACGTAGAAATCGTGTTTCAAGTTGAAATACGCCTTGTAAACGAAAAATGTTTATTTCAGACTCTAATAACGTAGAAATCGTGTTTCAAGTTGAAATACGCCTTGGGACCATATCTCACCTAAAGTAAATGGTAGAATCAAACTTTAACCAAACGTAATGTTTGTACCTAGGGTAAAGTTAAAAAGTTTAAACAATTTGAAAATATCACTATATTTAGGCGAGAAAACGAAAAATGTTCATTTCAGACTCTAAAAACGTAGAAATCGTGTTTCAAGTTGAAATACGCCTTGTAAACGAAAAATGTTTATTTCAGACTCTAATAACGTAGAAATCGTGTTTCAAGTTGAAATACGCCTTGGGACCATATCTCACCTAAAGTAAATGGTAGAATCAAACTTTAACCAAACGTAATGTTTGTACCTAGGGTAAAGTTAAAAAGTTTAAACAATTTGAAAATATCACTATATTTAGGCGAGTAAACGAAAAATGTTCGTCTCAGACTCTAAAACCGCAGAAATCGTGTTTCAAGTTGAAATACGCCTTGGTACCATATCTCACCTAAAGTAAATGGTAGAATCAAACTTTAACCAAACGTAATGTTTGTACCTAGGGTAAAGTTAAAAAGTTTAAACAATTTGAAAATATCACTATATTTAGGCGAGTAAACGAAAAATGTTCGTCTCAGACTCTAAAACCGCAGAAATCGTGTTTCAAGTTGAAATACGCCTTGGTACCATATCTCACCTAAAGTAAATGGTAGAATCAAACTTTAACCAAACGTAATGTTTGTACCTAGGGTAAAGTTAAAAAGTTTAAACAATTTTAAAATATCACTATATTTAGGCGAGTAAACGAAAAATGTTCATTTCAGACTCTAAAAACGTAGAAATCGTGTTTCAAGTTGAAATACGCCTTGTAAACGAAAAATGTTTATTTCAGACTCTAATAACGTAGAAATCGTGTTTCAAGTTGAAATACGCCTTGGTACCATATCTCAAATAAAGTAAATGGTAGAATCAAACTTTAACCAAACGTAATGTTTGTACCTAGGGTAAAGTTAAAAAGTTTAAACAATTTGAAAATATCACTATATTTAGGCGAGTAAACGAAAAATGTTCATTTCAGACTCTAAAAACGTAGAAATCGTGTTTCAAGTTGAAATACGCCTTGTAAACGAAAAATGTTTATTTCAGACTCTAATAACGTAGAAATCGTGTTTCAAGTTGAAATACGCCTTGGGACCATATCTCACCTAAAGTAAATGGTAGAATCAAACTTTAACCAAACGTAATGTTTGTACCTAGGGTAAAGTTAAAAAGTTTAAACAATTTGAAAATATCACTATATTTAGGCGAGAAAACGAAAAATGTTCATTTCAGACTCTAAAAACGTAGAAATCGTGTTTCAAGTTGAAATACGCCTTGTAAACGAAAAATGTTTATTTCAGACTCTAATAACGTAGAAATCGTGTTTCAAGTTGAAATACGCCTTGGGACCATATCTCACCTAAAGTAAATGGTAGAATCAAACTTTAACCAAACGTAATGTTTGTACCTAGGGTAAAGTTAAAAAGTTTAAACAATTTGAAAATATCACTATATTTAGGCGAGTAAACGAAAAATGTTCGTCTCAGACTCTAAAACCGCAGAAATCGTGTTTCAAGTTGAAATACGCCTTGGTACCATATCTCACCTAAAGTAAATGGTAGAATCAAACTTTAACCAAACGTAATGTTTGTACCTAGGGTAAAGTTAAAAAGTTTAAACAATTTTAAAATATCACTATATTTAGGCGAGTAAACGAAAAATGTTCATTTCAGACTCTAAAAACGTAGAAATCGTGTTTCAAGTTGAAATACGCCTTGTAAACGAAAAATGTTTATTTCAGACTCTAATAACGTAGAAATCGTGTTTCAAGTTGAAATACGCCTTGGGACCATATCTCACCTAAAGTAAATGGTAGAATCAAACTTTAACCAAACGTAATGTTTGTACCTAGGGTAAAGTTAAAAAGTTTAAACAATTTGAAAATATCACTATATTTAGGCGAGTAAACGAAAAATGTTCGTCTCAGACTCTAAAACCGCAGAAATCGTGTTTCAAGTTGAAATACGCCTTGGTACCATATCTCAAATAAAGTAAATGGTAGAATCAAACTTTAACCAAACGTAATGTTTGTACCTAGTATAAAGTTAAAAAGTTTAAACAATTTTACAATATCACTATATTTAGGCGAGTAAACGAAAAATGTTCATTTCAGACTCTAAAAACGTAGAAATCGTGTTTCAAGTTGAAATACGCCTTGTAAACGAAAAATGTTTATTTCAGACTCTAATAACGTAGAAATCGTGTTTCAAGTTGAAATACGCCTTGGGACCATATCTCACCTAAAGTAAATGGTAGAATCAAACTTTAACCAAACGTAATGTTTGTACCTAGGGTAAAGTTAAAAAGTTTAAACAATTTGAAAATATCACTATATTTAGGCGAGTAAACGAAAAATGTTCGTCTCAGACTCTAAAACCGCAGAAATCGTGTTTCAAGTTGAAATACGCCTTGGTACCATATCTCACCTAAAGTAAATGGTAGAATCAAACTTTAACCAAACGTAATGTTTGTACCTAGGGTAAAGTTAAAAAGTTTAAACAATTTTAAAATATCACTATATTTAGGCGAGTAAACGAAAAATGTTCATTTCAGACTCTAAAAACGTAGAAATCGTGTTTCAAGTTGAAATACGCCTTGTAAACGAAAAATGTTTATTTCAGACTCTAATAACGTAGAAATCGTGTTTCAAGTTGAAATACGCATTGGGACCATATCTCACCTAAAGTAAATGGTAGAATCAAACTTTAACCAAACGTAATGTTTGTACCTAGTATAAAGTTAAAAAGTTTAAACAATTTTAAAATATCACTATATTTAGGCGAGTAAACGAAAAATGTTCATTTCAGACTCTAAAAACGTAGAAATCGTGTTTCAAGTTGAAATACGCCTTGTAAACGAAAAATGTTTATTTCAGACTCTAATAACGTAGAAATCGTGTTTCAAGTTGAAATACGCCTTGGGACCATATCTCACCTAAAGTAAATGGTAGAATCAAACTTTAACCAAACGTAATGTTTGTACCTAGGGTAAAGTTTAAAAGTTTAAACAATTTGAAAATATCACTATATTTAGGCGAGAAAACGAAAAATGTTCATTTCAGACTCTAAAAACGTAGAAATCGTGTTTCAAGTTGAAATACGCCTTGTAAACGAAAAATGTTTATTTCAGACTCTAATAACGTAGAAATCGTGTTTCAAGTTGAAATACGCCTTGGGACCATATCTCACCTAAAGTAAATGGTAGAATCAAACTTTAACCAAACGTAATGTTTGTACCTAGGGTAAAGTTAAAAAGTTTAAACAATTTGAAAATATCACTATATTTAGGCGAGTAAACGAAAAATGTTTGTCTCAGACTCTAAAACCGCAGAAATCGTGTTTCAAGTTGAAATACGCCTTGGTACCATATCTCACCTAAAGTAAATGGTAGAATCAAACTTTAACCAAACGTAATGTTTGTACCTAGGGTAAAGTTAAAAAGTTTAAACAATTTTAAAATATCACTATATTTAGGCGAGTAAACGAAAAATGTTCATTTCAGACTCTAAAAACGTAGAAATCGTGTTTCAAGTTGAAATACGCCTTGTAAACGAAAAATGTTTATTTCAGACTCTAATAACGTAGAAATCGTGTTTCAAGTTGAAATACGCCTTGGGACCATTATCTCACCTAAAGTAAATGGTAGAATCAAACTTTAACCAAACGTAATGTTTGTACCTAGGGTAAAGTTAAAAAGTTTAAACAATTTGAAAATATCACTATATTTAGGCGAGTAAACGAAAAATGTTCGTCTCAGACTCTAAAACCGCAGAAATCGTGTTTCAAGTTGAAATACGCCTTGGTACCATATCTCAAATAAAGTAAATGGTAGAATCAAACTTTAACCAAACGTAATGTTTGTACCTAGTATAAAGTTAAAAAGTTTAAACAATTTTACAATATCACTATATTTAGGCGAGTAAACGAAAAATGTTCATTTCAGACTCTAAAAACGTAGAAATCGTGTTTCAAGTTGAAATACGCCTTGTAAACGAAAAATGTTTATTTCAGACTCTAATAACGTAGAAATCGTGTTTCAAGTTGAAATACGCCTTGGGACCATATCTCACCTAAAGTAAATGGTAGAATCAAACTTTAACCAAACGTAATGTTTGTACCTAGGGTAAAGTTAAAAAGTTTAAACAATTTGAAAATATCACTATATTTAGGCGAGTAAACGAAAAATGTTCGTCTCAGACTCTAAAACCGCAGAAATCGTGTTTCAAGTTGAAATACGCCTTGGTACCATATCTCACCTAAAGTAAATGGTAGAATCAAACTTTAACCAAACGTAATGTTTGTACCTAGGGTAAAGTTAAAAAGTTTAAACAATTTTAAAATATCACTATATTTAGGCGAGTAAACGAAAAATGTTCATTTCAGACTCTAAAAACGTAGAAATCGTGTTTCAAGTTGAAATACGCCTTGTAAACGAAAAATGTTTATTTCAGACTCTAATAACGTAGAAATCGTGTTTCAAGTTGAAATACGCATTGGGACCATATCTCACCTAAAGTAAATGGTAGAATCAAACTTTAACCAAACGTAATGTTTGTACCTAGTATAAAGTTAAAAAGTTTAAACAATTTTAAAATATCACTATATTTAGGCGAGTAAACGAAAAATGTTCATTTCAGACTCTAAAAACGTAGAAATCGTGTTTCAAGTTGAAATACGCCTTGTAAACGAAAAATGTTTATTTCAGACTCTAATAACGTAGAAATCGTGTTTCAAGTTGAAATACGCCTTGGGACCATATCTCACCTAAAGTAAATGGTAGAATCAAACTTTAACCAAACGTAATGTTTGTACCTAGGGTAAAGTTAAAAAGTTTAAACAATTTGAAAATATCACTATATTTAGGCGAGAAAACGAAAAATGTTCATTTCAGACTCTAAAAACGTAGAAATCGTGTTTCAAGTTGAAATACGCCTTGTAAACGAAAAATGTTTATTTCAGACTCTAATAACGTAGAAATCGTGTTTCAAGTTGAAATACGCCTTGGGACCATATCTCACCTAAAGTAAATGGTAGAATCAAACTTTAACCAAACGTAATGTTTGTACCTAGGGTAAAGTTAAAAAGTTTAAACAATTTGAAAATATCACTATATTTAGGCGAGTAAACGAAAAATGTTCGTCTCAGACTCTAAAACCGCAGAAATCGTGTTTCAAGTTGAAATACGCCTTGGTACCATATCTCACCTAAAGTAAATGGTAGAATCAAACTTTAACCAAACGTAATGTTTGTACCTAGGGTAAAGTTAAAAAGTTTAAACAATTTTAAAATATCACTATATTTAGGCGAGTAAACGAAAAATGTTCATTTCAGACTCTAAAAACGTAGAAATCGTGTTTCAAGTTGAAATACGCCTTGTAAACGAAAAATGTTTATTTCAGACTCTAATAACGTAGAAATCGTGTTTCAAGTTGAAATACGCCTTGGGACCATTATCTCACCTAAAGTAAATGGTAGAATCAAACTTTAACCAAACGTAATGTTTGTACCTAGGGTAAAGTTAAAAAGTTTAAACAATTTGAAAATATCACTATATTTAGGCGAGTAAACGAAAAATGTTCGTCTCAGACTCTAAAACCGCAGAAATCGTGTTTCAAGTTGAAATACGCCTTGGTACCATATCTCAAATAAAGTAAATGGTAGAATCAAACTTTAACCAAACGTAATGTTTGTACCTAGTATAAAGTTAAAAAGTTTAAACAATTTTACAATATCACTATATTTAGGCGAGTAAACGAAAAATGTTCATTTCAGACTCTAAAAACGTAGAAATCGTGTTTCAAGTTGAAATACGCCTTGTAAACGAAAAATGTTTATTTCAGACTCTAATAACGTAGAAATCGTGTTTCAAGTTGAAATACGCCTTGGGACCATATCTCACCTAAAGTAAATGGTAGAATCAAACTTTAACCAAACGTAATGTTTGTACCTAGGGTAAAGTTAAAAAGTTTAAACAATTTGAAAATATCACTATATTTAGGCGAGTAAACGAAAAATGTTCGTCTCAGACTCTAAAACCGCAGAAATCGTGTTTCAAGTTGAAATACGCCTTGGTACCATATCTCACCTAAAGTAAATGGTAGAATCAAACTTTAACCAAACGTAATGTTTGTACCTAGGGTAAAGTTAAAAAGTTTAAACAATTTTAAAATATCACTATATTTAGGCGAGTAAACGAAAAATGTTCATTTCAGACTCTAAAAACGTAGAAATCGTGTTTCAAGTTGAAATACGCCTTGTAAACGAAAAATGTTTATTTCAGACTCTAATAACGTAGAAATCGTGTTTCAAGTTGAAATACGCCTTGGGACCATATCTCACCTAAAGTAAATGGTAGAATCAAACTTTAACCAAACGTAATGTTTGTACCTAGTATAAAGTTAAAAAGTTTAAACAATTTTAAAATATCACTATATTTAGGCGAGTAAACGAAAAATGTTCATTTCAGACTCTAAAAACGTAGAAATCGTGTTTCAAGTTGAAATACGCCTTGTAAACGAAAAATGTTTATTTCAGACTCTAATAACGTAGAAATCGTGTTTCAAGTTGAAATACGCCTTGGGACCATATCTCACCTAAAGTAAATGGTAGAATCAAACTTTAACCAAACGTAATGTTTGTACCTAGGGTAAAGTTAAAAAGTTTAAACAATTTGAAAATATCACTATATTTAGGCGAGAAAACGAAAAATGTTCATTTCAGACTCTAAAAACGTAGAAATCGTGTTTCAAGTTGAAATACGCCTTGTAAACGAAAAATGTTTATTTCAGACTCTAATAACGTAGAAATCGTGTTTCAAGTTGAAATACGCCTTGGGACCATATCTCACCTAAAGTAAATGGTAGAATCAAACTTTAACCAAACGTAATGTTTGTACCTAGGGTAAAGTTAAAAAGTTTAAACAATTTGAAAATATCACTATATTTAGGCGAGTAAACGAAAAATGTTCGTCTCAGACTCTAAAACCGCAGAAATCGTGTTTCAAGTTGAAATACGCCTTGGTACCATATCTCACCTAAAGTAAATGGTAGAATCAAACTTTAACCAAACGTAATGTTTGTACCTAGGGTAAAGTTAAAAAGTTTAAACAATTTGAAAATATCACTATATTTAGGCGAGTAAACGAAAAATGTTCGTCTCAGACTCTAAAACCGCAGAAATCGTGTTTCAAGTTGAAATACGCCTTGGTACCATATCTCAAATAAAGTAAATGGTAGAATCAAACTTTAACCAAACGTAATGTTTGTACCTAGTATAAAGTTAAAAAGTTTAAACAATTTTACAATATCACTATATTTAGGCGAGTAAACGAAAAATGTTCATTTCAGACTCTAAAAACGTAGAAATCGTGTTTCAAGTTGAAATACGCCTTGTAAACGAAAAATGTTTATTTCAGACTCTAATAACGTAGAAATCGTGTTTCAAGTTGAAATACGCCTTGGGACCATATCTCACCTAAAGTAAATGGTAGAATCAAACTTTAACCAAACGTAATGTTTGTACCTAGGGTAAAGTTAAAAAGTTTAAACAATTTGAAAATATCACTATATTTAGGCGAGTAAACGAAAAATGTTCGTCTCAGACTCTAAAACCGCAGAAATCGTGTTTCAAGTTGAAATACGCCTTGGTACCATATCTCACCTAAAGTAAATGGTAGAATCAAACTTTAACCAAACGTAATGTTTGTACCTAGGGTAAAGTTAAAAAGTTTAAACAATTTTAAAATATCACTATATTTAGGCGAGTAAACGAAAAATGTTCATTTCAGACTCTAAAAACGTAGAAATCGTGTTTCAAGTTGAAATACGCCTTGTAAACGAAAAATGTTTATTTCAGACTCTAATAACGTAGAAATCGTGTTTCAAGTTGAAATACGCATTGGGACCATATCTCACCTAAAGTAAATGGTAGAATCAAACTTTAACCAAACGTAATGTTTGTACCTAGTATAAAGTTAAAAAGTTTAAACAATTTTAAAATATCACTATATTTAGGCGAGTAAACGAAAAATGTTCATTTCAGACTCTAAAAACGTAGAAATCGTGTTTCAAGTTGAAATACGCCTTGTAAACGAAAAATGTTTATTTCAGACTCTAATAACGTAGAAATCGTGTTTCAAGTTGAAATACGCCTTGGGACCATATCTCACCTAAAGTAAATGGTAGAATCAAACTTTAACCAAACGTAATGTTTGTACCTAGGGTAAAGTTAAAAAGTTTAAACAATTTGAAAATATCACTATATTTAGGCGAGAAAACGAAAAATGTTCATTTCAGACTCTAAAAACGTAGAAATCGTGTTTCAAGTTGAAATACGCCTTGTAAACGAAAAATGTTTATTTCAGACTCTAATAACGTAGAAATCGTGTTTCAAGTTGAAATACGCCTTGGGACCATATCTCACCTAAAGTAAATGGTAGAATCAAACTTTAACCAAACGTAATGTTTGTACCTAGGGTAAAGTTAAAAAGTTTAAACAATTTGAAAATATCACTATATTTAGGCGAGTAAACGAAAAATGTTCATTTCAGACTCTAAAAACGTAGAAATCGTGTTTCAAGTTGAAATACGCCTTGTAAACGAAAAATGTTTATTTCAGACTCTAATAACGTAGAAATCGTGTTTCAAGTTGAAATACGCCTTGGGACCATTATCTCACCTAAAGTAAATGGTAGAATCAAACTTTAACCAAACGTAATGTTTGTACCAAGGGGAAAGTTAAAAAGTTTAAACAATTTTAAAATATCACTATATTTAGGCGAGTAAACGAAAAATGTTCATTTCAGACTCTAAAAACGTAGAAATCGTGTTTCAAGTTGAAATACGCCTTGTAAACGAAAAATGTTCGTCTCAGACTCTAAAACCGCAGAAATCGTGTTTCAAGTTGAAATACGCCTTGGTACCATATCTCACCTAAAGTAAATGGTAGAATCAAACTTTAACCAAACGTAATGTTTGTACCTAGGGTAAAGTTAAAAAGTTTAAACAATTTTAAAATATCACTATATTTAGGCGAGTAAACGAAAAATGTTCATTTCAGACTCTAAAAACGTAGAAATCGTGTTTCAAGTTGAAATACGCCTTGTAAACGAAAAATGTTTATTTCAGACTCTAATAACGTAGAAATCGTGTTTCAAGTTGAAATACGCCTTGGGACCATTATCTCACCTAAAGTAAATGGTAGAATCAAACTTTAACCAAACGTAATGTTTGTACCTAGGGTAAAGTTAAAAAGTTTAAACAATTTGAAAATATCACTATATTTAGGCGAGTAAACGAAAAATGTTCGTCTCAGACTCTAAAACCGCAGAAATCGTGTTTCAAGTTGAAATACGCCTTGGTACCATATCTCAAATAAAGTAAATGGTAGAATCAAACTTTAACCAAACGTAATGTTTGTACCTAGTATAAAGTTAAAAAGTTTAAACAATTTTACAATATCACTATATTTAGGCGAGTAAACGAAAAATGTTCATTTCAGACTCTAAAAACGTAGAAATCGTGTTTCAAGTTGAAATACGCCTTGTAAACGAAAAATGTTTATTTCAGACTCTAATAACGTAGAAATCGTGTTTCAAGTTGAAATACGCCTTGGGACCATATCTCACCTAAAGTAAATGGTAGAATCAAACTTTAACCAAACGTAATGTTTGTACCTAGGGTAAAGTTAAAAAGTTTAAACAATTTGAAAATATCACTATATTTAGGCGAGTAAACGAAAAATGTTCGTCTCAGACTCTAAAACCGCAGAAATCGTGTTTCAAGTTGAAATACGCCTTGGTACCATATCTCACCTAAAGTAAATGGTAGAATCAAACTTTAACCAAACGTAATGTTTGTACCTAGGGTAAAGTTAAAAAGTTTAAACAATTTTAAAATATCACTATATTTAGGCGAGTAAACGAAAAATGTTCATTTCAGACTCTAAAAACGTAGAAATCGTGTTTCAAGTTGAAATACGCCTTGTAAACGAAAAATGTTTATTTCAGACTCTAATAACGTAGAAATCGTGTTTCAAGTTGAAATACGCCTTGGGACCATATCTCACCTAAAGTAAATGGTAGAATCAAACTTTAACCAAACGTAATGTTTGTACCTAGTATAAAGTTAAAAAGTTTAAACAATTTTAAAATATCACTATATTTAGGCGAGTAAACGAAAAATGTTCATTTCAGACTCTAAAAACGTAGAAATCGTGTTTCAAGTTGAAATACGCCTTGTAAACGAAAAATGTTTATTTCAGACTCTAATAACGTAGAAATCGTGTTTCAAGTTGAAATACGCCTTGGGACCATATCTCACCTAAAGTAAATGGTAGAATCAAACTTTAACCAAACGTAATGTTTGTACCTAGGGTAAAGTTAAAAAGTTTAAACAATTTGAAAATATCACTATATTTAGGCGAGAAAACGAAAAATGTTCATTTCAGACTCTAAAAACGTAGAAATCGTGTTTCAAGTTGAAATACGCCTTGTAAACGAAAAATGTTTATTTCAGACTCTAATAACGTAGAAATCGTGTTTCAAGTTGAAATACGCCTTGGGACCATATCTCACCTAAAGTAAATGGTAGAATCAAACTTTAACCAAACGTAATGTTTGTACCTAGGGTAAAGTTAAAAAGTTTAAACAATTTGAAAATATCACTATATTTAGGCGAGTAAACGAAAAATGTTCGTCTCAGACTCTAAAACCGCAGAAATCGTGTTTCAAGTTGAAATACGCCTTGGTACCATATCTCACCTAAAGTAAATGGTAGAATCAAACTTTAACCAAACGTAATGTTTGTACCTAGGGTAAAGTTAAAAAGTTTAAACAATTTGAAAATATCACTATATTTAGGCGAGTAAACGAAAAATGTTCGTCTCAGACTCTAAAACCGCAGAAATCGTGTTTCAAGTTGAAATACGCCTTGGTACCATATCTCACCTAAAGTAAATGGTAGAATCAAACTTTAACCAAACGTAATGTTTGTACCTAGGGTAAAGTTAAAAAGTTTAAACAATTTTAAAATATCACTATATTTAGGCGAGTAAACGAAAAATGTTCATTTCAGACTCTAAAAACGTAGAAATCGTGTTTCAAGTTGAAATACGCCTTGTAAACGAAAAATGTTTATTTCAGACTCTAATAACGTAGAAATCGTGTTTCAAGTTGAAATACGCCTTGGTACCATATCTCAAATAAAGTAAATGGTAGAATCAAACTTTAACCAAACGTAATGTTTGTACCTAGGGTAAAGTTAAAAAGTTTAAACAATTTGAAAATATCACTATATTTAGGCGAGTAAACGAAAAATGTTCGTCTCAGACTCTAAAACCGCAGAAATCGTGTTTCAAGTTGAAATACGCCTTGGTACCATATCTCACCTAAAGTAAATGGTAGAATCAAACTTTAACCAAACGTAATGTTTGTACCTAGGGTAAAGTTAAAAAGTTTAAACAATTTGAAAATATCACTATATTTAGGCGAGTAAACGAAAAATGTTCGTCTCAGACTCTAAAACCGCAGAAATCGTGTTTCAAGTTGAAATACGCCTTGGTACCATATCTCACCTAAAGTAAATGGTAGAATCAAACTTTAACCAAACGTAATGTTTGTACCTAGGGTAAAGTTAAAAAGTTTAAACAATTTTAAAATATCACTATATTTAGGCGAGTAAACGAAAAATGTTCATTTCAGACTCTAAAAACGTAGAAATCGTGTTTCAAGTTGAAATACGCCTTGTAAACGAAAAATGTTTATTTCAGACTCTAATAACGTAGAAATCGTGTTTCAAGTTGAAATACGCCTTGGTACCATATCTCAAATAAAGTAAATGGTAGAATCAAACTTTAACCAAACGTAATGTTTGTACCTAGGGTAAAGTTAAAAAGTTTAAACAATTTGAAAATATCACTATATTTAGGCGAGTAAACGAAAAATGTTCGTCTCAGACTCTAAAACCGCAGAAATCGTGTTTCAAGTTGAAATACGCCTTGGTACCATATCTCACCTAAAGTAAATGGTAGAATCAAACTTTAACCAAACGTAATGTTTGTACCTAGGGTAAAGTTAAAAAGTTTAAACAATTTTAAAATATCACTATATTTAGGCGAGTAAACGAAAAATGTTCATTTCAGACTCTAAAAACGTAGAAATCGTGTTTCAAGTTGAAATACGCCTTGTAAACGAAAAATGTTTATTTCAGACTCTAATAACGTAGAAATCGTGTTTCAAGTTGAAATACGCCTTGGGACCATATCTCACCTAAAGTAAATGGTAGAATCAAACTTTAACCAAACGTAATGTTTGTACCTAGTATAAAGTTAAAAAGTTTAAACAATTTTAAAATATCACTATATTTAGGCGAGTAAACGAAAAATGTTCATTTCAGACTCTAAAAACGTAGAAATCGTGTTTCAAGTTGAAATACGCCTTGTAAACGAAAAATGTTTATTTCAGACTCTAATAACGTAGAAATCGTGTTTCAAGTTGAAATACGCCTTGGGACCATTATCTCACCTAAAGTAAATGGTAGAATCAAACTTTAACCAAACGTAATGTTTGTACCTAGGGTAAAGTTAAAAAGTTTAAACAATTTGAAAATATCACTATATTTAGGCGAGTAAACGAAAAATGTTCGTCTCAGACTCTAAAACCGCAGAAATCGTGTTTCAAGTTGAAATACGCCTTGGTACCATATCTCAAATAAAGTAAATGGTAGAATCAAACTTTAACCAAACGTAATGTTTGTACCTAGTATAAAGTTAAAAAGTTTAAACAATTTTACAATATCACTATATTTAGGCGAGTAAACGAAAAATGTTCATTTCAGACTCTAAAAACGTAGAAATCGTGTTTCAAGTTGAAATACGCCTTGTAAACGAAAAATGTTTATTTCAGACTCTAATAACGTAGAAATCGTGTTTCAAGTTGAAATACGCCTTGGGACCATATCTCACCTAAAGTAAATGGTAGAATCAAACTTTAACCAAACGTAATGTTTGTACCTAGGGTAAAGTTAAAAAGTTTAAACAATTTGAAAATATCACTATATTTAGGCGAGTAAACGAAAAATGTTCGTCTCAGACTCTAAAACCGCAGAAATCGTGTTTCAAGTTGAAATACGCCTTGGTACCATATCTCACCTAAAGTAAATGGTAGAATCAAACTTTAACCAAACGTAATGTTTGTACCTAGGGTAAAGTTAAAAAGTTTAAACAATTTTAAAATATCACTATATTTAGGCGAGTAAACGAAAAATGTTCATTTCAGACTCTAAAAACGTAGAAATCGTGTTTCAAGTTGAAATACGCCTTGTAAACGAAAAATGTTTATTTCAGACTCTAATAACGTAGAAATCGTGTTTCAAGTTGAAATACGCCTTGGGACCATATCTCACCTAAAGTAAATGGTAGAATCAAACTTTAACCAAACGTAATGTTTGTACCTAGTATAAAGTTAAAAAGTTTAAACAATTTTAAAATATCACTATATTTAGGCGAGTAAACGAAAAATGTTCATTTCAGACTCTAAAAACGTAGAAATCGTGTTTCAAGTTGAAATACGCCTTGTAAACGAAAAATGTTTATTTCAGACTCTAATAACGTAGAAATCGTGTTTCAAGTTGAAATACGCCTTGGGACCATATCTCACCTAAAGTAAATGGTAGAATCAAACTTTAACCAAACGTAATGTTTGTACCTAGGGTAAAGTTAAAAAGTTTAAACAATTTGAAAATATCACTATATTTAGGCGAGAAAACGAAAAATGTTCATTTCAGACTCTAAAAACGTAGAAATCGTGTTTCAAGTTGAAATACGCCTTGTAAACGAAAAATGTTTATTTCAGACTCTAATAACGTAGAAATCGTGTTTCAAGTTGAAATACGCCTTGGGACCATATCTCACCTAAAGTAAATGGTAGAATCAAACTTTAACCAAACGTAATGTTTGTACCTAGGGTAAAGTTAAAAAGTTTAAACAATTTGAAAATATCACTATATTTAGGCGAGTAAACGAAAAATGTTCGTCTCAGACTCTAAAACCGCAGAAATCGTGTTTCAAGTTGAAATACGCCTTGGTACCATATCTCACCTAAAGTAAATGGTAGAATCAAACTTTAACCAAACGTAATGTTTGTACCTAGGGTAAAGTTAAAAAGTTTAAACAATTTTAAAATATCACTATATTTAGGCGAGTAAACGAAAAATGTTCATTTCAGACTCTAAAAACGTAGAAATCGTGTTTCAAGTTGAAATACGCCTTGTAAACGAAAAATGTTTATTTCAGACTCTAATAACGTAGAAATCGTGTTTCAAGTTGAAATACGCCTTGGTACCATATCTCAAATAAAGTAAATGGTAGAATCAAACTTTAACCAAACGTAATGTTTGTACCTAGGGTAAAGTTAAAAAGTTTAAACAATTTGAAAATATCACTATATTTAGGCGAGTAAACGAAAAATGTTCGTCTCAGACTCTAAAACCGCAGAAATCGTGTTTCAAGTTGAAATACGCCTTGGTACCATATCTCACCTAAAGTAAATGGTAGAATCAAACTTTAACCAAACGTAATGTTTGTACCTAGGGTAAAGTTAAAAAGTTTAAACAATTTGAAAATATCACTATATTTAGGCGAGTAAACGAAAAATGTTCGTCTCAGACTCTAAAACCGCAGAAATCGTGTTTCAAGTTGAAATACGCCTTGGTACCATATCTCACCTAAAGTAAATGGTAGAATCAAACTTTAACCAAACGTAATGTTTGTACCTAGGGTAAAGTTAAAAAGTTTAAACAATTTTAAAATATCACTATATTTAGGCGAGTAAACGAAAAATGTTCATTTCAGACTCTAAAAACGTAGAAATCGTGTTTCAAGTTGAAATACGCCTTGTAAACGAAAAATGTTTATTTCAGACTCTAATAACGTAGAAATCGTGTTTCAAGTTGAAATACGCCTTGGTACCATATCTCAAATAAAGTAAATGGTAGAATCAAACTTTAACCAAACGTAATGTTTGTACCTAGGGTAAAGTTAAAAAGTTTAAACAATTTGAAAATATCACTATATTTAGGCGAGTAAACGAAAAATGTTCGTCTCAGACTCTAAAACCGCAGAAATCGTGTTTCAAGTTGAAATACGCCTTGGTACCATATCTCACCTAAAGTAAATGGTAGAATCAAACTTTAACCAAACGTAATGTTTGTACCTAGGGTAAAGTTAAAAAGTTTAAACAATTTTAAAATATCACTATATTTAGGCGAGTAAACGAAAAATGTTCATTTCAGACTCTAAAAACGTAGAAATCGTGTTTCAAGTTGAAATACGCCTTGTAAACGAAAAATGTTTATTTCAGACTCTAATAACGTAGAAATCGTGTTTCAAGTTGAAATACGCCTTGGGACCATATCTCACCTAAAGTAAATGGTAGAATCAAACTTTAACCAAACGTAATGTTTGTACCTAGTATAAAGTTAAAAAGTTTAAACAATTTTAAAATATCACTATATTTAGGCGAGTAAACGAAAAATGTTCATTTCAGACTCTAAAAACGTAGAAATCGTGTTTCAAGTTGAAATACGCCTTGTAAACGAAAAATGTTTATTTCAGACTCTAATAACGTAGAAATCGTGTTTCAAGTTGAAATACGCCTTGGGACCATATCTCACCTAAAGTAAATGGTAGAATCAAACTTTAACCAAACGTAATGTTTGTACCTAGGGTAAAGTTAAAAAGTTTAAACAATTTGAAAATATCACTATATTTAGGCGAGAAAACGAAAAATGTTCATTTCAGACTCTAAAAACGTAGAAATCGTGTTTCAAGTTGAAATACGCCTTGTAAACGAAAAATGTTTATTTCAGACTCTAATAACGTAGAAATCGTGTTTCAAGTTGAAATACGCCTTGGGACCATATCTCACCTAAAGTAAATGGTAGAATCAAACTTTAACCAAACGTAATGTTTGTACCTAGGGTAAAGTTAAAAAGTTTAAACAATTTGAAAATATCACTATATTTAGGCGAGTAAACGAAAAATGTTCGTCTCAGACTCTAAAACCGCAGAAATCGTGTTTCAAGTTGAAATACGCCTTGGTACCATATCTCAAATAAAGTAAATGGTAGAATCAAACTTTAACCAAACGTAATGTTTGTACCTAGTATAAAGTTAAAAAGTTTAAACAATTTTACAATATCACTATATTTAGGCGAGTAAACGAAAAATGTTCATTTCAGACTCTAAAAACGTAGAAATCGTGTTTCAAGTTGAAATACGCCTTGTAAACGAAAAATGTTTATTTCAGACTCTAATAACGTAGAAATCGTGTTTCAAGTTGAAATACGCCTTGGGACCATATCTCACCTAAAGTAAATGGTAGAATCAAACTTTAACCAAACGTAATGTTTGTACCTAGGGTAAAGTTAAAAAGTTTAAACAATTTGAAAATATCACTATATTTAGGCGAGTAAACGAAAAATGTTCGTCTCAGACTCTAAAACCGCAGAAATCGTGTTTCAAGTTGAAATACGCCTTGGTACCATATCTCACCTAAAGTAAATGGTAGAATCAAACTTTAACCAAACGTAATGTTTGTACCTAGTATAAAGTTAAAAAGTTTAAACAATTTTACAATATCACTATATTTAGGCGAGTAAACGAAAAATGTTCATTTCAGACTCTAAAAACGTAGAAATCGTGTTTCAAGTTGAAATACGCCTTGTAAACGAAAAATGTTTATTTCAGACTCTAATAACGTAGAAATCGTGTTTCAAGTTGAAATACGCCTTGGGACCATATCTCACCTAAAGTAAATGGTAGAATCAAACTTTAACCAAACGTAATGTTTGTACCTAGGGTAAAGTTAAAAAGTTTAAACAATTTGAAAATATCACTATATTTAGGCGAGTAAACGAAAAATGTTCGTCTCAGACTCTAAAACCGCAGAAATCGTGTTTCAAGTTGAAATACGCCTTGGTACCATATCTCACCTAAAGTAAATGGTAGAATCAAACTTTAACCAAACGTAATGTTTGTACCTAGGGTAAAGTTAAAAAGTTTAAACAATTTTAAAATATCACTATATTTAGGCGAGTAAACGAAAAATGTTCATTTCAGACTCTAAAAACGTAGAAATCGTGTTTCAAGTTGAAATACGCCTTGTAAACGAAAAATGTTTATTTCAGACTCTAATAACGTAGAAATCGTGTTTCAAGTTGAAATACGCCTTGGGACCATATCTCACCTAAAGTAAATGGTAGAATCAAACTTTAACCAAACGTAATGTTTGTACCTAGTATAAAGTTAAAAAGTTTAAACAATTTTAAAATATCACTATATTTAGGCGAGTAAACGAAAAATGTTCATTTCAGACTCTAAAAACGTAGAAATCGTGTTTCAAGTTGAAATACGCCTTGTAAACGAAAAATGTTTATTTCAGACTCTAATAACGTAGAAATCGTGTTTCAAGTTGAAATACGCCTTGGGACCATATCTCACCTAAAGTAAATGGTAGAATCAAACTTTAACCAAACGTAATGTTTGTACCTAGGGTAAAGTTAAAAAGTTTAAACAATTTGAAAATATCACTATATTTAGGCGAGAAAACGAAAAATGTTCATTTCAGACTCTAAAAACGTAGAAATCGTGTTTCAAGTTGAAATACGCCTTGTAAACGAAAAATGTTTATTTCAGACTCTAATAACGTAGAAATCGTGTTTCAAGTTGAAATACGCCTTGGGACCATATCTCACCTAAAGTAAATGGTAGAATCAAACTTTAACCAAACGTAATGTTTGTACCTAGGGTAAAGTTAAAAAGTTTAAACAATTTGAAAATATCACTATATTTAGGCGAGTAAACGAAAAATGTTCGTCTCAGACTCTAAAACCGCAGAAATCGTGTTTCAAGTTGAAATACGCCTTGGTACCATATCTCACCTAAAGTAAATGGTAGAATCAAACTTTAACCAAACGTAATGTTTGTACCTAGGGTAAAGTTAAAAAGTTTAAACAATTTGAAAATATCACTATATTTAGGCGAGTAAACGAAAAATGTTCGTCTCAGACTCTAAAACCGCAGAAATCGTGTTTCAAGTTGAAATACGCCTTGGTACCATATCTCACCTAAAGTAAATGGTAGAATCAAACTTTAACCAAACGTAATGTTTGTACCTAGGGTAAAGTTAAAAAGTTTAAACAATTTTAAAATATCACTATATTTAGGCGAGTAAACGAAAAATGTTCATTTCAGACTCTAAAAACGTAGAAATCGTGTTTCAAGTTGAAATACGCCTTGTAAACGAAAAATGTTTATTTCAGACTCTAATAACGTAGAAATCGTGTTTCAAGTTGAAATACGCCTTGGTACCATATCTCAAATAAAGTAAATGGTAGAATCAAACTTTAACCAAACGTAATGTTTGTACCTAGGGTAAAGTTAAAAAGTTTAAACAATTTGAAAATATCACTATATTTAGGCGAGTAAACGAAAAATGTTCGTCTCAGACTCTAAAACCGCAGAAATCGTGTTTCAAGTTGAAATACGCCTTGGTACCATATCTCACCTAAAGTAAATGGTAGAATCAAACTTTAACCAAACGTAATGTTTGTACCTAGGGTAAAGTTAAAAAGTTTAAACAATTTTAAAATATCACTATATTTAGGCGAGTAAACGAAAAATGTTCATTTCAGACTCTAAAAACGTAGAAATCGTGTTTCAAGTTGAAATACGCCTTGTAAACGAAAAATGTTTATTTCAGACTCTAATAACGTAGAAATCGTGTTTCAAGTTGAAATACGCCTTGGGACCATATCTCCCCTAAAGTAAATGGTAGAATCAAACTTTAACCAAACGTAATGTTTGTACCTAGTATAAAGTTAAAAAGTTTAAACAATTTTAAAATATCACTATATTTAGGCGAGTAAACGAAAAATGTTCATTTCAGACTCTAAAAACGTAGAAATCGTGTTTCAAGTTGAAATACGCCTTGTAAACGAAAAATGTTTATTTCAGACTCTAATAACGTAGAAATCGTGTTTCAAGTTGAAATACGCCTTGGGACCATATCTCACCTAAAGTAAATGGTAGAATCAAACTTTAACCAAACGTAATGTTTGTACCTAGGGTAAAGTTAAAAAGTTTAAACAATTTGAAAATATCACTATATTTAGGCGAGAAAACGAAAAATGTTCATTTCAGACTCTAAAAACGTAGAAATCGTGTTTCAAGTTGAAATACGCCTTGTAAACGAAAAATGTTTATTTCAGACTCTAATAACGTAGAAATCGTGTTTCAAGTTGAAATACGCCTTGGGACCATATCTCACCTAAAGTAAATGGTAGAATCAAACTTTAACCAAACGTAATGTTTGTACCTAGGGTAAAGTTAAAAAGTTTAAACAATTTGAAAATATCACTATATTTAGGCGAGTAAACGAAAAATGTTCGTCTCAGACTCTAAAACCGCAGAAATCGTGTTTCAAGTTGAAATACGCCTTGGTACCATATCTCACCTAAAGTAAATGGTAGAATCAAACTTTAACCAAACGTAATGTTTGTACCTAGGGTAAAGTTAAAAAGTTTAAACAATTTTAAAATATCACTATATTTAGGCGAGTAAACGAAAAATGTTCATTTCAGACTCTAAAAACGTAGAAATCGTGTTTCAAGTTGAAATACGCCTTGTAAACGAAAAATGTTTATTTCAGACTCTAATAACGTAGAAATCGTGTTTCAAGTTGAAATACGCCTTGGGACCATATCTCACCTAAAGTAAATGGTAGAATCAAACTTTAACCAAACGTAATGTTTGTACCTAGGGTAAAGTTAAAAAGTTTAAACAATTTGAAAATATCACTATATTTAGGCGAGTAAACGAAAAATGTTCGTCTCAGACTCTAAAACCGCAGAAATCGTGTTTCAAGTTGAAATACGCCTTGGTACCATATCTCACCTAAAGTAAATGGTAGAATCAAACTTTAACCAAACGTAATGTTTGTACCTAGGGTAAAGTTAAAAAGTTTAAACAATTTTAAAATATCACTATATTTAGGCGAGTAAACGAAAAATGTTCATTTCAGACTCTAAAAACGTAGAAATCGTGTTTCAAGTTGAAATACGCCTTGTAAACGAAAAATGTTTATTTCAGACTCTAATAACGTAGAAATCGTGTTTCAAGTTGAAATACGCCTTGGGACCATATCTCACCTAAAGTAAATGGTAGAATCAAACTTTAACCAAACGTAATGTTTGTACCTAGTATAAAGTTAAAAAGTTTAAACAATTTTAAAATATCACTATATTTAGGCGAGTAAACGAAAAATGTTCATTTCAGACTCTAAAAACGTAGAAATCGTGTTTCAAGTTGAAATACGCCTTGTAAACGAAAAATGTTTATTTCAGACTCTAATAACGTAGAAATCGTGTTTCAAGTTGAAATACGCCTTGGGACCATATCTCACCTAAAGTAAATGGTAGAATCAAACTTTAACCAAACGTAATGTTTGTACCTAGGGTAAAGTTAAAAAGTTTAAACAATTTGAAAATATCACTATATTTAGGCGAGAAAACGAAAAATGTTCATTTCAGACTCTAAAAACGTAGAAATCGTGTTTCAAGTTGAAATACGCCTTGTAAACGAAAAATGTTTATTTCAGACTCTAATAACGTAGAAATCGTGTTTCAAGTTGAAATACGCCTTGGGACCATATCTCACCTAAAGTAAATGGTAGAATCAAACTTTAACCAAACGTAATGTTTGTACCTAGGGTAAAGTTAAAAAGTTTAAACAATTTGAAAATATCACTATATTTAGGCGAGTAAACGAAAAATGTTCGTCTCAGACTCTAAAACCGCAGAAATCGTGTTTCAAGTTGAAATACGCCTTGGTACCATATCTCACCTAAAGTAAATGGTAGAATCAAACTTTAACCAAACGTAATGTTTGTACCTAGGGTAAAGTTAAAAAGTTTAAACAATTTTAAAATATCACTATATTTAGGCGAGTAAACGAAAAATGTTCATTTCAGACTCTAAAAACGTAGAAATCGTGTTTCAAGTTGAAATACGCCTTGTAAACGAAAAATGTTTATTTCAGACTCTAATAACGTAGAAATCGTGTTTCAAGTTGAAATACGCCTTGGGACCATTATCTCACCTAAAGTAAATGGTAGAATCAAACTTTAACCAAACGTAATGTTTGTACCTAGGGTAAAGTTAAAAAGTTTAAACAATTTGAAAATATCACTATATTTAGGCGAGTAAACGAAAAATGTTCGTCTCAGACTCTAAAACCGCAGAAATCGTGTTTCAAGTTGAAATACGCCTTGGTACCATATCTCAAATAAAGTAAATGGTAGAATCAAACTTTAACCAAACGTAATGTTTGTACCTAGTATAAAGTTAAAAAGTTTAAACAATTTTACAATATCACTATATTTAGGCGAGTAAACGAAAAATGTTCATTTCAGACTCTAAAAACGTAGAAATCGTGTTTCAAGTTGAAATACGCCTTGTAAACGAAAAATGTTTATTTCAGACTCTAATAACGTAGAAATCGTGTTTCAAGTTGAAATACGCCTTGGGACCATATCTCACCTAAAGTAAATGGTAGAATCAAACTTTAACCAAACGTAATGTTTGTACCTAGGGTAAAGTTAAAAAGTTTAAACAATTTGAAAATATCACTATATTTAGGCGAGTAAACGAAAAATGTTCGTCTCAGACTCTAAAACCGCAGAAATCGTGTTTCAAGTTGAAATACGCCTTGGTACCATATCTCACCTAAAGTAAATGGTAGAATCAAACTTTAACCAAACGTAATGTTTGTACCTAGGGTAAAGTTAAAAAGTTTAAACAATTTTAAAATATCACTATATTTAGGCGAGTAAACGAAAAATGTTCATTTCAGACTCTAAAAACGTAGAAATCGTGTTTCAAGTTGAAATACGCCTTGTAAACGAAAAATGTTTATTTCAGACTCTAATAACGTAGAAATCGTGTTTCAAGTTGAAATACGCCTTGGGACCATATCTCACCTAAAGTAAATGGTAGAATCAAACTTTAACCAAACGTAATGTTTGTACCTAGTATAAAGTTAAAAAGTTTAAACAATTTTAAAATATCACTATATTTAGGCGAGTAAACGAAAAATGTTCATTTCAGACTCTAAAAACGTAGAAATCGTGTTTCAAGTTGAAATACGCCTTGTAAACGAAAAATGTTTATTTCAGACTCTAATAACGTAGAAATCGTGTTTCAAGTTGAAATACGCCTTGGGACCATATCTCACCTAAAGTAAATGGTAGAATCAAACTTTAACCAAACGTAATGTTTGTACCTAGGGTAAAGTTAAAAAGTTTAAACAATTTGAAAATATCACTATTCGAGAAAACGAAAAATGTTCATTTCAGACTCTAAAAACGTAGAAATCGTGTTTCAAGTTGAAATACGCCTTGTAAACGAAAAATGTTTATTTCAGACTCTAATAACGTAGAAATCGTGTTTCAAGTTGAAATACGCCTTGGGACCATATCTCACCTAAAGTAAATGGTAGAATCAAACTTTAACCAAACGTAATGTTTGTACCTAGGGTAAAGTTAAAAAGTTTAAACAATTTGAAAATATCACTATATTTAGGCGAGTAAACGAAAAATGTTCGTCTCAGACTCTAAAACCGCAGAAATCGTGTTTCAAGTTGAAATACGCCTTGGTACCATATCTCACCTAAAGTAAATGGTAGAATCAAACTTTAACCAAACGTAATGTTTGTACCTAGGGTAAAGTTAAAAAGTTTAAACAATTTTAAAATATCACTATATTTAGGCGAGTAAACGAAAAATGTTCATTTCAGACTCTAAAAACGTAGAAATCGTGTTTCAAGTTGAAATACGCCTTGTAAACGAAAAATGTTTATTTCAGACTCTAATAACGTAGAAATCATGTTTCAAGTTGAAATACGCCTTGGGACCATTATCTCACCTAAAGTAAATGGTAGAATCAAACTTTAACCAAACGTAATGTTTGTACCTAGGGTAAAGTTAAAAAGTTTAAACAATTTGAAAATATCACTATATTTAGGCGAGTAAACGAAAAATGTTCGTCTCAGACTCTAAAACCGCAGAAATCGTGTTTCAAGTTGAAATACGCCTTGGTACCATATCTCAAATAAAGTAAATGGTAGAATCAAACTTTAACCAAACGTAATGTTTGTACCTAGTATAAAGTTAAAAAGTTTAAACAATTTTACAATATCACTATATTTAGGCGAGTAAACGAAAAATGTTCATTTCAGACTCTAAAAACGTAGAAATCGTGTTTCAAGTTGAAATACGCCTTGTAAACGAAAAATGTTTATTTCAGACTCTAATAACGTAGAAATCGTGTTTCAAGTTGAAATACGCCTTGGGACCATATCTCACCTAAAGTAAATGGTAGAATCAAACTTTAACCAAACGTAATGTTTGTACCTAGTATAAAGTTAAAAAGTTTAAACAATTTTAAAATATCACTATATTTAGGCGAGTAAACGAAAAATGTTCATTTCAGACTCTAAAAACGTAGAAATCGTGTTTCAAGTTGAAATACGCCTTGTAAACGAAAAATGTTTATTTCAGACTCTAATAACGTAGAAATCGTGTTTCAAGTTGAAATACGCCTTGGGACCATATCTCACCTAAAGTAAATGGTAGAATCAAACTTTAACCAAACGTAATGTTTGTACCTAGGGTAAAGTTAAAAAGTTTAAACAATTTGAAAATATCACTATATTTAGGCGAGAAAACGAAAAATGTTCATTTCAGACTCTAAAAACGTAGAAATCGTGTTTCAAGTTGAAATACGCCTTGTAAACGAAAAATGTTTATTTCAGACTCTAATAACGTAGAAATCGTGTTTCAACTTGAAATACGCCTTGGGACCATATCTCACCTAAAGTAAATGGTAGAATCAAACTTTAACCAAACGTAATGTTTGTACCTAGGGTAAAGTTAAAAAGTTTAAACAATTTGAAAATATCACTATATTTAGGCGAGTAAACGAAAAATGTTCGTCTCAGACTCTAAAACCGCAGAAATCGTGTTTCAAGTTGAAATACGCCTTGGTACCATATCTCACCTAAAGTAAATGGTAGAATCAAACTTTAACCAAACGTAATGTTTGTACCTAGGGTAAAGTTAAAAAGTTTAAACAATTTTAAAATATCACTATATTTAGGCGAGTAAACGAAAAATGTTCATTTCAGACTCTAAAAACGTAGAAATCGTGTTTCAAGTTGAAATACGCCTTGTAAACGAAAAATGTTTATTTCAGACTCTAATAACGTAGAAATCGTGTTTCAAGTTGAAATACGCCTTGGTACCATATCTCAAATAAAGTAAATGGTAGAATCAAACTTTAACCAAACGTAATGTTTGTACCTAGGGTAAATTAAAAAGTTTAAACAATTTGAAAATATCACTATATTTAGGCGAGTAAACGAAAAATGTTCGTCTCAGACTCTAAAACCGCAGAAATCGTGTTTCAAGTTGAAATACGCCTTGGGACCATATCTCACCTAAAGTAAATGGTAGAATCAAACTTTAACCAAACGTAATGTTTGTACCTAGGGTAAAGTTAAAAAGTTTAAACAATTTTAAAATATCACTATATTTAGGCGAGTAAACGAAAAATGTTCATTTCAGACTCTAAAAACGTAGAAATCGTGTTTCAAGTTGAAATACGCCTTGTAAACGAAAAATGTTTATTTCAGACTCTAATAACGTAGAAATCGTGTTTCAAGTTGAAATACGCCTTGGGACCATATCTCACCTAAAGTAAATGGTAGAATCAAACTTTAACCAAACGTAATGTTTGTACCTAGGGTAAAGTTAAAAAGTTTAAACAATTTGAAAATATCACTATATTTAGGCGAGAAAACGAAAAATGTTCATTTCAGACTCTAAAAACGTAGAAATCGTGTTTCAAGTTGAAATACGCCTTGTAAACGAAAAATGTTTATTTCAGACTCTAATAACGTAGAAATCGTGTTTCAAGTTGAAATACGCCTTGGGACCATATCTCACCTAAAGTAAATGGTAGAATCAAACTTTAACCAAACGTAATGTTTGTACCTAGGGTAAAGTTAAAAAGTTTAAACAATTTGAAAATATCACTATATTTAGGCGAGTAAACGAAAAATGTTCGTCTCAGACTCTAAAACCGCAGAAATCGTGTTTCAAGTTGAAATACGCCTTGGTACCATATCTCACCTAAAGTAAATGGTAGAATCAAACTTTAACCAAACGTAATGTTTGTACCTAGGGTAAAGTTAAAAAGTTTAAACAATTTTAAAATATCACTATATTTAGGCGAGTAAACGAAAAATGTTCATTTCAGACTCTAAAAACGTAGAAATCGTGTTTCAAGTTGAAATACGCCTTGTAAACGAAAAATGTTTATTTCAGACTCTAATAACGTAGAAATCGTGTTTCAAGTTGAAATACGCCTTGGGACCATTATCTCACCTAAAGTAAATGGTAGAATCAAACTTTAACCAAACGTAATGTTTGTACCTAGGGTAAAGTTAAAAAGTTTAAACAATTTGAAAATATCACTATATTTAGGCGAGTAAACGAAAAATGTTCGTCTCAGACTCTAAAACCGCAGAAATCGTGTTTCAAGTTGAAATACGCCTTGGTACCATATCTCAAATAAAGTAAATGGTAGAATCAAACTTTAACCAAACGTAATGTTTGTACCTAGTATAAAGTTAAAAAGTTTAAACAATTTTACAATATCACTATATTTAGGCGAGTAAACGAAAAATGTTCATTTCAGACTCTAAAAACGTAGAAATCGTGTTTCAAGTTGAAATACGCCTTGTAAACGAAAAATGTTTATTTCAGACTCTAATAACGTAGAAATCGTGTTTCAAGTTGAAATACGCCTTGGGACCATATCTCACCTAAAGTAAATGGTAGAATCAAACTTTAACCAAACGTAATGTTTGTACCTAGGGTAAAGTTAAAAAGTTTAAACAATTTGAAAATATCACTATATTTAGGCGAGTAAACGAAAAATGTTCATTTCAGACTCTAAAAACGTAGAAATCGTGTTTCAAGTTGAAATACGCCTTGTAAACGAAAAATGTTTATTTCAGACTCTAATAACGTAGAAATCGTGTTTCAAGTTGAAATACGCCTTGGGACCATATCTCACCTAAAGTAAATGGTAGAATCAAACTTTAACCAAACGTAATGTTTGTACCTAGGGTAAAGTTAAAAAGTTTAAACAATTTGAAAATATCACTATATTTAGGCGAGAAAACGAAAAATGTTCATTTCAGACTCTAAAAACGTAGAAATCGTGTTTCAAGTTGAAATACGCCTTGTAAACGAAAAATGTTTATTTCAGACTCTAATAACGTAGAAATCGTGTTTCAAGTTGAAATACGCCTTGGGACCATATCTCACCTAAAGTAAATGGTAGAATCAAACTTTAACCAAACGTAATGTTTGTACCTAGGGTAAAGTTAAAAAGTTTAAACAATTTGAAAATATCACTATATTTAGGCGAGTAAACGAAAAATGTTCGTCTCAGACTCTAAAACCGCAGAAATCGTGTTTCAAGTTGAAATACGCCTTGGTACCATATCTCACCTAAAGTAAATGGTAGAATCAAACTTTAACCAAACGTAATGTTTGTACCTAGGGTAAAGTTAAAAAGTTTAAACAATTTTAAAATATCACTATATTTAGGCGAGTAAACGAAAAATGTTCATTTCAGACTCTAAAAACGTAGAAATCGTGTTTCAAGTTGAAATACGCCTTGTAAACGAAAAATGTTTATTTCAGACTCTAATAACGTAGAAATCGTGTTTCAAGTTGAAATACGCCTTGGTACCATATCTCAAATAAAGTAAATGGTAGAATCAAACTTTAACCAAACGTAATGTTTGTACCTAGGGTAAAGTTAAAAAGTTTAAACAATTTGAAAATATCACTATATTTAGGCGAGTAAACGAAAAATGTTCGTCTCAGACTCTAAAACCGCAGAAATCGTGTTTCAAGTTGAAATACGCCTTGGTACCATATCTCACCTAAAGTAAATGGTAGAATCAAACTTTAACCAAACGTAATGTTTGTACCTAGGGTAAAGTTAAAAAGTTTAAACAATTTTAAAATATCACTATATTTAGGCGAGTAAACGAAAAATGTTCATTTCAGACTCTAAAAACGTAGAAATCGTGTTTCAAGTTGAAATACGCCTTGTAAACGAAAAATGTTTATTTCAGACTCTAATAACGTAGAAATCGTGTTTCAAGTTGAAATACGCCTTGGGACCATTATCTCACCTAAAGTAAATGGTAGAATCAAACTTTAACCAAACGTAATGTTTGTACCTAGGGTAAAGTTAAAAAGTTTAAACAATTTGAAAATATCACTATATTTAGGCGAGAAAACGAAAAATGTTCATTTCAGACTCTAAAAACGTAGAAATCGTGTTTCAAGTTGAAATACGCCTTGTAAACGAAAAATGTTTATTTCAGACTCTAATAACGTAGAAATCGTGTTTCAAGTTGAAATACGCCTTGGGACCATATCTCACCTAAAGTAAATGGTAGAATCAAACTTTAACCAAACGTAATGTTTGTACCTAGGGTAAAGTTAAAAAGTTTAAACAATTTGAAAATATCACTATATTTAGGCGAGTAAACGAAAAATGTTCGTCTCAGACTCTAAAACCGCAGAAATCGTGTTTCAAGTTGAAATACGCCTTGGTACCATATCTCACCTAAAGTAAATGGTAGAATCAAACTTTAACCAAACGTAATGTTTGTACCTAGGGTAAAGTTAAAAAGTTTAAACAATTTTAAAATATCACTATATTTAGGCGAGTAAACGAAAAATGTTCATTTCAGACTCTAAAAACGTAGAAATCGTGTTTCAAGTTGAAATACGCCTTGTAAACGAAAAATGTTTATTTCAGACTCTAATAACGTAGAAATCGTGTTTCAAGTTGAAATACGCCTTGGGACCATTATCTCACCTAAAGTAAATGGTAGAATCAAACTTTAACCAAACGTAATGTTTGTACCTAGGGTAAAGTTAAAAAGTTTAAACAATTTGAAAATATCACTATATTTAGGCGAGTAAACGAAAAATGTTCGTCTCAGACTCTAAAACCGCAGAAATCGTGTTTCAAGTTGAAATACGCCTTGGTACCATATCTCAAATAAAGTAAATGGTAGAATCAAACTTTAACCAAACGTAATGTTTGTACCTAGTATAAAGTTAAAAAGTTTAAACAATTTTACAATATCACTATATTTAGGCGAGTAAACGAAAAATGTTCATTTCAGACTCTAAAAACGTAGAAATCGTGTTTCAAGTTGAAATACGCCTTGTAAACGAAAAATGTTTATTTCAGACTCTAATAACGTAGAAATCGTGTTTCAAGTTGAAATACGCCTTGGGACCATATCTCACCTAAAGTAAATGGTAGAATCAAACTTTAACCAAACGTAATGTTTGTACCTAGGGTAAAGTTAAAAAGTTTAAACAATTTGAAAATATCACTATATTTAGGCGAGTAAACGAAAAATGTTCATTTCAGACTCTAAAAACGTAGAAATCGTGTTTCAAGTTGAAATACGCCTTGTAAACGAAAAATGTTTATTTCAGACTCTAATAACGTAGAAATCGTGTTTCAAGTTGAAATACGCCTTGGGACCATATCTCACCTAAAGTAAATGGTAGAATCAAACTTTAACCAAACGTAATGTTTGTACCTAGGGTAAAGTTAAAAAGTTTAAACAATTTGAAAATATCACTATATTTAGGCGAGAAAACGAAAAATGTTCATTTCAGACTCTAAAAACGTAGAAATCGTGTTTCAAGTTGAAATACGCCTTGTAAACGAAAAATGTTTATTTCAGACTCTAATAACGTAGAAATCGTGTTTCAAGTTGAAATACGCCTTGGGACCATATCTCACCTAAAGTAAATGGTAGAATCAAACTTTAACCAAACGTAATGTTTGTACCTAGGGTAAAGTTAAAAAGTTTAAACAATTTGAAAATATCACTATATTTAGGCGAGTAAACGAAAAATGTTCGTCTCAGACTCTAAAACCGCAGAAATCGTGTTTCAAGTTGAAATACGCCTTGGTACCATATCTCACCTAAAGTAAATGGTAGAATCAAACTTTAACCAAACGTAATGTTTGTACCTAGGGTAAAGTTAAAAAGTTTAAACAATTTTAAAATATCACTATATTTAGGCGAGTAAACGAAAAATGTTCATTTCAGACTCTAAAAACGTAGAAATCGTGTTTCAAGTTGAAATACGCCTTGTAAACGAAAAATGTTTATTTCAGACTCTAATAACGTAGAAATCGTGTTTCAAGTTGAAATACGCCTTGGTACCATATCTCAAATAAAGTAAATGGTAGAATCAAACTTTAACCAAACGTAATGTTTGTACCTAGGGTAAAGTTAAAAAGTTTAAACAATTTGAAAATATCACTATATTTAGGCGAGTAAACGAAAAATGTTCGTCTCAGACTCTAAAACCGCAGAAATCGTGTTTCAAGTTGAAATACGCCTTGGTACCATATCTCACCTAAAGTAAATGGTAGAATCAAACTTTAACCAAACGTAATGTTTGTACCTAGGGTAAAGTTAAAAAGTTTAAACAATTTTAAAATATCACTATATTTAGGCGAGTAAACGAAAAATGTTCATTTCAGACTCTAAAAACGTAGAAATCGTGTTTCAAGTTGAAATACGCCTTGTAAACGAAAAATGTTTATTTCAGACTCTAATAACGTAGAAATCGTGTTTCAAGTTGAAATACGCCTTGGGACCATATCTCACCTAAAGTAAATGGTAGAATCAAACTTTAACCAAACGTAATGTTTGTACCTAGGGTAAAGTTAAAAAGTTTAAACAATTTGAAAATATCACTATATTTAGGCGAGAAAACGAAAAATGTTCATTTCAGACTCTAAAAACGTAGAAATCGTGTTTCAAGTTGAAATACGCCTTGTAAACGAAAAATGTTTATTTCAGACTCTAATAACGTAGAAATCGTGTTTCAAGTTGAAATACGCCTTGGGACCATATCTCACCTAAAGTAAATGGTAGAATCAAACTTTAACCAAACGTAATGTTTGTACCTAGGGTAAAGTTAAAAAGTTTAAACAATTTGAAAATATCACTATATTTAGGCGAGTAAACGAAAAATGTTCATTTCAGACTCTAAAAACGTAGAAATCGTGTTTCAAGTTGAAATACGCCTTGTAAACGAAAAATGTTTATTTCAGACTCTAATAACGTAGAAATCGTGTTTCAAGTTGAAATACGCCTTGGGACCATATCTCACCTAAAGTAAATGGTAGAATCAAACTTTAACCAAACGTAATGTTTGTACCTAGGGTAAAGTTAAAAAGTTTAAACAATTTGAAAATATCACTATATTTAGGCGAGTAAACGAAAAATGTTCATTTCAGACTCTAAAAACGTAGAAATCGTGTTTCAAGTTGAAATACGCCTTGTAAACGAAAAATGTTTATTTCAGACTCTAATAGAAATCGTGTTTCAAGTTGAAATACGCCTTGGGACCATATCTCACCTAAAGTAAATGGTAGAATCAAACTTTAACCAAACGTAATGTTTGTACCCTAGTATAAAGTTAAAAAGTTTAAACAATTTTAAAATATCACTATATTTAGGCGAGTAAACGAAAAATGTTCATTTCAGACTCTAAAAACGTAGAAATCGTGTTTCAAGTTGAAATACGCCTTGTAAACGAAAAATGTTTATTTCAGACTCTAATAACGTAGAAATCGTGTTTCAAGTTGAAATACGCCTTGGGACCATATCTCACCTAAAGTAAAATGGTAGAATCAAACTTTAACCAAACGTAATGTTTTGTACCTAGGGTAAAGTTAAAAAGTTTAAACAATTTGAAAATATCACTATATTTAGGCGAGAAAACGAAAAATGTTCATTTCAGACTCTAAAAACGTAGAAATCGTGTTTCAAGTTGAAATACGCCTTGTAAACGAAAAATGTTTATTTCAGACTCTAATAACGTAGAAATCGTGTTTCAAGTTGAAATACGCCTTGGGACCATATCTCACCTAAAGTAATGGTAGAATCAAACTTTAACCAAACGTAATGTTTGTACCTAGGGTAAAGTTAAAAAGTTTAAACAATTTGAAAATATCACTATATTTAGGCGAGTAAACGAAAAATGTTCGTCTCAGACTCTAAAACCGCAGAAATCGTGTTTCAAGTTGAATACGCCTTGGTACCATATCTCACCTAAAGTAAATGGTAGAATCAAAACTTTAACCAAACGTAATGTTTGTACCTAGGGTAAAGTTAAAAAGTTTAAACAATTTTAAAATATCACTATATTTAGGCGAGTAAACGAAAAATGTTCATTTCAGACTCTAAAAACGTAGAAATCGTGTTTCAAGTTGAAATACGCCTTGTAAACGAAAAATGTTTATTTCAGACTCTAATAACGTAGAAATCGTGTTTCAAGTTGAAATACGCCTTGGGACCATTATCTCACCTAAAGTAAATGGTAGAATCAAACTTTAACCAAACGTAATGTTTGTACCTAGGGTAAAGTTAAAAAGTTTAAACAATTTGAAAATATCACTATATTTAGGCGAGTAAACGAAAAATGTTCGTCTCAGACTCTAAAACCGCAGAAATCGTGTTTCAAGTTGAAATACGCCTTGGTACCATATCTCAAATAAAGTAAATGGTAGAATCAAACTTTAACCAAACGTAATGTTTGTACCTAGTATAAAGTTAAAAAGTTTAAACAATTTTACAATATCACTATATTTAGGCGAGTAAACGAAAAATGTTCATTTCAGACTCTAAAAACGTAGAAATCGTGTTTCAAGTTGAAATACGCCTTGTAAACGAAAAATGTTTATTTCAGACTCTAATAACGTAGAAATCGTGTTTCAAGTTGAAATACGCCTTGGGACCATATCTCACCTAAAGTAAATGGTAGAATCAAACTTTAACCAAACGTAATGTTTGTACCTAGGGTAAAAGTTAAAAGTTTAAACAATTTGAAAATATCACTATATTTAGGCGAGTAAACGAAAAATGTTCGTCTCAGACTCTAAAACCGCAGAAATCGTGTTTCAAGTTGAAATACGCCTTGGTACCATATCTCACCTAAAGTAAATGGTAGAATCAAACTTTAACCAACGTAATGTTCTGTACCTAGGGTAAAGTTAAAAAGTTTAAACAATTTTAAAATATCACTATATTTAGGCGAGTAAACGAAAAATGTTCATTTCAGACTCTAAAAACGTAGGAAATCGTGTTTCAAAGTTGAAATACGCCTTGTAAACGAAAATGTTTATTTCAGGACTCTAATAACGTAGAAATCGTGTTTCAAGTTGAAATACGCCTTGGGACCATATCTCACCTAAAGTAAATGGTAGAATCAAACTTTAACCAAACGTAATGTTTTGTACCTAGTATAAAGTTAAAAAGTTTAAACAATTTTAAAATATCACTATATTTAGGCGAGTAAACGAAAAATGTTTATTTCAGACTCTAAAAACGTAGAAATCGTGTTTCAAGTTGAAATACGCCTTGTAAACGAAAAATGTTTATTTCAGACTCTAATAACGTAGAAATCGTGTTTCAAGTTGAATACGCCTTGGGACCATATCTCACCTAAAGTAAATGTAGAATCAAACTTAACCAAACGTAATGTTTGTACCTAGGGTAAAAGTTAAAAAGTTTAAACAATTTGAAAATATCACTATATTTAGGCGAGAAAACGAAAAATGTTCATTTCAGACTCTAAAAAACGTAGAAATCGTGTTTCAAGTTGAAATACGCCTTGGTACCATATCTCAAATAAAGTAAATGGTAGAATCAAACTTTAACCAAACGTAATGTTTGTACCTAGTATAAAGTTAAAAAGTTTAAACAATTTTACAATATCACTATATTTAGGCGAGTAAAACGAAAAATGTTCATTGTCAGACTCTAAAAACGTAGAAATCGTGTTTCAAGTTGAAATACGCCTTGTAAACGAAAAATGTTTATTTCAGACTCTAATACGTAGAAATCGTGTTTCAA
The DNA here is from genome assembly GCA_947425015.1 of Pterostichus niger. Lineage (NCBI taxonomy): Eukaryota > Metazoa > Arthropoda > Insecta > Coleoptera > Carabidae > Pterostichus > Pterostichus niger. The sequence goes on from CANDYQ010000034.1 coordinate 86,529, forward strand.
GTTGAAATACGCCTTGGGACCATATCTCACCTAAAGTAAATGGTAGAATCAAACTTTAACCAAACGTAATGTTTGTACCTAGGGTAAAGTTAAAAAGTTTAAACAATTTGAAAATATCACTATATTTAGGCGAGTAAACGAAAAATGTTCGTCTCAGACTCTAAAACCGCAGAAATCGTGTTTCAAGTTGAAATACGCCTTGGTACCATATCTCACCTAAAGTAAATGGTAGAATCAAACTTTAACCAAACGTAATGTTTGTACCTAGGGTAAAGTTAAAAAGTTTAAACAATTTTAAAATATCACTATATTTAGGCGAGTAAACGAAAAATGTTCATTTCAGACTCTAAAAACGTAGAAATCGTGTTTCAAGTTGAAATACGCCTTGTAAACGAAAAATGTTTATTTCAGACTCTAATAACGTAGAAATCGTGTTTCAAGTTGAAATACGCCTTGGGACCATATCTCACCTAAAGTAAATGGTAGAATCAAACTTTAACCAAACGTAATGTTTGTACCTAGTATAAAGTTAAAAAGTTTAAACAATTTTAAAATATCACTATATTTAGGCGAGTAAACGAAAAATGTTTATTTCAGACTCTAAAAACGTAGAAATCGTGTTTCAAGTTGAAATACGCCTTGTAAACGAAAAATGTTTATTTCAGACTCTAATAACGTAGAAATCGTGTTTCAAGTTGAAATACGCCTTGGGACCATATCTCACCTAAAGTAAATGGTAGAATCAAACTTTAACCAAACGTAATGTTTGTACCTAGGGTAAAGTTAAAAAGTTTAAACAATTTGAAAATATCACTATATTTAGGCGAGAAAACGAAAAATGTTCATTTCAGACTCTAAAAACGTAGAAATCGTGTTTCAAGTTGAAATACGCCTTGTAAACGAAAAATGTTTATTTCAGTCTCTAATAACGTAGAAATCGTGTTTCAAGTTGAAATACGCCTTGGGACCATATCTCACCTAAAGTAAATGGTAGAATCAAACTTTAACCAAACGTAATGTTTGTACCTAGGGTAAAGTTAAAAAGTTTAAACAATTTGAAAATATCACTATATTTAGGCGAGTAAACGAAAAATGTTCGTCTCAGACTCTAAAACCGCAGAAATCGTGTTTCAAGTTGAAATACGCCTTGGTACCATATCTCACCTAAAGTAAATGGTAGAATCAAACTTTAACCAAACGTAATGTTTGTACCTAGGGTAAAGTTAAAAAGTTTAAACAATTTTAAAATATCACTATATTTAGGCGAGTAAACGAAAAATGTTCATTTCAGACTCTAAAAACGTAGAAATCGTGTTTCAAGTTGAAATACGCCTTGTAAACGAAAAATGTTTATTTCAGACTCTAATAACGTAGAAATCGTGTTTCAAGTTGAAATACGCCTTGGGACCATTATCTCACCTAAAGTAAATGGTAGAATCAAACTTTAACCAAACGTAATGTTTGTACCTAGGGTAAAGTTAAAAAGTTTAAACAATTTGAAAATATCACTATATTTAGGCGAGAAAACGAAAAATGTTCATTTCAGACTCTAAAAACGTAGAAATCGTGTTTCAAGTTGAAATACGCCTTGTAAACGAAAAATGTTTATTTCAGACTCTAATAACGTAGAAATCGTGTTTCAAGTTGAAATACGCCTTGGGACCATATCTCACCTAAAGTAAATGGTAGAATCAAACTTTAACCAAACGTAATGTTTGTACCTAGGGTAAAGTTAAAAAGTTTAAACAATTTGAAAATATCACTATATTTAGGCGAGTAAACGAAAAATGTTCGTCTCAGACTCTAAAACCGCAGAAATCGTGTTTCAAGTTGAAATACGCCTTGGTACCATATCTCACCTAAAGTAAATGGTAGAATCAAACTTTAACCAAACGTAATGTTTGTACCTAGGGTAAAGTTAAAAAGTTTAAACAATTTTAAAATATCACTATATTTAGGCGAGTAAACGAAAAATGTTCATTTCAGACTCTAAAAACGTAGAAATCGTGTTTCAAGTTGAAATACGCCTTGTAAACGAAAAATGTTTATTTCAGACTCTAATAACGTAGAAATCGTGTTTCAAGTTGAAATACGCCTTGGGACCATATCTCACCTAAAGTAAATGGTAGAATCAAACTTTAACCAAACGTAATGTTTGTACCTAGTATAAAGTTAAAAAGTTTAAACAATTTTAAAATATCACTATATTTAGGCGAGTAAACGAAAAATGTTTATTTCAGACTCTAAAAACGTAGAAATCGTGTTTCAAGTTGAAATACGCCTTGTAAACGAAAAATGTTTATTTCAGACTCTAATAACGTAGAAATCGTGTTTCAAGTTGAAATACGCCTTGGGACCATATCTCACCTAAAGTAAATGGTAGAATCAAACTTTAACCAAACGTAATGTTTGTACCTAGGGTAAAGTTAAAAAGTTTAAACAATTTGAAAATATCACTATATTTAGGCGAGAAAACGAAAAATGTTCATTTCAGACTCTAAAAACGTAGAAATCGTGTTTCAAGTTGAAATACGCCTTGGTACCATATCTCAAATAAAGTAAATGGTAGAATCAAACTTTAACCAAACGTAATGTTTGTACCTAGTATAAAGTTAAAAAGTTTAAACAATTTTACAATATCACTATATTTAGGCGAGTAAACGAAAAATGTTCATTTCAGACTCTAAAAACGTAGAAATCGTGTTTCAAGTTGAAATACGCCTTGTAAACGAAAAATGTTTATTTCAGACTCTAATAACGTAGAAATCGTGTTTCAAGTTGAAATACGCCTTGGGACCATATCTCACCTAAAGTAAATGGTAGAATCAAACTTTAACCAAACGTAATGTTTGTACCTAGGGTAAAGTTAAAAAGTTTAAACAATTTGAAAATATCACTATATTTAGGCGAGTAAACGAAAAATGTTCGTCTCAGACTCTAAAACCGCAGAAATCGTGTTTCAAGTTGAAATACGCCTTGGTACCATATCTCACCTAAAGTAAATGGTAGAATCAAACTTTAACCAAACGTAATGTTTGTACCTAGGGTAAAGTTAAAAAGTTTAAACAATTTTAAAATATCACTATATTTAGGCGAGTAAACGAAAAATGTTCATTTCAGACTCTAAAAACGTAGAAATCGTGTTTCAAGTTGAAATACGCCTTGTAAACGAAAAATGTTTATTTCAGACTCTAATAACGTAGAAATCGTGTTTCAAGTTGAAATACGCCTTGGGACCATATCTCACCTAAAGTAAATGGTAGAATCAAACTTTAACCAAACGTAATGTTTGTACCTAGTATAAAGTTAAAAAGTTTAAACAATTTTAAAATATCACTATATTTAGGCGAGTAAACGAAAAATGTTTATTTCAGACTCTAAAAACGTAGAAATCGTGTTTCAAGTTGAAATACGCCTTGTAAACGAAAAATGTTTATTTCAGACTCTAATAACGTAGAAATCGTGTTTCAAGTTGAAATACGCCTTGGGACCATATCTCACCTAAAGTAAATGGTAGAATCAAACTTTAACCAAACGTAATGTTTGTACCTAGGGTAAAGTTAAAAAGTTTAAACAATTTGAAAATATCACTATATTTAGGCGAGAAAACGAAAAATGTTCATTTCAGACTCTAAAAACGTAGAAATCGTGTTTCAAGTTGAAATACGCCTTGTAAACGAAAAATGTTTATTTCAGTCTCTAATAACGTAGAAATCGTGTTTCAAGTTGAAATACGCCTTGGGACCATATCTCACCTAAAGTAAATGGTAGAATCAAACTTTAACCAAACGTAATGTTTGTACCTAGGGTAAAGTTAAAAAGTTTAAACAATTTGAAAATATCACTATATTTAGGCGAGTAAACGAAAAATGTTCGTCTCAGACTCTAAAACCGCAGAAATCGTGTTTCAAGTTGAAATACGCCTTGGTACCATATCTCACCTAAAGTAAATGGTAGAATCAAACTTTAACCAAACGTAATGTTTGTACCTAGGGTAAAGTTAAAAAGTTTAAACAATTTTAAAATATCACTATATTTAGGCGAGTAAACGAAAAATGTTCATTTCAGACTCTAAAAACGTAGAAATCGTGTTTCAAGTTGAAATACGCCTTGTAAACGAAAAATGTTTATTTCAGACTCTAATAACGTAGAAATCGTGTTTCAAGTTGAAATACGCCTTGGGACCATTATCTCACCTAAAGTAAATGGTAGAATCAAACTTTAACCAAACGTAATGTTTGTACCTAGGGTAAAGTTAAAAAGTTTAAACAATTTGAAAATATCACTATATTTAGGCGAGAAAACGAAAAATGTTCATTTCAGACTCTAAAAACGTAGAAATCGTGTTTCAAGTTGAAATACGCCTTGTAAACGAAAAATGTTTATTTCAGACTCTAATAACGTAGAAATCGTGTTTCAAGTTGAAATACGCCTTGGGACCATATCTCACCTAAAGTAAATGGTAGAATCAAACTTTAACCAAACGTAATGTTTGTACCTAGGGTAAAGTTAAAAAGTTTAAACAATTTGAAAATATCACTATATTTAGGCGAGTAAACGAAAAATGTTCGTCTCAGACTCTAAAACCGCAGAAATCGTGTTTCAAGTTGAAATACGCCTTGGTACCATATCTCACCTAAAGTAAATGGTAGAATCAAACTTTAACCAAACGTAATGTTTGTACCTAGGGTAAAGTTAAAAAGTTTAAACAATTTTAAAATATCACTATATTTAGGCGAGTAAACGAAAAATGTTCATTTCAGACTCTAAAAACGTAGAAATCGTGTTTCAAGTTGAAATACGCCTTGTAAACGAAAAATGTTTATTTCAGACTCTAATAACGTAGAAATCGTGTTTCAAGTTGAAATACGCCTTGGGACCATATCTCACCTAAAGTAAATGGTAGAATCAAACTTTAACCAAACGTAATGTTTGTACCTAGGGTAAAGTTAAAAAGTTTAAACAATTTGAAAATATCACTATATTTAGGCGAGTAAACGAAAAATGTTCATTTCAGACTCTAAAAACGTAGAAATCGTGTTTCAAGTTGAAATACGCCTTGTAAACGAAAAATGTTTATTTCAGACTCTAATAACGTAGAAATCGTGTTTCAAGTTGAAATACGCCTTGGGACCATATCTCACCTAAAGTAAATGGTAGAATCAAACTTTAACCAAACGTAATGTTTGTACCTAGGGTAAAGTTAAAAAGTTTAAACAATTTGAAAATATCACTATATTTAGGCGAGTAAACGAAAAATGTTCGTCTCAGACTCTAAAACCGCAGAAATCGTGTTTCAAGTTGAAATACGCCTTGGTACCATATCTCACCTAAAGTAAATGGTAGAATCAAACTTTAACCAAACGTAATGTTTGTACCTAGGGTAAAGTTAAAAAGTTTAAACAATTTTAAAATATCACTATATTTAGGCGAGTAAACGAAAAATGTTCATTTCAGACTCTAAAAACGTAGAAATCGTGTTTCAAGTTGAAATACGCCTTGTAAACGAAAAATGTTTATTTCAGACTCTAATAACGTAGAAATCGTGTTTCAAGTTGAAATACGCCTTGGGACCATATCTCACCTAAAGTAAATGGTAGAATCAAACTTTAACCAAACGTAATGTTTGTACCTAGGGTAAAGTTAAAAAGTTTAAACAATTTGAAAATATCACTATATTTAGGCGAGAAAACGAAAAATGTTCATTTCAGACTCTAAAAACGTAGAAATCGTGTTTCAAGTTGAAATACGCCTTGTAAACGAAAAATGTTTATTTCAGACTCTAATAACGTAGAAATCGTGTTTCAAGTTGAAATACGCCTTGGGACCATATCTCACCTAAAGTAAATGGTAGAATCAAACTTTAACCAAACGTAATGTTTGTACCTAGGGTAAAGTTAAAAAGTTTAAACAATTTGAAAATATCACTATATTTAGGCGAGTAAACGAAAAATGTTCGTCTCAGACTCTAAAACCGCAGAAATCGTGTTTCAAGTTGAAATACGCCTTGGTACCATATCTCAAATAAAGTAAATGGTAGAATCAAACTTTAACCAAACGTAATGTTTGTACCTAGTATAAAGTTAAAAAGTTTAAACAATTTTACAATATCACTATATTTAGGCGAGTAAACGAAAAATGTTCATTTCAGACTCTAAAAACGTAGAAATCGTGTTTCAAGTTGAAATACGCCTTGTAAACGAAAAATGTTTATTTCAGACTCTAATAACGTAGAAATCGTGTTTCAAGTTGAAATACGCCTTGGGACCATATCTCACCTAAAGTAAATGGTAGAATCAAACTTTAACCAAACGTAATGTTTGTACCTAGGGTAAAGTTAAAAAGTTTAAACAATTTGAAAATATCACTATATTTAGGCGAGTAAACGAAAAATGTTCATTTCAGACTCTAAAAACGTAGAAATCGTGTTTCAAGTTGAAATACGCCTTGTAAACGAAAAATGTTTATTTCAGACTCTAATAACGTAGAAATCGTGTTTCAAGTTGAAATACGCCTTGGGACCATATCTCACCTAAAGTAAATGGTAGAATCAAACTTTAACCAAACGTAATGTTTGTACCTAGGGTAAAGTTAAAAAGTTTAAACAATTTGAAAATATCACTATATTTAGGCGAGAAAACGAAAAATGTTCATTTCAGACTCTAAAAACGTAGAAATCGTGTTTCAAGTTGAAATACGCCTTGTAAACGAAAAATGTTTATTTCAGACTCTAATAACGTAGAAATCGTGTTTCAAGTTGAAATACGCCTTGGGACCATATCTCACCTAAAGTAAATGGTAGAATCAAACTTTAACCAAACGTAATGTTTGTACCTAGGGTAAAGTTAAAAAGTTTAAACAATTTGAAAATATCACTATATTTAGGCGAGTAAACGAAAAATGTTCGTCTCAGACTCTAAAACCGCAGAAATCGTGTTTCAAGTTGAAATACGCCTTGGTACCATATCTCACCTAAAGTAAATGGTAGAATCAAACTTTAACCAAACGTAATGTTTGTACCTAGGGTAAAGTTAAAAAGTTTAAACAATTTTAAAATATCACTATATTTAGGCGAGTAAACGAAAAATGTTCATTTCAGACTCTAAAAACGTAGAAATCGTGTTTCAAGTTGAAATACGCCTTGTAAACGAAAAATGTTTATTTCAGACTCTAATAACGTAGAAATCGTGTTTCAAGTTGAAATACGCCTTGGTACCATATCTCAAATAAAGTAAATGGTAGAATCAAACTTTAACCAAACGTAATGTTTGTACCTAGGGTAAAGTTAAAAAGTTTAAACAATTTGAAAATATCACTATATTTAGGCGAGTAAACGAAAAATGTTCGTCTCAGACTCTAAAACCGCAGAAATCGTGTTTCAAGTTGAAATACGCCTTGGTACCATATCTCACCTAAAGTAAATGGTAGAATCAAACTTTAACCAAACGTAATGTTTGTACCTAGGGTAAAGTTAAAAAGTTTAAACAATTTTAAAATATCACTATATTTAGGCGAGTAAACGAAAAATGTTCATTTCAGACTCTAAAAACGTAGAAATCGTGTTTCAAGTTGAAATACGCCTTGTAAACGAAAAATGTTTATTTCAGACTCTAATAACGTAGAAATCGTGTTTCAAGTTGAAATACGCCTTGGGACCATATCTCACCTAAAGTAAATGGTAGAATCAAACTTTAACCAAACGTAATGTTTGTACCTAGGGTAAAGTTAAAAAGTTTAAACAATTTGAAAATATCACTATATTTAGGCGAGAAAACGAAAAATGTTCATTTCAGACTCTAAAAACGTAGAAATCGTGTTTCAAGTTGAAATACGCCTTGTAAACGAAAAATGTTTATTTCAGACTCTAATAACGTAGAAATCGTGTTTCAAGTTGAAATACGCCTTGGGACCATATCTCACCTAAAGTAAATGGTAGAATCAAACTTTAACCAAACGTAATGTTTGTACCTAGGGTAAAGTTAAAAAGTTTAAACAATTTGAAAATATCACTATATTTAGGCGAGTAAACGAAAAATGTTCATTTCAGACTCTAAAAACGTAGAAATCGTGTTTCAAGTTGAAATACGCCTTGTAAACGAAAAATGTTTATTTCAGACTCTAATAACGTAGAAATCGTGTTTCAAGTTGAAATACGCCTTGGGACCATATCTCACCTAAAGTAAATGGTAGAATCAAACTTTAACCAAACGTAATGTTTGTACCTAGGGTAAAGTTAAAAAGTTTAAACAATTTGAAAATATCACTATATTTAGGCGAGTAAACGAAAAATGTTCATTTCAGACTCTAAAAACGTAGAAATCGTGTTTCAAGTTGAAATACGCCTTGTAAACGAAAAATGTTTATTTCAGACTCTAATAACGTAGAAATCGTGTTTCAAGTTGAAATACGCCTTGGGACCATATCTCACCTAAAGTAAATGGTAGAATCAAACTTTAACCAAACGTAATGTTTGTACCTAGTATAAAGTTAAAAAGTTTAAACAATTTTAAAATATCACTATATTTAGGCGAGTAAACGAAAAATGTTCATTTCAGACTCTAAAAACGTAGAAATCGTGTTTCAAGTTGAAATACGCCTTGTAAACGAAAAATGTTTATTTCAGACTCTAATAACGTAGAAATCGTGTTTCAAGTTGAAATACGCCTTGGGACCATATCTCACCTAAAGTAAATGGTAGAATCAAACTTTAACCAAACGTAATGTTTGTACCTAGGGTAAAGTTAAAAAGTTTAAACAATTTGAAAATATCACTATATTTAGGCGAGAAAACGAAAAATGTTCATTTCAGACTCTAAAAACGTAGAAATCGTGTTTCAAGTTGAAATACGCCTTGTAAACGAAAAATGTTTATTTCAGACTCTAATAACGTAGAAATCGTGTTTCAAGTTGAAATACGCCTTGGGACCATATCTCACCTAAAGTAAATGGTAGAATCAAACTTTAACCAAACGTAATGTTTGTACCTAGGGTAAAGTTAAAAAGTTTAAACAATTTGAAAATATCACTATATTTAGGCGAGTAAACGAAAAATGTTCGTCTCAGACTCTAAAACCGCAGAAATCGTGTTTCAAGTTGAAATACGCCTTGGTACCATATCTCACCTAAAGTAAATGGTAGAATCAAACTTTAACCAAACGTAATGTTTGTACCTAGGGTAAAGTTAAAAAGTTTAAACAATTTTAAAATATCACTATATTTAGGCGAGTAAACGAAAAATGTTCATTTCAGACTCTAAAAACGTAGAAATCGTGTTTCAAGTTGAAATACGCCTTGTAAACGAAAAATGTTTATTTCAGACTCTAATAACGTAGAAATCGTGTTTCAAGTTGAAATACGCCTTGGGACCATTATCTCACCTAAAGTAAATGGTAGAATCAAACTTTAACCAAACGTAATGTTTGTACCTAGGGTAAAGTTAAAAAGTTTAAACAATTTGAAAATATCACTATATTTAGGCGAGTAAACGAAAAATGTTCGTCTCAGACTCTAAAACCGCAGAAATCGTGTTTCAAGTTGAAATACGCCTTGGTACCATATCTCAAATAAAGTAAATGGTAGAATCAAACTTTAACCAAACGTAATGTTTGTACCTAGTATAAAGTTAAAAAGTTTAAACAATTTTACAATATCACTATATTTAGGCGAGTAAACGAAAAATGTTCATTTCAGACTCTAAAAACGTAGAAATCGTGTTTCAAGTTGAAATACGCCTTGTAAACGAAAAATGTTTATTTCAGACTCTAATAACGTAGAAATCGTGTTTCAAGTTGAAATACGCCTTGGGACCATATCTCACCTAAAGTAAATGGTAGAATCAAACTTTAACCAAACGTAATGTTTGTACCTAGGGTAAAGTTAAAAAGTTTAAACAATTTGAAAATATCACTATATTTAGGCGAGTAAACGAAAAATGTTCGTCTCAGACTCTAAAACCGCAGAAATCGTGTTTCAAGTTGAAATACGCCTTGGTACCATATCTCACCTAAAGTAAATGGTAGAATCAAACTTTAACCAAACGTAATGTTTGTACCTAGGGTAAAGTTAAAAAGTTTAAACAATTTTAAAATATCACTATATTTAGGCGAGTAAACGAAAAATGTTCA
>CANDYQ010000035.1:0-30327 GCA_947425015.1 Pterostichus niger
CTCACCTAAAGTAAATGGTAGAATCAAACTTTAACCAAACGTAATGTTTGTACCTAGTATAAAGTTAAAAAGTTTAAACAATTTTAAAATATCACTATATTTAGGCGAGTAAACGAAAAATGTTCATTTCAGACTCTAAAAACGTAGAAATCGTCTTTCAAGTTGAAATACGCCTTGGGACCATATCTCACCTAAAGTAAATGGTAGAATCAAACTTTAACCAAACGTAATGTTTGTACCTAGTATAAAGTTAAAAAGTTTAAACAATTTAAAATATCACTATATTTAGGCGAGTAAATGAAAAATGTTCATTTCAGACTCTAAAAACGTAGAAATCGTCTTTCAAGTTGAAATACGCCTTGTAAACGAAAAATGTTTATTTCAGACTCTAATAACGTAGAAATCGTGTTTCAAGTTGAAATACGCCTTGGGACCATATCTCACCTAAAGTAAATGGTAGAATCAAACTTTAACCAAACGTAATGTTTGTACCTAGGGTAAAGTTAAAAAGTTTAAACAATTTGAAAATATCACTATATTTAGGCGAGTAAACGAAAAATGTTCGTCTCAGACTCTAAAACCGCAGAAATCGTGTTTCAAGTTGAAATACGCCTTGGTACCATATCTCACCTAAAGTAAATGGTAGAATCAAACCTTAACCAAACGTAATGTTTGTACCTAGGGTAAAGTTAAAAAGTTTAAACAATTTTAAAATATTACTATATTTAGGCGAGTAAACGAAAAATGTTCATTTCAGACTCTAAAAACGTAGAAATCGTCTTTCAAGTTGAAATACGCCTTGTAAACGAAAAATGTTTATTTCAGACTCTAAAAACGTAGAAATCGTGTTTCAAGTTGAAATACGCCTTGTAAACGAAAAATGTTTATTTCAGACTCTAATAACGTAGAAATCGTGTTTCAAGTTGAAATACGCCTTGGGACCATATCTCACCTAAAGTAAATGGTAGAATCAAACTTTAACCAAACGTAATGTTTGTACCTAGTATAAAGTTAAAAGTTTAAACAATTTTAAAATATCACTATATTTAGGCGAGTAAACGAAAAATGTTCATTTCAGACTCTAAAAACGTAGAAATCGTCTTTCAAGTTGAAATACGCCTTGTAAACGAAAAATGTTTATTTCAGACTCTAAAAACGTAGAAATCGTGTTTCAAGTTGAAATACGCCTTGTAAACGAAAAATGTTTATTTCAGACTCTAATAACGTAGAAATCGTGTTTCAAGTTGAAATACGCCTTGGTACCATATCTCACCTAAAGTAAATGGTAGAATCAAACTTTAACCAAACGTAATGTTTGTACCTAGGGTAAAGTTAAAAAGTTTAAACAATTTTAAAATATTACTATATTTAGGCGAGTAAACGAAAAATGTTCATTTCAGACTCTAAAAACGTAGAAATCGTCTTTCAAGTTGAAATACGCCTTGTAAACGAAAAATGTTTATTTCAGACTCTAATAACGTAGAAATCGTGTTTCAAGTTGAAATACGCCTTGGGACCATATCTCACCTAAAGTAAATGGTAGAATCAAACTTTAACCAAACGTAATGTTTGTACCTAGTATAAAGTTAAAAAGTTTAAACAATTTTAAAATATCACTATATTTAGGCGAGTAAACGAAAAATGTTCATTTCAGACTCTAAAACGTAGAAATCGTCTTTCAAGTTGAAATACGCCTTGTAAACGAAAAATGTTTATTTCAGACTCTAATAACGTAGAAATCGTGTTTCAAGTTGAAATACGCCTTGGGACCATATCTCACCTAAAGTAAATGGTAGAATCAAACTTTAACCAAACGTAATGTTTGTACCTAGTATAAAGTTAAAAAGTTTAAACAATTTTAAAATATCACTATATTTAGGCGAGTAAACGAAAAATGTTCATTTCAGACTCTAAAAACGTAGAAATCGTCTTTCAAGTTGAAATACGCCTTGGGACCATATCTCACCTAAAGTAAATGGTAGAATCAAACTTTAACCAAACGTAATGTTTGTACCTAGTATAAAGTTAAAAAGTTTAAACAATTTTAAAATATCACTATATTTAGGCGAGTAAACGAAAAATGTTCATTTCAGACTCTAAAAACGTAGAAATCGTCTTTCAAGTTGAAATACGCCTTGTAAACGAAAAATGTTTATTTCAGACTCTAATAACGTAGAAATCGTGTTTCAAGTTGAAATACGCCTTGGGACCATATCTCACCTAAAGTAAATGGTAGAATCAAACTTTAACCAAACGTAATGTTTGTACCTAGGGTAAAGTTAAAAAGTTTAAACAATTTGAAAATATCACTATATTTAGGCGAGTAAACGAAAAATGTTCGTCTCAGACTCTAAAACCGCAGAAATCGTGTTTCAAGTTGAAATACGCCTTGGTACCATATCTCACCTAAAGTAAATGGTAGAATCAAACCTTAACCAAACGTAATGTTTGTACCTAGGGTAAAGTTAAAAAGTTTAAACAATTTTAAAATATTACTATATTTAGGCGAGTAAACGAAAAATGTTCATTTCAGACTCTAAAAACGTAGAAATCGTCTTTCAAGTTGAAATACGCCTTGTAAACGAAAAATGTTTATTTCAGACTCTAAAAACGTAGAAATCGTGTTTCAAGTTGAAATACGCCTTGTAAACGAAAAATGTTTATTTCAGACTCTAATAACGTAGAAATCGTGTTTCAAGTTGAAATTCGCCTTGGGACCATATCTCACCTAAAGTAAATGGTAGAATCAAACTTTAACCAAACGTAATGTTTGTACCTAGTATAAAGTTAAAAAGTTTAAACAATTTTAAAATATCACTATATTTAGGCGAGTAAACGAAAAATGTTCATTTCAGACTCTAAAAACGTAGAAATCGTCTTTCAAGTTGAAATACGCCTTGTAAACGAAAAATGTTTATTTCAGACTCTAATAACGTAGAAATCGTGTTTCAAGTTGAAATACGCCTTGGGACCATATCTCACCTAAAGTAAATGGTAGAATCAAACTTTAACCAAACGTAATGTTTGTACCTAGGGTAAAGTTAAAAAGTTTAAACAATTTGAAAATATCACTATATTTAGGCGAGTAAACGAAAAATGTTCGTCTCAGACTCTAAAACCGCAGAAATCGTGTTTCAAGTTGAAATACGCCTTGGTACCATATCTCACCTAAAGTAAATGGTAGAATCAAACTTTAACCAAACGTAATGTTTGTACCTAGGGTAAAGTTAAAAAGTTTAAACAATTTTAAAATATTACTATATTTAGGCGAGTAAACGAAAAATGTTCATTTCAGACTCTAAAAACGTAGAAATCGTCTTTCAAGTTGAAATACGCCTTGTAAACGAAAAATGTTTATTTCAGACTCTAATAACGTAGAAATCGTGTTTCAAGTTGAAATACGCCTTGGGACCATATCTCACCTAAAGTAAATGGTAGAATCAAACTTTAACCAAACGTAATGTTTGTACCTAGTATAAAGTTAAAAAGTTTAAACAATTTTAAAATATCACTATATTTAGGCGAGTAAACGAAAAATGTTCATTTCAGACTCTAAAAACGTAGAAATCGTCTTTCAAGTTGAAATACGCCTTGTAAACGAAAAATGTTTATTTCAGACTCTAATAACGTAGAAATCGTGTTTCAAGTTGAAATACGCCTTGGGACCATATCTCACCTAAAGTAAATGGTAGAATCAAACTTTAACCAAACGTAATGTTTGTACCTAGTATAAAGTTAAAAAGTTTAAACAATTTTAAAATATCACTATATTTAGGCGAGTAAACGAAAAATGTTCATTTCAGACTCTAAAAACGTAGAAATCGTCTTTCAAGTTGAAATACGCCTTGTAAACGAAAAATGTTTATTTCAGACTCTAAAAACGTAGAAATCGTGTTTCAAGTTGAAATACGCCTTGTAAACGAAAAATGTTTATTTCAGACTCTAATAACGTAGAAATCGTGTTTCAAGTTGAAATACGCCTTGGTACCATATCTCACCTAAAGTAAATGGTAGAATCAAACTTTAACCAAACGTAATGTTTGTACCTAGGGTAAAGTTAAAAAGTTTAAACAATTTTAAAATATTACTATATTTAGGCGAGTAAACGAAAAATGTTCATTTCAGACTCTAAAAACGTAGAAATCGTCTTTCAAGTTGAAATACGCCTTGTAAACGAAAAATGTTTATTTCAGACTCTAATAACGTAGAAATCGTGTTTCAAGTTGAAATACGCCTTGGGACCATATCTCACCTAAAGTAAATGGTAGAATCAAACTTTAACCAAACGTAATGTTTGTACCTAGTATAAAGTTAAAAAGTTTAAACAATTTTAAAATATCACTATATTTAGGCGAGTAAACGAAAAATGTTCATTTCAGACTCTAAAAACGTAGAAATCGTCTTTCAAGTTGAAATACGCCTTGTAAACGAAAAATGTTTATTTCAGACTCTAATAACGTAGAAATCGTGTTTCAAGTTGAAATACGCCTTGGGACCATATCTCACCTAAAGTAAATGGTAGAATCAAACTTTAACCAAACGTAATGTTTGTACCTAGTATAAAGTTAAAAAGTTTAAACAATTTTAAAATATCACTATATTTAGGCGAGTAAACGAAAAATGTTCATTTCAGACTCTAAAAACGTAGAAATCGTCTTTCAAGTTGAAATACGCCTTGTAAACGAAAAATGTTTATTTCAGACTCTAAAAACGTAGAAATCGTGTTTCAAGTTGAAATACGCCTTGTAAACGAAAAATGTTTATTTCAGACTCTAATAACGTAGAAATCGTGTTTCAAGTTGAAATACGCCTTGGTACCATATCTCACCTAAAGTAAATGGTAGAATCAAACTTTAACCAAACGTAATGTTTGTACCTAGGGTAAAGTTAAAAAGTTTAAACAATTTTAAAATATTACTATATTTAGGCGAGTAAACGAAAAATGTTCATTTCAGACTCTAAAAACGTAGAAATCGTCTTTCAAGTTGAAATACGCCTTGTAAACGAAAAATGTTTATTTCAGACTCTAATAACGTAGAAATCGTGTTTCAAGTTGAAATACGCCTTGGGACCATATCTCACCTAAAGTAAATGGTAGAATCAAACTTTAACCAAACGTAATGTTTGTACCTAGTATAAAGTTAAAAAGTTTAAACAATTTTAAAATATCACTATATTTAGGCGAGTAAACGAAAAATGTTCATTTCAGACTCTAAAAACGTAGAAATCGTCTTTCAAGTTGAAATACGCCTTGTAAACGAAAAATGTTTATTTCAGACTCTAATAACGTAGAAATCGTGTTTCAAGTTGAAATACGCCTTGGGACCATATCTCACCTAAAGTAAATGGTAGAATCAAACTTTAACCAAACGTAATGTTTGTACCTAGTATAAAGTTAAAAAGTTTAAACAATTTTAAAATATCACTATATTTAGGCGAGTAAACGAAAAATGTTCATTTCAGACTCTAAAAACGTAGAAATCGTCTTTCAAGTTGAAATACGCCTTGGGACCATATCTCACCTAAAGTAAATGGTAGAATCAAACTTTAACCAAACGTAATGTTTGTACCTAGTATAAAGTTAAAAAGTTTAAACAATTTTAAAATATCACTATATTTAGGCGAGTAAACGAAAAATGTTCATTTCAGACTCTAAAAACGTAGAAATCGTCTTTCAAGTTGAAATACGCCTTGTAAACGAAAAATGTTTATTTCAGACTCTAATAACGTAGAAATCGTGTTTCAAGTTGAAATACGCCTTGGGACCATATCTCACCTAAAGTAAATGGTAGAATCAAACTTTAACCAAACGTAATGTTTGTACCTAGGGTAAAGTTAAAAAGTTTAAACAATTTGAAAATATCACTATATTTAGGCGAGTAAACGAAAAATGTTCGTCTCAGACTCTAAAACCGCAGAAATCGTGTTTCAAGTTGAAATACGCCTTGGTACCATATCTCACCTAAAGTAAATGGTAGAATCAAACCTTAACCAAACGTAATGTTTGTACCTAGGGTAAAGTTAAAAAGTTTAAACAATTTTAAAATATTACTATATTTAGGCGAGTAAACGAAAAATGTTCATTTCAGACTCTAAAAACGTAGAAATCGTCTTTCAAGTTGAAATACGCCTTGTAAACGAAAAATGTTTATTTCAGACTCTAAAAACGTAGAAATCGTGTTTCAAGTTGAAATACGCCTTGTAAACGAAAAATGTTTATTTCAGACTCTAATAACGTAGAAATCGTGTTTCAAGTTGAAATTCGCCTTGGGACCATATCTCACCTAAAGTAAATGGTAGAATCAAACTTTAACCAAACGTAATGTTTGTACCTAGTATAAAGTTAAAAAGTTTAAACAATTTTAAAATATCACTATATTTAGGCGAGTAAACGAAAAATGTTCATTTCAGACTCTAAAAACGTAGAAATCGTCTTTCAAGTTGAAATACGCCTTGTAAACGAAAAATGTTTATTTCAGACTCTAATAACGTAGAAATCGTGTTTCAAGTTGAAATACGCCTTGGGACCATATCTCACCTAAAGTAAATGGTAGAATCAAACTTTAACCAAACGTAATGTTTGTACCTAGGGTAAAGTTAAAAAGTTTAAACAATTTGAAAATATCACTATATTTAGGCGAGTAAACGAAAAATGTTCGTCTCAGACTCTAAAACCGCAGAAATCGTGTTTCAAGTTGAAATACGCCTTGGTACCATATCTCACCTAAAGTAAATGGTAGAATCAAACTTTAACCAAACGTAATGTTTGTACCTAGGGTAAAGTTAAAAAGTTTAAACAATTTTAAAATATTACTATATTTAGGCGAGTAAACGAAAAATGTTCATTTCAGACTCTAAAAACGTAGAAATCGTCTTTCAAGTTGAAATACGCCTTGTAAACGAAAAATGTTTATTTCAGACTCTAATAACGTAGAAATCGTGTTTCAAGTTGAAATACGCCTTGGGACCATATCTCACCTAAAGTAAATGGTAGAATCAAACTTTAACCAAACGTAATGTTTGTACCTAGTATAAAGTTAAAAAGTTTAAACAATTTTAAAATATCACTATATTTAGGCGAGTAAACGAAAAATGTTCATTTCAGACTCTAAAAACGTAGAAATCGTCTTTCAAGTTGAAATACGCCTTGTAAACGAAAAATGTTTATTTCAGACTCTAATAACGTAGAAATCGTGTTTCAAGTTGAAATACGCCTTGGGACCATATCTCACCTAAAGTAAATGGTAGAATCAAACTTTAACCAAACGTAATGTTTGTACCTAGTATAAAGTTAAAAAGTTTAAACAATTTTAAAATATCACTATATTTAGGCGAGTAAACGAAAAATGTTCATTTCAGACTCTAAAAACGTAGAAATCGTCTTTCAAGTTGAAATACGCCTTGTAAACGAAAAATGTTTATTTCAGACTCTAATAACGTAGAAATCGTGTTTCAAGTTGAAATACGCCTTGGGACCATATCTCACCTAAAGTAAATGGTAGAATCAAACTTTAACCAAACGTAATGTTTGTACCTAGTATAAAGTTAAAAAGTTTAAACAATTTTAAAATATCACTATATTTAGGCGAGTAAACGAAAAATGTTCATTTCAGACTCTAAAAACGTAGAAATCGTCTTTCAAGTTGAAATACGCCTTGTAAACGAAAAATGTTTATTTCAGACTCTAATAACGTAGAAATCGTGTTTCAAGTTGAAATACGCCTTGGGACCATATCTCACCTAAAGTAAATGGTAGAATCAAACTTTAACCAAACGTAATGTTTGTACCTAGGGTAAAGTTAAAAAGTTTAAACAATTTGAAAATATCACTATATTTAGGCGAGTAAACGAAAAATGTTCGTCTCAGACTCTAAAACCGCAGAAATCGTGTTTCAAGTTGAAATACGCCTTGGTACCATATCTTACCTAAAGTAAATGGTAGAATCAAACTTTAACCAAACGTAATGTTTGTACCTAGGGTAAAGTTAATAAGTTTAAACAATTTTAAAATATTACTATATTTAGGCGAGTAAACGAAAAATGTTCATTTCAGACTCTAAAAACGTAGAAATCGTCTTTCAAGTTGAAATACGCCTTGTAAACGAAAAATGTTTATTTCAGACTCTAATAACGTAGAAATCGTGTTTCAAGTTGAAATACGCCTTGGGACCATATCTCACCTAAAGTAAATGGTAGAATCAAACTTTAACCAAACGTAATGTTTGTACCTAGTATAAAGTTAAAAAGTTTAAACAATTTTAAAATATCACTATATTTAGGCGAGTAAACGAAAAATGTTCATTTCAGACTCTAAAAACGTAGAAATCGTCTTTCAAGTTGAAATACGCCTTGTAAACGAAAAATGTTTATTTCAGACTCTAATAACGTAGAAATCGTGTTTCAAGTTGAAATACGCCTTGGGACCATATCTCACCTAAAGTAAATGGTAGAATCAAACTTTAACCAAACGTAATGTTTGTACCTAGTATAAAGTTAAAAAGTTTAAACAATTTTAAAATATCACTATATTTAGGCGAGTAAACGAAAAATGTTCATTTCAGACTCTAAAAACGTAGAAATCGTCTTTCAAGTTGAAATACGCCTTGGGACCATATCTCACCTAAAGTAAATGGTAGAATCAAACTTTAACCAAACGTAATGTTTGTACCTAGTATAAAGTTAAAAAGTTTAAACAATTTTAAAATATCACTATATTTAGGCGAGTAAATGAAAAATGTTCATTTCAGACTCTAAAAACGTAGAAATCGTCTTTCAAGTTGAAATACGCCTTGTAAACGAAAAATGTTTATTTCAGACTCTAATAACGTAGAAATCGTGTTTCAAGTTGAAATACGCCTTGGGACCATATCTCACCTAAAGTAAATGGTAGAATCAAACTTTAACCAAACGTAATGTTTGTACCTAGGGTAAAGTTAAAAAGTTTAAACAATTTGAAAATATCACTATATTTAGGCGAGTAAACGAAAAATGTTCGTCTCAGACTCTAAAACCGCAGAAATCGTGTTTCAAGTTGAAATACGCCTTGGTACCATATCTCACCTAAAGTAAATGGTAGAATCAAACCTTAACCAAACGTAATGTTTGTACCTAGGGTAAAGTTAAAAAGTTTAAACAATTTTAAAATATTACTATATTTAGGCGAGTAAACGAAAAATGTTCATTTCAGACTCTAAAAACGTAGAAATCGTCTTTCAAGTTGAAATACGCCTTGTAAACGAAAAATGTTTATTTCAGACTCTAAAAACGTAGAAATCGTGTTTCAAGTTGAAATACGCCTTGTAAACGAAAAATGTTTATTTCAGACTCTAATAACGTAGAAATCGTGTTTCAAGTTGAAATACGCCTTGGGACCATATCTCACCTAAAGTAAATGGTAGAATCAAACTTTAACCAAACGTAATGTTTGTACCTAGTATAAAGTTAAAAAGTTTAAACAATTTTAAAATATCACTATATTTAGGCGAGTAAACGAAAAATGTTCATTTCAGACTCTAAAAACGTAGAAATCGTCTTTCAAGTTGAAATACGCCTTGTAAACGAAAAATGTTTATTTCAGACTCTAAAAACGTAGAAATCGTGTTTCAAGTTGAAATACGCCTTGTAAACGAAAAATGTTTATTTCAGACTCTAATAACGTAGAAATCGTGTTTCAAGTTGAAATACGCCTTGGTACCATATCTCACCTAAAGTAAATGGTAGAATCAAACTTTAACCAAACGTAATGTTTGTACCTAGGGTAAAGTTAAAAAGTTTAAACAATTTTAAAATATTACTATATTTAGGCGAGTAAACGAAAAATGTTCATTTCAGACTCTAAAAACGTAGAAATCGTCTTTCAAGTTGAAATACGCCTTGTAAACGAAAAATGTTTATTTCAGACTCTAATAACGTAGAAATCGTGTTTCAAGTTGAAATACGCCTTGGGACCATATCTCACCTAAAGTAAATGGTAGAATCAAACTTTAACCAAACGTAATGTTTGTACCTAGTATAAAGTTAAAAAGTTTAAACAATTTTAAAATATCACTATATTTAGGCGAGTAAACGAAAAATGTTCATTTCAGACTCTAAAAACGTAGAAATCGTCTTTCAAGTTGAAATACGCCTTGTAAACGAAAAATGTTTATTTCAGACTCTAATAACGTAGAAATCGTGTTTCAAGTTGAAATACGCCTTGGGACCATATCTCACCTAAAGTAAATGGTAGAATCAAACTTTAACCAAACGTAATGTTTGTACCTAGTATAAAGTTAAAAAGTTTAAACAATTTTAAAATATCACTATATTTAGGCGAGTAAACGAAAAATGTTCATTTCAGACTCTAAAAACGTAGAAATCGTCTTTCAAGTTGAAATACGCCTTGGGACCATATCTCACCTAAAGTAAATGGTAGAATCAAACTTTAACCAAACGTAATGTTTGTACCTAGTATAAAGTTAAAAAGTTTAAACAATTTTAAAATATCACTATATTTAGGCGAGTAAACGAAAAATGTTCATTTCAGACTCTAAAAACGTAGAAATCGTCTTTCAAGTTGAAATACGCCTTGTAAACGAAAAATGTTTATTTCAGACTCTAATAACGTAGAAATCGTGTTTCAAGTTGAAATACGCCTTGGGACCATATCTCACCTAAAGTAAATGGTAGAATCAAACTTTAACCAAACGTAATGTTTGTACCTAGGGTAAAGTTAAAAAGTTTAAACAATTTGAAAATATCACTATATTTAGGCGAGTAAACGAAAAATGTTCGTCTCAGACTCTAAAACCGCAGAAATCGTGTTTCAAGTTGAAATACGCCTTGGTACCATATCTCACCTAAAGTAAATGGTAGAATCAAACCTTAACCAAACGTAATGTTTGTACCTAGGGTAAAGTTAAAAAGTTTAAACAATTTTAAAATATTACTATATTTAGGCGAGTAAACGAAAAATGTTCATTTCAGACTCTAAAAACGTAGAAATCGTCTTTCAAGTTGAAATACGCCTTGTAAACGAAAAATGTTTATTTCAGACTCTAAAAACGTAGAAATCGTGTTTCAAGTTGAAATACGCCTTGTAAACGAAAAATGTTTATTTCAGACTCTAATAACGTAGAAATCGTGTTTCAAGTTGAAATTCGCCTTGGGACCATATCTCACCTAAAGTAAATGGTAGAATCAAACTTTAACCAAACGTAATGTTTGTACCTAGTATAAAGTTAAAAAGTTTAAACAATTTTAAAATATCACTATATTTAGGCGAGTAAACGAAAAATGTTCATTTCAGACTCTAAAAACGTAGAAATCGTCTTTCAAGTTGAAATACGCCTTGTAAACGAAAAATGTTTATTTCAGACTCTAATAACGTAGAAATCGTGTTTCAAGTTGAAATACGCCTTGGGACCATATCTCACCTAAAGTAAATGGTAGAATCAAACTTTAACCAAACGTAATGTTTGTACCTAGGGTAAAGTTAAAAAGTTTAAACAATTTGAAAATATCACTATATTTAGGCGAGTAAACGAAAAATGTTCGTCTCAGACTCTAAAACCGCAGAAATCGTGTTTCAAGTTGAAATACGCCTTGGTACCATATCTCACCTAAAGTAAATGGTAGAATCAAACTTTAACCAAACGTAATGTTTGTACCTAGGGTAAAGTTAAAAAGTTTAAACAATTTTAAAATATTACTATATTTAGGCGAGTAAACGAAAAATGTTCATTTCAGACTCTAAAAACGTAGAAATCGTCTTTCAAGTTGAAATACGCCTTGTAAACGAAAAATGTTTATTTCAGACTCTAATAACGTAGAAATCGTGTTTCAAGTTGAAATACGCCTTGGGACCATATCTCACCTAAAGTAAATGGTAGAATCAAACTTTAACCAAACGTAATGTTTGTACCTAGTATAAAGTTAAAAAGTTTAAACAATTTTAAAATATCACTATATTTAGGCGAGTAAACGAAAAATGTTCATTTCAGACTCTAAAAACGTAGAAATCGTCTTTCAAGTTGAAATACGCCTTGTAAACGAAAAATGTTTATTTCAGACTCTAATAACGTAGAAATCGTGTTTCAAGTTGAAATACGCCTTGGGACCATATCTCACCTAAAGTAAATGGTAGAATCAAACTTTAACCAAACGTAATGTTTGTACCTAGTATAAAGTTAAAAAGTTTAAACAATTTTAAAATATCACTATATTTAGGCGAGTAAACGAAAAATGTTCATTTCAGACTCTAAAAACGTAGAAATCGTCTTTCAAGTTGAAATACGCCTTGTAAACGAAAAATGTTTATTTCAGACTCTAATAACGTAGAAATCGTGTTTCAAGTTGAAATACGCCTTGGGACCATATCTCACCTAAAGTAAATGGTAGAATCAAACTTTAACCAAACGTAATGTTTGTACCTAGTATAAAGTTAAAAAGTTTAAACAATTTTAAAATATCACTATATTTAGGCGAGTAAACGAAAAATGTTCATTTCAGACTCTAAAAACGTAGAAATCGTCTTTCAAGTTGAAATACGCCTTGTAAACGAAAAATGTTTATTTCAGACTCTAATAACGTAGAAATCGTGTTTCAAGTTGAAATACGCCTTGGGACCATATCTCACCTAAAGTAAATGGTAGAATCAAACTTTAACCAAACGTAATGTTTGTACCTAGGGTAAAGTTAAAAAGTTTAAACAATTTGAAAATATCACTATATTTAGGCGAGTAAACGAAAAATGTTCGTCTCAGACTCTAAAACCGCAGAAATCGTGTTTCAAGTTGAAATACGCCTTGGTACCATATCTCACCTAAAGTAAATGGTAGAATCAAACCTTAACCAAACGTAATGTTTGTACCTAGGGTAAAGTTAAAAAGTTTAAACAATTTTAAAATATTACTATATTTAGGCGAGTAAACGAAAAATGTTCATTTCAGACTCTAAAAACGTAGAAATCGTCTTTCAAGTTGAAATACGCCTTGTAAACGAAAAATGTTTATTTCAGACTCTAATAACGTAGAAATCGTGTTTCAAGTTGAAATACGCCTTGGGACCATATCTCACCTAAAGTAAATGGTAGAATCAAACTTTAACCAAACGTAATGTTTGTACCTAGGGTAAAGTTAAAAAGTTTAAACAATTTGAAAATATCACTATATTTAGGCGAGTAAACGAAAAATGATCATTTCAGACTCTAAAAACGTAGAAATCGTCTTTCAAGTTGAAATACGCCTTGTAAACGAAAAATGTTTATTTCAGACTCTAATAACGTAGAAATCGTGTTTCAAGTTGAAATACGCCTTGGGACCATATCTCACCTAAAGTAAATGGTAGAATCAAACTTTAACCAAACGTAATGTTTGTACCTAGTATAAAGTTAAAAAGTTTAAACAATTTTAAAATATCACTATATTTAGGCGAGTAAACGAAAAATGTTCATTTCAGACTCTAAAAACGTAGAAATCGTCTTTCAAGTTGAAATACGCCTTGTAAACGAAAAATGTTTATTTCAGACTCTAATAACGTAGAAATCGTGTTTCAAGTTGAAATACGCCTTGGGACCATATCTCACCTAAAGTAAATGGTAGAATCAAACTTTAACCAAACGTAATGTTTGTACCTAGTATAAAGTTAAAAAGTTTAAACAATTTTAAAATATCACTATATTTAGGCGAGTAAACGAAAAATGTTCATTTCAGACTCTAAAAACGTAGAAATCGTCTTTCAAGTTGAAATACGCCTTGTAAACGAAAAATGTTTATTTCAGACTCTAATAACGTAGAAATCGTGTTTCAAGTTGAAATACGCCTTGGGACCATATCTCACCTAAAGTAAATGGTAGAATCAAACTTTAACCAAACGTAATGTTTGTACCTAGGGTAAAGTTAAAAAGTTTAAACAATTTGAAAATATCACTATATTTAGGCGAGTAAACGAAAAATGTTCGTCTCAGACTCTAAAACCGCAGAAATCGTGTTTCAAGTTGAAATACGCCTTGGTACCATATCTCACCTAAAGTAAATGGTAGAATCAAACCTTAACCAAACGTAATGTTTGTACCTAGGGTAAAGTTAAAAAGTTTAAACAATTTTAAAATATTACTATATTTAGGCGAGTAAACGAAAAATGTTCATTTCAGACTCTAAAAACGTAGAAATCGTCTTTCAAGTTGAAATACGCCT
Organism: Pterostichus niger; assembly: GCA_947425015.1. NCBI lineage: Eukaryota > Metazoa > Arthropoda > Insecta > Coleoptera > Carabidae > Pterostichus > Pterostichus niger. The sequence goes on from CANDYQ010000035.1 coordinate 14,175, forward strand.
TGTAAACGAAAAATGTTTATTTCAGACTCTAATAACGTAGAAATCGTGTTTCAAGTTGAAATACGCCTTGGGACCATATCTCACCTAAAGTAAATGGTAGAATCAAACTTTAACCAAACGTAATGTTTGTACCTAGGGTAAAGTTAAAAAGTTTAAACAATTTGAAAATATCACTATATTTAGGCGAGTAAACGAAAAATGTTCATTTCAGACTCTAAAAACGTAGAAATCGTGTTTCAAGTTGAAATACGCCTTGGGACCATATCTCACCTAAAGTAAATGGTAGAATCAAACTTTAACCAAACGTAATGTTTGTACCTAGGGTAAAGTTAAAAAGTTTAAACAATTTTAAAATATTACTATATTTAGGCGAGTAAACGAAAAATGTTCATTTCAGACTCTAAAAACGTAGAAATCGTCTTTCAAGTTGAAATACGCCTTGTAAACGAAAAATGTTTATTTCAGACTCTAATAACGTAGAAATCGTGTTTCAAGTTGAAATACGCCTTGGGACCATATCTCACCTAAAGTAAATGGTAGAATCAAACTTTAACCAAACGTAATGTTTGTACCTAGTATAAAGTTAAAAAGTTTAAACAATTTTAAAATATCACTATATTTAGGCGAGTAAACGAAAAATGTTCATTTCAGACTCTAAAAACGTAGAAATCGTCTTTCAAGTTGAAATACGCCTTGTAAACGAAAAATGTTTATTTCAGACTCTAATAACGTAGAAATCGTGTTTCAAGTTGAAATACGCCTTGGGACCATATCTCACCTAAAGTAAATGGTAGAATCAAACTTTAACCAAACGTAATGTTTGTACCTAGTATAAAGTTAAAAAGTTTAAACAATTTTAAAATATCACTATATTTAGGCGAGTAAACGAAAAATGTTCATTTCAGACTCTAAAAACGTAGAAATCGTCTTTCAAGTTGAAATACGCCTTGTAAACGAAAAATGTTTATTTCAGACTCTAATAACGTAGAAATCGTGTTTCAAGTTGAAATACGCCTTGGGACCATATCTCACCTAAAGTAAATGGTAGAATCAAACTTTAACCAAACGTAATGTTTGTACCTAGGGTAAAGTTAAAAAGTTTAAACAATTTGAAAATATCACTTTATTTAGGCGAGTAAACGAAAAATGTTCGTCTCAGACTCTAAAACCGCAGAAATCGTGTTTCAAGTTGAAATACGCCTTGGTACCATATCTCACCTAAAGTAAATGGTAGAATCAAACTTTAACCAAACGTAATGTTTGTACCTAGGGTAAAGTTAAAAAGTTTAAACAATTTGAAAATATCACTATATTTAGGCGAGTAAACGAAAAATGTTCATTTCAGACTCTAAAAACGTAGAAATCGTCTTTCAAGTTGAAATACGCCTTGTAAACGAAAAATGTTTATTTCAGACTCTAATAACGTAGAAATCGTGTTTCAAGTTGAAATACGCCTTGGGACCATATCTCACCTAAAGTAAATGGTAGAATCAAACTTTAACCAAACGTAATGTTTGTACCTAGGGTAAAGTTAAAAAGTTTAAACAATTTGAAAATATCACTATATTTAGGCGAGTAAACGAAAAATGTTCATTTCAGACTCTAAAAACGTAGAAATCGTGTTTCAAGTTGAAATACGCCTTGTAAACGAAAAATGTTTATTTCAGACTCTAATAACGTAGAAATCGTGTTTCAAGTTGAAATACGCCTTGGGACCATATCTCACCTAAAGTAAATGGTAGAATCAAACTTTAACCAAACGTAATGTTTGTACCTAGGGTAAAGTTAAAAAGTTTAAACAATTTGAAAATATCACTATATTTAGGCGAGTAAACGAAAAATGTTCGTCTCAGACTCTAAAACCGCAGAAATCGTGTTTCAAGTTGAAATACGCCTTGGTACCATATCTCACCTAAAGTAAATGGTAGAATCAAACTTTAACCAAACGTAATGTTTGTACCTAGGGTAAAGTTAATAAGTTTAAACAATTTTAAAATATTACTATATTTAGGCGAGTAAACGAAAAATGTTCATTTCAGACTCTAAAAACGTAGAAATCGTCTTTCAAGTTGAAATACGCCTTGTAAACGAAAAATGTTTATTTCAGACTCTAATAACGTAGAAATCGTGTTTCAAGTTGAAATACGCCTTGGGACCATATCTCACCTAAAGTAAATGGTAGAATCAAACTTTAACCAAACGTAATGTTTGTACCTAGTATAAAGTTAAAAAGTTTAAACAATTTTAAAATATCACTATATTTAGGCGAGTAAACGAAAAATGTTCATTTCAGACTCTAAAAACGTAGAAATCGTCTTTCAAGTTGAAATACGCCTTGTAAACGAAAAATGTTTATTTCAGACTCTAATAACGTAGAAATCGTGTTTCAAGTTGAAATACGCCTTGGGACCATATCTCACCTAAAGTAAATGGTAGAATCAAACTTTAACCAAACGTAATGTTTGTACCTAGGGTAAAGTTAAAAAGTTTAAACAATTTGAAAATATCACTATATTTAGGCGAGTAAACGAAAAATGTTCGTCTCAGACTCTAAAACCGCAGAAATCGTGTTTCAAGTTGAAATACGCCTTGGGACCATATCTCACCTAAAGTAAATGGTAGAATCAAACTTTAACCAAACGTAATGTTTGTACCTAGTATAAAGTTAAAAAGTTTAAACAATTTTAAAATATCACTATATTTAGGCGAGTAAACGAAAAATGTTCATTTCAGACTCTAAAAACGTAGAAATCGTCTTTCAAGTTGAAATACGCCTTGGGACCATATCTCACCTAAAGTAAATGGTAGAATCAAACTTTAACCAAACGTAATGTTTGTACCTAGTATAAAGTTAAAAAGTTTAAACAATTTTAAAATATCACTATATTTAGGCGAGTAAACGAAAAATGTTCATTTCAGACTCTAAAAACGTAGAAATCGTCTTTCAAGTTGAAATACGCCTTGTAAACGAAAAATGTTTATTTCAGACTCTAATAACGTAGAAATCGTGTTTCAAGTTGAAATACGCCTTGGGACCATATCTCACCTAAAGTAAATGGTAGAATCAAACTTTAACCAAACGTAATGTTTGTACCTAGGGTAAAGTTAAAAAGTTTAAACAATTTGAAAATATCACTATATTTAGGCGAGTAAACGAAAAATGTTCGTCTCAGACTCTAAAACCGCAGAAATCGTGTTTCAAGTTGAAATACGCCTTGGTACCATATCTCACCTAAAGTAAATGGTAGAATCAAACCTTAACCAAACGTAATGTTTGTACCTAGGGTAAAGTTAAAAAGTTTAAACAATTTTAAAATATTACTATATTTAGGCGAGTAAACGAAAAATGTTCATTTCAGACTCTAAAAACGTAGAAATCGTCTTTCAAGTTGAAATACGCCTTGTAAACGAAAAATGTTTATTTCAGACTCTAAAAACGTAGAAATCGTGTTTCAAGTTGAAATACGCCTTGTAAACGAAAAATGTTTATTTCAGACTCTAATAACGTAGAAATCGTGTTTCAAGTTGAAATACGCCTTGGGACCATATCTCACCTAAAGTAAATGGTAGAATCAAACTTTAACCAAACGTAATGTTTGTACCTAGTATAAAGTTAAAAAGTTTAAACAATTTTAAAATATCACTATATTTAGGCGAGTAAACGAAAAATGTTCATTTCAGACTCTAAAAACGTAGAAATCGTCTTTCAAGTTGAAATACGCCTTGTAAACGAAAAATGTTTATTTCAGACTCTAAAAACGTAGAAATCGTGTTTCAAGTTGAAATACGCCTTGTAAACGAAAAATGTTTATTTCAGACTCTAATAACGTAGAAATCGTGTTTCAAGTTGAAATACGCCTTGGTACCATATCTCATCTAAAGTAAATGGTAGAATCAAACTTTAACCAAACGTAATGTTTGTACCTAGGGTAAAGTTAAAAAGTTTAAACAATTTTAAAATATTACTATATTTAGGCGAGTAAACGAAAAATGTTCATTTCAGACTCTAAAAACGTAGAAATCGTCTTTCAAGTTGAAATACGCCTTGTAAACGAAAAATGTTTATTTCAGACTCTAATAACGTAGAAATCGTGTTTCAAGTTGAAATACGCCTTGGGACCATATCTCACCTAAAGTAAATGGTAGAATCAAACTTTAACCAAACGTAATGTTTGTACCTAGTATAAAGTTAAAAAGTTTAAACAATTTTAAAATATCACTATATTTAGGCGAGTAAACGAAAAATGTTCATTTCAGACTCTAAAAACGTAGAAATCGTCTTTCAAGTTGAAATACGCCTTGTAAACGAAAAATGTTTATTTCAGACTCTAATAACGTAGAAATCGTGTTTCAAGTTGAAATACGCCTTGGGACCATATCTCACCTAAAGTAAATGGTAGAATCAAACTTTAACCAAACGTAATGTTTGTACCTAGTATAAAGTTAAAAAGTTTAAACAATTTTAAAATATCACTATATTTAGGCGAGTAAACGAAAAATGTTCATTTCAGACTCTAAAAACGTAGAAATCGTCTTTCAAGTTGAAATACGCCTTGGGACCATATCTCACCTAAAGTAAATGGTAGAATCAAACTTTAACCAAACGTAATGTTTGTACCTAGTATAAAGTTAAAAAGTTTAAACAATTTTAAAATATCACTATATTTAGGCGAGTAAACGAAAAATGTTCATTTCAGACTCTAAAAACGTAGAAATCGTCTTTCAAGTTGAAATACGCCTTGTAAACGAAAAATGTTCATTTCAGACTCTAAAACCGCAGAAATCGTGTTTCAAGTTGAAATACGCCTTGGTACCATATCTCACCTAAAGTAAATGGTAGAATCAAACCTTAACCAAACGTAATGTTTGTACCTAGGGTAAAGTTAAAAAGTTTAAACAATTTTAAAATATTACTATATTTAGGCGAGTAAACGAAAAATGTTCATTTCAGACTCTAAAAACGTAGAAATCGTCTTTCAAGTTGAAATACGCCTTGTAAACGAAAAATGTTTATTTCAGACTCTAAAAACGTAGAAATCGTGTTTCAAGTTGAAATACGCCTTGTAAACGAAAAATGTTTATTTCAGACTCTAATAACGTAGAAATCGTGTTTCAAGTTGAAATACGCCTTGGGACCATATCTCACCTAAAGTAAATGGTAGAATCAAACTTTAACCAAACGTAATGTTTGTACCTAGTATAAAGTTAAAAAGTTTAAACAATTTTAAAATATCACTATATTTAGGCGAGGAAACGAAAAATGTTCATTTCAGACTCTAAAAACGTAGAAATCGTCTTTCAAGTTGAAATACGCCTTGTAAACGAAAAATGTTTATTTCAGACTCTAAAAACGTAGAAATCGTGTTTCAAGTTGAAATACGCCTTGTAAACGAAAAATGTTTATTTCAGACTCTAATAACGTAGAAATCGTGTTTCAAGTTGAAATACGCCTTGGGACCATATCTCACCTAAAGTAAATGGTAGAATCAAACTTTAACCAAACGTAATGTTTGTACCTAGTATAAAGTTAAAAAGTTTAAACAATTTTAAAATATCACTATATTTAGGCGAGTAAACGAAAAATGTTCATTTCAGACTCTAAAAACGTAGAAATCGTCTTTCAAGTTGAAATACGCCTTGTAAACGAAAAATGTTCATTTCAGACTCTAAAACCGCAGAAATCGTGTTTCAAGTTGAAATACGCCTTGGTACCATATCTCACCTAAAGTAAATGGTAGAATCAAACCTTAACCAAACGTAATGTTTGTACCTAGGGTAAAGTTAAAAAGTTTAAACAATTTTAAAATATTACTATATTTAGGCGAGTAAACGAAAAATGTTCATTTCAGACTCTAAAAACGTAGAAATCGTCTTTCAAGTTGAAATACGCCTTGTAAACGAAAAATGTTTATTTCAGACTCTAAAAACGTAGAAATCGTGTTTCAAGTTGAAATACGCCTTGTAAACGAAAAATGTTTATTTCAGACTCTAATAACGTAGAAATCGTGTTTCAAGTTGAAATACGCCTTGGGACCATATCTCACCTAAAGTAAATGGTAGAATCAAACTTTAACCAAACGTAATGTTTGTACCTAGTATAAAGTTAAAAAGTTTAAACAATTTTAAAATATCACTATATTTAGGCGAGGAAACGAAAAATGTTCATTTCAGACTCTAAAAACGTAGAAATCGTCTTTCAAGTTGAAATACGCCTTGTAAACGAAAAATGTTTATTTCAGACTCTAAAAACGTAGAAATCGTGTTTCAAGTTGAAATACGCCTTGTAAACGAAAAATGTTTATTTCAGACTCTAATAACGTAGAAATCGTGTTTCAAGTTGAAATACGCCTTGGGACCATATCTCACCTAAAGTAAATGGTAGAATCAAACTTTAACCAAACGTAATGTTTGTACCTAGTATAAAGTTAAAAAGTTTAAACAATTTTAAAATATCACTATATTTAGGCGAGTAAACGAAAAATGTTCATTTCAGACTCTAAAAACGTAGAAATCGTCTTTCAAGTTGAAATACGCCTTGTAAACGAAAAATGTTTATTTCAGACTCTAATAACGTAGAAATCGTGTTTCAAGTTGAAATACGCCTTGGGACCATATCTCACCTAAAGTAAATGGTAGAATCAAACTTTAACCAAACGTAATGTTTGTACCTAGGGTAAAGTTAAAAAGTTTAAACAATTTGAAAATATCACTATATTTAGGCGAGTAAACGAAAAATGTTCGTCTCAGACTCTAAAACCGCAGAAATCGTGTTTCAAGTTGAAATACGCCTTGGTACCATATCTCACCTAAAGTAAATGGTAGAATCAAACCTTAACCAAACGTAATGTTTGTACCTAGGGTAAAGTTAAAAAGTTTAAACAATTTTAAAATATTACTATATTTAGGCGAGTAAACGAAAAATGTTCATTTCAGACTCTAAAAACGTAGAAATCGTCTTTCAAGTTGAAATACGCCTTGTAAACGAAAAATGTTTATTTCAGACTCTAAAAACGTAGAAATCGTGTTTCAAGTTGAAATACGCCTTGTAAACGAAAAATGTTTATTTCAGACTCTAATAACGTAGAAATCGTGTTTCAAGTTGAAATACGCCTTGGGACCATATCTCACCTAAAGTAAATGGTAGAATCAAACTTTAACCAAACGTAATGTTTGTACCTAGTATAAAGTTAAAAAGTTTAAACAATTTTAAAATATCACTATATTTAGGCGAGTAAACGAAAAATGTTCATTTCAGACTCTAAAAACGTAGAAATCGTCTTTCAAGTTGAAATACGCCTTGTAAACGAAAAATGTTTATTTCAGACTCTAAAAACGTAGAAATCGTGTTTCAAGTTGAAATACGCCTTGTAAACGAAAAATGTTTATTTCAGACTCTAATAACGTAGAAATCGTGTTTCAAGTTGAAATACGCCTTGGGACCATATCTCACCTAAAGTAAATGGTAGAATCAAACTTTAACCAAACGTAATGTTTGTACCTAGTATAAAGTTAAAAAGTTTAAACAATTTTAAAATATCACTATATTTAGGCGAGTAAACGAAAAATGTTCATTTCAGACTCTAAAAACGTAGAAATCGTCTTTCAAGTTGAAATACGCCTTGTAAACGAAAAATGTTTATTTCAGACTCTAATAACGTAGAAATCGTGTTTCAAGTTGAAATACGCCTTGGGACCATATCTCACCTAAAGTAAATGGTAGAATCAAACTTTAACCAAACGTAATGTTTGTACCTAGGGTAAAGTTAAAAAGTTTAAACAATTTGAAAATATCACTATATTTAGGCGAGTAAACGAAAAATGTTCGTCTCAGACTCTAAAACCGCAGAAATCGTGTTTCAAGTTGAAATACGCCTTGGTACCATATCTCACCTAAAGTAAATGGTAGAATCAAACCTTAACCAAACGTAATGTTTGTACCTAGGGTAAAGTTAAAAAGTTTAAACAATTTTAAAATATTACTATATTTAGGCGAGTAAACGAAAAATGTTCATTTCAGACTCTAAAAACGTAGAAATCGTGTTTCAAGTTGAAATACGCCTTGTAAACGAAAAATGTTTATTTCAGACTCTAATAACGTAGAAATCGTGTTTCAAGTTGAAATACGCCTTGGGACCATATCTCACCTAAAGTAAATGGTAGAATCAAACTTTAACCAAACGTAATGTTTGTACCTAGTATAAAGTTAAAAAGTTTAAACAATTTTAAAATTCACTATATTTAGGCGAGTAAACGAAAAATGTTCATTTCAGACTCTAAAAACGTAGAAATCGTCTTTCAAGTTGAAATACGCCTTGTAAACGAAAAATGTTTATTTCAGACTCTAAAAACGTAGAAATCGTGTTTCAAGTTGAAATACGCCTTGTAAACGAAAAATGTTTATTTCAGAATCTAATAACGTAGAAATCGTGTTTCAAGTTGAAATACGCCTTGGGACCATATCTCACCTAAAGTAAATGGTAGAATCAAACTTTAACCAAACGTAATGTTTGTACCTAGTATAAAGTTAAAAAGTTTAAACAATTTTAAAATATCACTATATTTAGGCGAGTAAACGAAAAATGTTCATTTCAGACTCTAAAAACGTAGAAATCGTCTTTCAAGTTGAAATACGCCTTGTAAACGAAAAATGTTTATTTCAGACTCTAATAACGTAGAAATCGTGTTTCAAGTTGAAATACGCCTTGGGACCATATCTCACCTAAAGTAAATGGTAGAATCAAACTTTAACCAAACGTAATGTTTGTACCTAGGGTAAAGTTAAAAAGTTTAAACAATTTGAAAATATCACTATATTTAGGCGAGTAAACGAAAAATGTTCATTTCAGACTCTAAAAACGTAGAAATCGTGTTTCAAGTTGAAATACGCCTTGTAAACGAAAAATGTTTATTTCAGACTCTAATAACGTAGAAATCGTGTTTCAAGTTGAAATACGCCTTGGGACCATATCTCACCTAAAGTAAATGGTAGAATCAAACTTTAACCAAACGTAATGTTTGTACCTAGTATAAAGTTAAAAAGTTTAAACAATTTTAAAATATCACTATATTTAGGCGAGTAAACGAAAAATGTTTATTTCAGACTCTAAAAACGTAGAAATCGTGTTTCAAGTTGAAATACGCCTTGGGACCATATCTCACCTAAAGTAAATGGTAGAATCAAACTTTAACCAAACGTAATGTTTGTACCTAGGGTAAAGTTAAAAAGTTTAAACAATTTGAAAATATCACTATATTTAGGCGAGTAAACGAAAAATGTTCATTTCAGACTCTAAAAACGTAGAAATCGTGTTTCAAGTTGAAATACGCCTTGGTACCATATCTCACCTAAAGTAAATGGTAGAATCAAACTTTAACCAAACGTAATGTTTGTACCTAGGGTAAAGTTAAAAAGTTTAAACAATTTTAAAATATTACTATATTTAGGCGAGTAAACGAAAAATGTTCATTTCAGACTCTAAAAACGTAGAAATCGTCTTTCAAGTTGAAATACGCCTTGGGACCATATCTCACCTAAAGTAAATGGTAGAATCAAACTTTAACCAAACGTAATGTTTGTACCTAGGGTAAAGTTAAAAAGTTTAAACAATTTGAAAATATCACTATATTTAGGCGAGTAAACGAAAAATGTTCATTTCAGACTCTAAAAACGTAGAAATCGTGTTTCAAGTTGAAATACGCCTTGTAAACGAAAAATGTTTATTTCAGACTCTAATAACGTAGAAATCGTGTTTCAAGTTGAAATACGCCTTGGGACCATATCTCACCTAAAGTAAATGGTAGAATCAAACTTTAACCAAACGTAATGTTTGTACCTAGTATAAAGTTAAAAAGTTTAAACAATTTTAAAATATCACTATATTTAGGCGAGTAAACGAAAAATGTTCATTTCAGACTCTAAAAAAGTAGAAATCGTCTTTCAAGTTGTAAACGAAAAATGTTTATTTCAGACTCTAAAAACGTAGAAATCGTGTTTCAAGTTGAAATACGCCTTGGGACCATATCTCACCTAAAGTAAATGGTAGAATCAAACTTTAACCAAACGTAATGTTTGTACCTAGGGTAAAGTTAAAAAGTTTAAACAATTTGAAAATATCACTATATTTAGGCGAGTAAACGAAAAATGTTCATTTCAGACTCTAAAAACGTAGAAATCGTCTTTCAAGTTGAAATACGCCTTGGGACCATATCTCACCTAAAGTAAATGGTAGAATCAAACTTTAACCAAACGTAATGTTTGTACCTAGGGTAAAGTTAAAAAGTTTAAACAATTTGAAAATATCACTATATTTAGGCGAGTAAACGAAAAATGTTCATTTCAGACTCTAAAAACGTAGAAATCGTGTTTCAAGTTGAAATACGCCTTGTAAACGAAAAATGTTTATTTCAGACTCTAATAACGTAGAAATCGTGTTTCAAGTTGAAATACGCCTTGGTACCATATCTCACCTAAAGTAAATGGTAGAATCAAACCTTAACCAAACGTAATGTTTGTACCTAGGGTAAAGTTAAAAAGTTTAAACAATTTTAAAATATTACTATATTTAGGCGAGTAAACGAAAAATGTTCATTTCAGACTCTAAAAACGTAGAAATCGTCTTTCAAGTTGAAATACGCCTTGTAAACGAAAAATGTTTATTTCAGACTCTAAAAACGTAGAAATCGTGTTTCAAGTTGAAATACGCCTTGTAAACGAAAAATGTTTATTTCAGACTCTAATAACGTAGAAATCGTGTTTCAAGTTGAAATACGCCTTGGGACCATATCTCACCTAAAGTAAATGGTAGAATCAAACTTTAACCAAACGTAATGTTTGTACCTAGTATAAAGTTAAAAAGTTTAAACAATTTTAAAATATCACTATATTTAGGCGAGTAAACGAAAAATGTTCATTTCAGACTCTAAAAACGTAGAAATCGTCTTTCAAGTTGAAATACGCCTTGTAAACGAAAAATGTTTATTTCAGACTCTAAAAACGTAGAAATCGTGTTTCAAGTTGAAATACGCCTTGTAAACGAAAAATGTTTATTTCAGACTCTAATAACGTAGAAATCGTGTTTCAAGTTGAAATACGCCTTGGTACCATATCTCACCTAAAGTAAATGGTAGAATCAAACTTTAACCAAACGTAATGTTTGTACCTAGGGTAAAGTTAAAAAGTTTAAACAATTTTAAAATATTACTATATTTAGGCGAGTAAACGAAAAATGTTCATTTCAGACTCTAAAAACGTAGAAATCGTCTTTCAAGTTGAAATACGCCTTGTAAACGAAAAATGTTTATTTCAGACTCTAATAACGTAGAAATCGTGTTTCAAGTTGAAATACGCCTTGGGACCATATCTCACCTAAAGTAAATGGTAGAATCAAACTTTAACCAAACGTAATGTTTGTACCTAGTATAAAGTTAAAAAGTTTAAACAATTTTAAAATATCACTATATTTAGGCGAGTAAACGAAAAATGTTCATTTCAGACTCTAAAAACGTAGAAATCGTCTTTCAAGTTGAAATACGCCTTGTAAACGAAAAATGTTTATTTCAGACTCTAATAACGTAGAAATCGTGTTTCAAGTTGAAATACGCCTTGGGACCATATCTCACCTAAAGTAAATGGTAGAATCAAACTTTAACCAAACGTAATGTTTGTACCTAGTATAAAGTTAAAAAGTTTAAACAATTTTAAAATATCACTATATTTAGGCGAGTAAACGAAAAATGTTCATTTCAGACTCTAAAAACGTAGAAATCGTCTTTCAAGTTGAAATACGCCTTGGGACCATATCTCACCTAAAGTAAATGGTAGAATCAAACTTTAACCAAACGTAATGTTTGTACCTAGTATAAAGTTAAAAAGTTTAAACAATTTTAAAATATCACTATATTTAGGCGAGTAAACGAAAAATGTTCATTTCAGACTCTAAAAACGTAGAAATCGTCTTTCAAGTTGAAATACGCCTTGTAAACGAAAAATGTTTATTTCAGACTCTAATAACGTAGAAATCGTGTTTCAAGTTGAAATACGCCTTGGGACCATATCTCACCTAAAGTAAATGGTAGAATCAAACTTTAACCAAACGTAATGTTTGTACCTAGGGTAAAGTTAAAAAGTTTAAACAATTTGAAAATATCACTATATTTAGGCGAGTAAACGAAAAATGTTCGTCTCAGACTCTAAAACCGCAGAAATCGTGTTTCAAGTTGAAATACGCCTTGGTACCATATCTCACCTAAAGTAAATGGTAGAATCAAACCTTAACCAAACGTAATGTTTGTACCTAGGGTAAAGTTAAAAAGTTTAAACAATTTTAAAATATTACTATATTTAGGCGAGTAAACGAAAAATGTTCATTTCAGACTCTAAAAACGTAGAAATCGTCTTTCAAGTTGAAATACGCCTTGTAAACGAAAAATGTTTATTTCAGACTCTAAAAACGTAGAAATCGTGTTTCAAGTTGAAATACGCCTTGTAAACGAAAAATGTTTATTTCAGACTCTAATAACGTAGAAATCGTGTTTCAAGTTGAAATACGCCTTGGGACCATATCTCACCTAAAGTAAATGGTAGAATCAAACTTTAACCAAACGTAATGTTTGTACCTAGTATAAAGTTAAAAAGTTTAAACAATTTTAAAATATCACTATATTTAGGCGAGTAAACGAAAAATGTTCATTTCAGACTCTAAAAACGTAGAAATCGTCTTTCAAGTTGAAATACGCCTTGTAAACGAAAAATGTTTATTTCAGACTCTAATAACGTAGAAATCGTGTTTCAAGTTGAAATACGCCTTGGGACCATATCTCACCTAAAGTAAATGGTAGAATCAAACTTTAACCAAACGTAATGTTTGTACCTAGGGTAAAGTTAAAAAGTTTAAACAATTTGAAAATATCACTATATTTAGGCGAGTAAACGAAAAATGTTCATTTCAGACTCTAAAAACGTAGAAATCGTGTTTCAAGTTGAAATACGCCTTGTAAACGAAAAATGTTTATTTCAGACTCTAATAACGTAGAAATCGTGTTTCAAGTTGAAATACGCCTTGGGACCATATCTCACCTAAAGTAAATGGTAGAATCAAACTTTAACCAAACGTAATGTTTGTACCTAGTATAAAGTTAAAAAGTTTAAACAATTTTAAAATATCACTATATTTAGGCGAGTAAACGAAAAATGTTTATTTCAGACTCTAAAAACGTAGAAATCGTGTTTCAAGTTGAAATACGCCTTGGGACCATATCTCACCTAAAGTAAATGGTAGAATCAAACTTTAACCAAACGTAATGTTTGTACCTAGGGTAAAGTTAAAAAGTTTAAACAATTTGAAAATATCACTATATTTAGGCGAGTAAACGAAAAATGTTCATTTCAGACTCTAAAAACGTAGAAATCGTGTTTCAAGTTGAAATACGCCTTGGTACCATATCTCACCTAAAGTAAATGGTAGAATCAAACTTTAACCAAACGTAATGTTTGTACCTAGGGTAAAGTTAAAAAGTTTAAACAATTTTAAAATATTACTATATTTAGGCGAGTAAACGAAAAATGTTCATTTCAGACTCTAAAAACGTAGAAATCGTCTTTCAAGTTGAAATACGCCTTGGGACCATATCTCACCTAAAGTAAATGGTAGAATCAAACTTTAACCAAACGTAATGTTTGTACCTAGGGTAAAGTTAAAAAGTTTAAACAATTTGAAAATATCACTATATTTAGGCGAGTAAACGAAAAATGTTCATTTCAGACTCTAAAAACGTAGAAATCGTGTTTCGAGTTGAAATACGCCTTGTAAACGAAAAATGTTTATTTCAGACTCTAATAACGTAGAAATCGTGTTTCAAGTTGAAATACGCCTTGGGACCATATCTCACCTAAAGTAAATGGTAGAATCAAACTTTAACCAAACGTAATGTTTGTACCTAGTATAAAGTTAAAAAGTTTAAACAATTTTAAAATATCACTATATTTAGGCGAGTAAACGAAAAATGTTCATTTCAGACTCTAAAAACGTAGAAATCGTCTTTCAAGTTGTAAACGAAAAATGTTTATTTCAGACTCTAAAAACGTAGAAATCGTGTTTCAAGTTGAAATACGCCTTGGGACCATATCTCACCTAAAGTAAATGGTAGAATCAAACTTTAACCAAACGTAATGTTTGTACCTAGGGTAAAGTTAAAAAGTTTAAACAATTTGAAAATATCACTATATTTAGGCGAGTAAACGAAAAATGTTCATTTCAGACTCTAAAAACGTAGAAATCGTCTTTCAAGTTGAAATACGCCTTGGGACCATATCTCACCTAAAGTAAATGGTAGAATCAAACTTTAACCAAACGTAATGTTTGTACCTAGGGTAAAGTTAAAAAGTTTAAACAATTTGAAAATATCACTATATTTAGGCGAGTAAACGAAAAATGTTCATTTCAGACTCTAAAAACGTAGAAATCGTGTTTCAAGTTGAAATACGCCTTGTAAACGAAAAATGTTTATTTCAGACTCTAATAACGTAGAAATCGTGTTTCAAGTTGAAATACGCCTTGGTACCATATCTCACCTAAAGTAAATGGTAGAATCAAACCTTAACCAAACGTAATGTTTGTACCTAGGGTAAAGTTAAAAAGTTTAAACAATTTTAAAATATTACTATATTTAGGCGAGTAAACGAAAAATGTTCATTTCAGACTCTAAAAACGTAGAAATCGTCTTTCAAGTTGAAATACGCCTTGTAAACGAAAAATGTTTATTTCAGACTCTAAAAACGTAGAAATCGTGTTTCAAGTTGAAATACGCCTTGTAAACGAAAAATGTTTATTTCAGACTCTAATAACGTAGAAATCGTGTTTCAAGTTGAAATACGCCTTGGGACCATATCTCACCTAAAGTAAATGGTAGAATCAAACTTTAACCAAACGTAATGTTTGTACCTAGTATAAAGTTAAAAAGTTTAAACAATTTTAAAATATCACTATATTTAGGCGAGTAAACGAAAAATGTTCATTTCAGACTCTAAAAACGTAGAAATCGTCTTTCAAGTTGAAATACGCCTTGTAAACGAAAAATGTTTATTTCAGACTCTAAAAACGTAGAAATCGTGTTTCAAGTTGAAATACGCCTTGTAAACGAAAAATGTTTATTTCAGACTCTAATAACGTAGAAATCGTGTTTCAAGTTGAAATACGCCTTGGTACCATATCTCACCTAAAGTAAATGGTAGAATCAAACTTTAACCAAACGTAATGTTTGTACCTAGGGTAAAGTTAAAAAGTTTAAACAATTTTAAAATATTACTATATTTAGGCGAGTAAACGAAAAATGTTCATTTCAGACTCTAAAAACGTAGAAATCGTCTTTCAAGTTGAAATACGCCTTGTAAACGAAAAATGTTTATTTCAGACTCTAATAACGTAGAAATCGTGTTTCAAGTTGAAATACGCCTTGGGACCATATCTCACCTAAAGTAAATGGTAGAATCAAACTTTAACCAAACGTAATGTTTGTACCTAGTATAAAGTTAAAAAGTTTAAACAATTTTAAAATATCACTATATTTAGGCGAGTAAACGAAAAATGTTCATTTCAGACTCTAAAAACGTAGAAATCGTCTTTCAAGTTGAAATACGCCTTGTAAACGAAAAATGTTTATTTCAGACTCTAATAACGTAGAAATCGTGTTTCAAGTTGAAATACGCCTTGGGACCATATCTCACCTAAAGTAAATGGTAGAATCAAACTTTAACCAAACGTAATGTTTGTACCTAGTATAAAGTTAAAAAGTTTAAACAATTTTAAAATATCACTATATTTAGGCGAGTAAACGAAAAATGTTCATTTCAGACTCTAAAAACGTAGAAATCGTCTTTCAAGTTGAAATACGCCTTGGGACCATATCTCACCTAAAGTAAATGGTAGAATCAAACTTTAACCAAACGTAATGTTTGTACCTAGTATAAAGTTAAAAAGTTTAAACAATTTTAAAATATCACTATATTTAGGCGAGTAAACGAAAAATGTTCATTTCAGACTCTAAAAACGTAGAAATCGTCTTTCAAGTTGAAATACGCCTTGTAAACGAAAAATGTTTATTTCAGACTCTAATTACGTAGAAATCGTGTTTCAAGTTGAAATACGCCTTGGGACCA
>CANDYQ010000036.1:0-41296 GCA_947425015.1 Pterostichus niger
GCGTATTTCAACTTGAAACACGATTTCTACGTTTTTAGAGTCTGAAATGAACATTTTTCGTTTACTCGCCTAAATATAGTGATATTTTAAAATTGTTTAAACTTTTTAACTTTATACTAGGTACAAACATTACGTTTGGTTAAAGTTTGATTCTACCATTTACTTTAGGTGAGATATGGTACCAAGGCGTATTTCAACTTGAAACACGATTTCTGCGGTTTTAGAGTCTGAAATAAACATTTTTCGTTTACAAGGCGTATTTCAACTTGAAACACGATTTCTACGTTTTTAGAGTCTGAAATGAACATTTTTCGTTTACTCGCCTAAATATAGTGATATTTTAAAATTGTTTAAACTTTTTAACTTTATACTAGGTACAAACATTACGTTTGGTTAAAGTTTGATTCTACCATTTACTTTAGGTGAGATATGGTCCCAAGGCGTATTTCAACTTGAAACACGATTTCTACGTTATTAGAGTCTGAAATAAACATTTTTCGTTTACAAGGCGTATTTCAACTTGAAAGACGATTTCTACGTTTTTAGAGTCTGAAATGAACATTTTTCGTTTACTCGCCTAAATATAGTGATATTTTAAAATTGTTTAAACTTTTTAACTTTACCCTAAGTACAAACATTACGTTTGGTTAAAGTTTGATTCTACCATTTACTTTAGGTGAGATATGGTACCAAGGCGTATTTCAACTTGAAACACGATTTCTGCGGTTTTAGAGTCTGAAATAAACATTTTTCGTTTACAAGGCGTATTTCAACTTGAAAGACGATTTCTACGTTTTTAGAGTCTGAAATGAACATTTTTCGTTTACTCGCCTAAATATAGTGGATATTTTAAAATTGTTTAAACTTTTTAACTTTACCCTAAGTACAAACATTACGTTTGGTTAAAGTTTGATTCTACCATTTACTTTAGGTGAGATATGGTACCAAGGCGTATTTCAACTTGAAACACGATTTCTACGTTATTAGAGTCTGAAATAAACATTTTTCGTTTACAAGGCGTATTTCAACTTGAAACACGATTTCTACGTTTTTAGAGTCTGAAATAAACATTTTTCGTTTACTCGCCTAAATATAGTGATATTTTCAAATTGTTTAAACTTTTTAACTTTACCCTAGGTACAAACATTACGTTTGGTTAAAGTTTGATTCTACCATTTACTTTAGGTGAGATATGGTCCCAAGGCGTATTTCAACTTGAAACACGATTTCTACGTTATTAGAGTCTGAAATAAACATTTTTCGTTTACAAGGCGTATTTCAACTTGAAAGACGATTTCTACGTTTTTAGAGTCTGAAATAAACATTTTTCGTTTACAAGGCGTATTTCAACTTGAAACACGATTTCTACGTTTTTAGAGTCTGAAATGAACATTTTTCGTTTACTCGCCTAAATATAGTGATATTTTAAAATTGTTTAAACTTTTTAACTTTATACTAGGTACAAACATTACGTTTGGTTAAAGTTTTATTCTACCATTTACTTTAGGTGAGATATGGTACCAAGGCGTATTTCAACTTGAAACACGATTTCTGCGGTTTTAGAGTCTGAAATAAACATTTTTCGTTTACAAGGCGTATTTCAACTTGAAAGACGATTTCTACGTTTTTAGAGTCTGAAATGAACATTTTTCGTTTACTCGCCTAAATATAGTGATATTTTCAAATTGTTTAAACTTTTTAACTTTATCCTAAGTACAAACATTACGTTTGGTTAAAGTTTGATTCTACCATTTACTTTAGGTGAGATATGGTACCAAGGCGTATTTCAACTTGAAACACGATATCTGCGGTTTTAGAGTCTGAGACGAACATTTTTCGTTTACTCGCCTAAATATAGTGATATTTTCAAATTGTTTAAACTTTTTAACTTTACCCTAGGTACAAACATTACGTTTGGTTAAAGTTTGATTCTACCATTTACTTTAGGTGAGATATGGTCCCAAGGCGTATTTCAACTTGAAACACGATTTCTACGTTATTAGAGTCTGAAATAAACATTTTTCGTTTACAAGGCGTATTTCAACTTGAAAGACGATTTCTACGTTTTTAGAGTCTGAAATAAACATTTTTCGTTTACAAGGCGTATTTCAACTTGAAACACGATATCTACGTTTTTAGAGTCTGAAATGAACATTTTTCGTTTACTCGCCTAAATATAGTGATATTTTCAAATTGTTTAAACTTTTTAACTTTACCCTAGGTACAAACATTACGTTTGGTTAAAGTTTGATTCTACCATTTACTTTAGGTGAGATATGGTCCCAAGGCGTATTTCAACTTGAAACACGATTTCTACGTTATTAGAGTCTGAAATAAACATTTTTCGTTTACAAGGCGTATTTCAACTTGAAACACGATTTCTACGTTTTTAGAGTCTGAAATGAACATTTTTCGTTTACTCGCCTAAATATAGTGATATTTTAAAATTGTTTAAACTTTTTAACTTTATACTAGGTACAAACATTACGTTTGGTTAAAGTTTTATTCTACCATTTACTTTAGGTGAGATATGGTACCAAGGCGTATTTCAACTTGAAACACGATTTCTGCGGTTTTAGAGTCTGAAATAAACATTTTTCGTTTACAAGGCGTATTTCAACTTGAAACACGATTTCTACGTTTTTAGAGTCTGAAATGAACATTTTTCGTTTACTCGCCTAAATATAGTGATATTTTAAAATTGTTTAAACTTTTTAACTTTATACTAGGTACAAACATTACGTTTGGTTAAAGTTTGATTCTACCATTTACTTTAGGTGAGATATGGTCCCAAGGCGTATTTCAACTTGAAACACGATTTCTACGTTATTAGAGTCTGAAATAAACATTTTTCGTTTACAAGGCGTATTTCAACTTGAAACACGATTTCTACGTTTTTAGAGTCTGAAATGAACATTTTTCGTTTACTCGCCTAAATATAGTGATATTTTAAAATTGTTTAAACTTTTTAACTTTACCCTAGGTACAAACATTACGTTTGGTTAAAGTTTGATTCTACCATTTACTTTAGGTGAGATATGGTACCAAGGCGTATTTCAACTTGAAACACGATTTCTGCGGTTTTAGAGTCTGAAATAAACATGTTTCGTTTACAAGGCGTATTTCAACTTGAAAGACGATTTCTACGTTTTTAGAGTCTGAAATGAACATTTTTCGTTTACTCGCCTAAATATAGTGATATTTTAAAATTGTTTAAACTTTTTAACTTTACCCTAAGTACAAACATTACGTTTGGTTAAAGTTTGATTCTACCATTTACTTTAGGTGAGATATGGTACCAAGGCGTATTTCAACTTGAAACACGATTTCTGCGGTTTTAGAGTCTGAAATAAACATTTTTCGTTTACAAGGCGTATTTCAACTTGAAAGACGATTTCTACGTTTTTAGAGTCTGAAATGAACATTTTTCGTTTACTCGCTTAAATATAGTGGATATTTTAAAATTGTTTAAACTTTTTAACTTTACCCTAAGTACAAACATTACGTTTGGTTAAAGTTTGATTCTACCATTTACTTTAGGTGAGATATGGTACCAAGGCGTATTTCAACTTGAAACACGATTTCTACGTTATTAGAGTCTGAAATAAACATTTTTCGTTTACAAGGCGTATTTCAACTTGAAACACGATTTCTACGTTTTTAGAGTCTGAAATGAACATTTTTCGTTTACTCGCCTAAATATAGTGATATTTTCAAATTGTTTAAACTTTTTAACTTTACCCTAGGTACAAACATTACGTTTGGTTAAAGTTTGATTCTACCATTTACTTTAGGTGAGATATGGTCCCAAGGCGTATTTCAACTTGAAACACGATTTCTACGTTATTAGAGTCTGAAATAAACATTTTTCGTTTACAAGGCGTATTTCAACTTGAAAGACGATTTCTACGTTTTTAGAGTCTGAAATGAACATTTTTCGTTTACTCGCCTAAATATAGTGATATTTTCAAATTGTTTAAACTTTTTAACTTTACCCTAGGTACAAACATTACGTTTGGTTAAAGTTTGATTCTACCATTTACTTTAGGTGAGATATGGTCCCAAGGCGTATTTCAACTTGAAACACGATTTCTACGTTATTAGAGTCTGAAATAAACATTTTTCGTTTACTCGCCTAAATATAGTGATATTTTCAAATTGTTTAAACTTTTTAACTTTACCCTAGGTACAAACATTACGTTTGGTTAAAGTTTGATTCTACCATTTACTTTAGGTGAGATATGGTCCCAAGGCGTATTTCAACTTGAAACACGATTTCTACGTTATTAGAGTCTGAAATAAACATTTTTCGTTTACAAGGCGTATTTCAACTTGAAAGACGATTTCTACGTTTTTAGAGTCTGAAATAAACATTTTTCGTTTACAAGGCGTATTTCAACTTGAAACACGATTTCTACGTTTTTAGAGTCTGAAATGAACATTTTTCGTTTACTCGCCTAAATATAGTGATATTTTCAAATTGTTTAAACTTTTTAACTTTACCCTAGGTACAAACATTACGTTTGGTTAAAGTTTGATTCTACCATTTACTTTAGGTGAGATATGGTCCCAAGGCGTATTTCAACTTGAAACACGATTTCTACGTTATTAGAGTCTGAAATAAACATTTTTCGTTTACAAGGCGTATTTCAACTTGAAACACGATTTCTACGTTTTTAGAGTCTGAAATGAACATTTTTCGTTTACTCGCCTAAATATAGTGATATTTTAAAATTGTTTAAACTTTTTAACTTTATACTAGGTACAAACATTACGTTTGGTTAAAGTTTGATTCTACC
The DNA here is from genome assembly GCA_947425015.1 of Pterostichus niger. Taxonomy (NCBI): domain Eukaryota; kingdom Metazoa; phylum Arthropoda; class Insecta; order Coleoptera; family Carabidae; genus Pterostichus; species Pterostichus niger. The sequence continues at coordinate 4,800 of CANDYQ010000036.1, forward strand.
ATTTACTTTAGGTGAGATATGGTACCAAGGCGTATTTCAACTTGAAACACGATTTCTGCGGTTTTAGAGTCTGAAATAAACATTTTTCGTTTACAAGGCGTATTTCAACTTGAAACACGATTTCTACGTTTTTAGAGTCTGAAATGAACATTTTTCGTTTACTCGCCTAAATATAGTGATATTTTAAAATTGTTTAAACTTTTTAACTTTATACTAGGTACAAACATTACGTTTGGTTAAAGTTTGATTCTACCATTTACTTTAGGTGAGATATGGTCCCAAGGCGTATTTCAACTTGAAACACGATTTCTACGTTATTAGAGTCTGAAATAAACATTTTTCGTTTACAAGGCGTATTTCAACTTGAAAGACGATTTCTACGTTTTTAGAGTCTGAAATGAACATTTTTCGTTTACTCGCCTAAATATAGTGATATTTTAAAATTGTTTAAACTTTTTAACTTTACCCTAAGTACAAACATTACGTTTGGTTAAAGTTTGATTCTACCATTTACTTTAGGTGAGATATGGTACCAAGGCGTATTTCAACTTGAAACACGATTTCTGCGGTTTTAGAGTCTGAAATAAACATTTTTCGTTTACAAGGCGTATTTCAACTTGAAAGACGATTTCTACGTTTTTAGAGTCTGAAATGAACATTTTTCGTTTACTCGCCTAAATATAGTGGATATTTTAAAATTGTTTAAACTTTTTAACTTTACCCTAAGTACAAACATTACGTTTGGTTAAAGTTTGATTCTACCATTTACTTTAGGTGAGATATGGTACCAAGGCGTATTTCAACTTGAAACACGATTTCTACGTTATTAGAGTCTGAAATAAACATTTTTCGTTTACAAGGCGTATTTCAACTTGAAACACGATTTCTACGTTTTTAGAGTCTGAAATAAACATTTTTCGTTTACTCGCCTAAATATAGTGATATTTTCAAATTGTTTAAACTTTTTAACTTTACCCTAGGTACAAACATTACGTTTGGTTAAAGTTTGATTCTACCATTTACTTTAGGTGAGATATGGTCCCAAGGCGTATTTCAACTTGAAACACGATTTCTACGTTATTAGAGTCTGAAATAAACATTTTTCGTTTACAAGGCGTATTTCAACTTGAAAGACGATTTCTACGTTTTTAGAGTCTGAAATAAACATTTTTCGTTTACAAGGCGTATTTCAACTTGAAACACGATTTCTACGTTTTTAGAGTCTGAAATGAACATTTTTCGTTTACTCGCCTAAATATAGTGATATTTTAAAATTGTTTAAACTTTTTAACTTTATACTAGGTACAAACATTACGTTTGGTTAAAGTTTTATTCTACCATTTACTTTAGGTGAGATATGGTACCAAGGCGTATTTCAACTTGAAACACGATTTCTGCGGTTTTAGAGTCTGAAATAAACATTTTTCGTTTACAAGGCGTATTTCAACTTGAAAGACGATTTCTACGTTTTTAGAGTCTGAAATGAACATTTTTCGTTTACTCGCCTAAATATAGTGATATTTTCAAATTGTTTAAACTTTTTAACTTTATCCTAAGTACAAACATTACGTTTGGTTAAAGTTTGATTCTACCATTTACTTTAGGTGAGATATGGTACCAAGGCGTATTTCAACTTGAAACACGATTTCTGCGGTTTTAGAGTCTGAGACGAACATTTTTCGTTTACTCGCCTAAATATAGTGATATTTTCAAATTGTTTAAACTTTTTAACTTTACCCTAGGTACAAACATTACGTTTGGTTAAAGTTTGATTCTACCATTTACTTTAGGTGAGATATGGTCCCAAGGCGTATTTCAACTTGAAACACGATTTCTACGTTATTAGAGTCTGAAATAAACATTTTTCGTTTACAAGGCGTATTTCAACTTGAAAGACGATTTCTACGTTTTTAGAGTCTGAAATAAACATTTTTCGTTTACAAGGCGTATTTCAACTTGAAACACGATTTCTACGTTTTTAGAGTCTGAAATGAACATTTTTCGTTTACTCGCCTAAATATAGTGATATTTTAAAATTGTTTAAACTTTTTAACTTTACCCTAGGTACAAACATTACGTTTGGTTAAAGTTTGATTCTACCATTTACTTTAGGTGAGATATGGTCCCAAGGCGTATTTCAACTTGAAACACGATTTCTACGTTATTAGAGTCTGAAATAAACATTTTTCGTTTACAAGGCGTATTTCAACTTGAAACACGATTTCTACGTTTTTAGAGTCTGAAATGAACATTTTTCGTTTACTCGCCTAAATATAGTGATATTTTAAAATTGTTTAAACTTTTTAACTTTATACTAGGTACAAACATTACGTTTGGTTAAAGTTTTATTCTACCATTTACTTTAGGTGAGATATGGTACCAAGGCGTATTTCAACTTGAAACACGATTTCTGCGGTTTTAGAGTCTGAAATAAACATTTTTCGTTTACAAGGCGTATTTCAACTTGAAACACGATTTCTACGTTATTAGAGTCTGAAATAAACATTTTTCGTTTACAAGGCGTATTTCAACTTGAAACACGATTTCTACGTTTTTAGAGTCTGAAATGAACATTTGTCGTTTACTCGCCTAAATATAGTGATATTTTAAAATTGTTTAAACTTTTTAACTTTACCCTAGGTACAAACATTACGTTTGGTTAAAGTTTGATTCTACCATTTACTTTAGGTGAGATATGGTACCAAGGCGTATTTCAACTTGAAACACGATTTCTGCGGTTTTAGAGTCTGAAATAAACATTTTTCGTTTACAAGGCGTATTTCAACTTGAAAGACGATTTCTACGTTTTTAGAGTCTGAAATGAACATTTTTCGTTTACTCGCCTAAATATAGTGATATTTTAAAATTGTTTAAACTTTTTAACTTTACCCTAAGTACAAACATTACGTTTGGTTAAAGTTTGATTCTACCATTTACTTTAGGTGAGATATGGTACCAAGGCGTATTTCAACTTGAAACACGATTTCTGCGGTTTTAGAGTCTGAGACGAACATTTTTCGTTTACTCGCCTAAATATAGTGATATTTTCAAATTGTTTAAACTTTTTAACTTTACCCTAGGTACAAACATTACGTTTGGTTAAAGTTTGATTCTACCATTTACTTTAGGTGAGATATGGTCCCAAGGCGTATTTCAACTTGAAACACGATTTCTACGTTATTAGAGTCTGAAATAAACATTTTTCGTTTACAAGGCGTATTTCAACTTGAAAGACGATTTCTACGTTTTTAGAGTCTGAAATAAACATTTTTCGTTTACAAGGCGTATTTCAACTTGAAACACGATTTCTACGTTTTTAGAGTCTGAAATGAACATTTTTCGTTTACTCGCCTAAATATAGTGATATTTTAAAATTGTTTAAACTTTTTAACTTTACCCTAGGTACAAACATTACGTTTGGTTAAAGTTTGATTCTACCATTTACTTTAGGTGAGATATGGTACCAAGGCGTATTTCAACTTGAAACACGATTTCTGCGGTTTTAGAGTCTGAGACGAACATTTTTCGTTTACTCGCCTAAATATAGTGATATTTTCAAATTGTTTAAACTTTTTAACTTTACCCTAGGTACAAACATTACGTTTGGTTAAAGTTTGATTCTACCATTTACTTTAGGTGAGATATGGTCCCAAGGCGTATTTCAACTTGAAACACGATTTCTACGTTATTAGAGTCTGAAATAAACATTTTTCGTTTACAAGGCGTATTTCAACTTGAAAGACGATTTCTACGTTTTTAGAGTCTGAAATAAACATTTTTCGTTTACAAGGCGTATTTCAACTTGAAACACGATTTCTACGTTTTTAGAGTCTGAAATGAACATTTTTCGTTTACTCGCCTAAATATAGTGATATTTTAAAATTGTTTAAACTTTTTAACTTTACCCTAGGTACAAACATTACGTTTGGTTAAAGTTTGATTCTACCATTTACTTTAGGTGAGATATGGTACCAAGGCGTATTTCAACTTGAAACACGATTTCTGCGGTTTTAGAGTCTGAAATAAACATTTTTCGTTTACAAGGCGTATTTCAACTTGAAAGACGATTTCTACGTTTTTAGAGTCTGAAATGAACATTTTTCGTTTACTCGCCTAAATATAGTGATATTTTCAAATTGTTTAAACTTTTTAACTTTACCCTAAGTACAAACATTACGTTTGGTTAAAGTTTGATTCTACCATTTACTTTAGGTGAGATATGGTACCAAGGCGTATTTCAACTTGAAACACGATTTCTGCGGTTTTAGAGTCTGAAATAAACATTTTTCGTTTACAAGGCGTATTTCAACTTGAAAGACGATTTCTACGTTTTTAGAGTCTGAAATGAACATTTTTCGTTTACTCGCCTAAATATAGTGATATTTTAAAATTGTTTAAACTTTTTAACTTTACCCTAAGTACAAACATTACGTTTGGTTAAAGTTTGATTCTACCATTTACTTTAGGTGAGATATGGTACCAAGGCGTATTTCAACTTGAAACACGATTTCTGCGGTTTTAGAGTCTGAGACGAACATTTTTCGTTTACTCGCCTAAATATAGTGATATTTTCAAATTGTTTAAACTTTTTAACTTTACCCTAGGTACAAACATTACGTTTGGTTAAAGTTTGATTCTACCATTTACTTTAGGTGAGATATGGTCCCAAGGCGTATTTCAACTTGAAACACGATTTCTACGTTATTAGAGTCTGAAATAAACATTTTTCGTTTACAAGGCGTATTTCAACTTGAAAGACGATTTCTACGTTTTTAGAGTCTGAAATAAACATTTTTCGTTTACAAGGCGTATTTCAACTTGAAACACGATTTCTACGTTTTTAGAGTCTGAAATGAACATTTTTCGTTTACTCGCCTAAATATAGTGATATTTTAAAATTGTTTAAACTTTTTAACTTTACCCTAGGTACAAACATTACGTTTGGTTAAAGTTTGATTCTACCATTTACTTTAGGTGAGATATGGTCCCAAGGCGTATTTCAACTTGAAACACGATTTCTACGTTATTAGAGTCTGAAATAAACATTTTTCGTTTACAAGGCGTATTTCAACTTGAAACACGATTTCTACGTTTTTAGAGTCTGAAATGAACATTTTTCGTTTACTCGCCTAAATATAGTGATATTTTAAAATTGTTTAAACTTTTTAACTTTATACTAGGTACAAACATTACGTTTGGTTAAAGTTTTATTCTACCATTTACTTTAGGTGAGATATGGTACCAAGGCGTATTTCAACTTGAAACACGATTTCTGCGGTTTTAGAGTCTGAAATAAACATTTTTCGTTTACAAGGCGTATTTCAACTTGAAACACGATTTCTACGTTTTTAGAGTCTGAAATGAACATTTTTCGTTTACTCGCCTAAATATAGTGATATTTTAAAATTGTTTAAACTTTTTAACTTTATACTAGGTACAAACATTACGTTTGGTTAAAGTTTGATTCTACCATTTACTTTAGGTGAGATATGGTCCCAAGGCGTATTTCAACTTGAAACACGATTTCTACGTTATTAGAGTCTGAAATAAACATTTTTCGTTTACAAGGCGTATTTCAACTTGAAACACGATTTCTACGTTTTTAGAGTCTGAAATGAACATTTTTCGTTTACTCGCCTAAATATAGTGATATTTTAAAATTGTTTAAACTTTTTAACTTTACCCTAGGTACAAACATTACGTTTGGTTAAAGTTTGATTCTACCATTTACTTTAGGTGAGATATGGTACCAAGGCGTATTTCAACTTGAAACACGATTTCTGCGGTTTTAGAGTCTGAAATAAACATTTTTCGTTTACAAGGCGTATTTCAACTTGAAAGACGATTTCTACGTTTTTAGAGTCTGAAATGAACATTTTTCGTTTACTCGCCTAAATATAGTGATATTTTAAAATTGTTTAAACTTTTTAACTTTACCCTAAGTACAAACATTACGTTTGGTTAAAGTTTGATTCTACCATTTACTTTAGGTGAGATATGGTACCAAGGCGTATTTCAACTTGAAACACGATTTCTGCGGTTTTAGAGTCTGAGACGAACATTTTTCGTTTACTCGCCTAAATATAGTGATATTTTCAAATTGTTTAAACTTTTTAACTTTACCCTAGGTACAAACATTACGTTTGGTTAAAGTTTGATTCTACCATTTACTTTAGGTGAGATATGGTCCCAAGGCGTATTTCAACTTGAAACACGATTTCTACGTTATTAGAGTCTGAAATAAACATTTTTCGTTTACAAGGCGTATTTCAACTTGAAAGACGATTTCTACGTTTTTAGAGTCTGAAATAAACATTTTTCGTTTACAAGGCGTATTTCAACTTGAAACACGATTTCTACGTTTTTAGAGTCTGAAATGAACATTTTTCGTTTACTCGCCTAAATATAGTGATATTTTAAAATTGTTTAAACTTTTTAACTTTACCCTAGGTACAAACATTACGTTTGGTTAAAGTTTGATTCTACCATTTACTTTAGGTGAGATATGGTACCAAGGCGTATTTCAACTTGAAACACGATTTCTGCGGTTTTAGAGTCTGAAATAAACATTTTTGTTTACAAGGCGTATTTCAACTTGAAAGACGATTTCTACGTTTTTAGAGTCTGAAATGAACATTTTTCGTTTACTCGCCTAAATATAGTGATATTTTCAAATTGTTTAAACTTTTTAACTTTACCCTAAGTACAAACATTACGTTTGGTTAAAGTTTGATTCTACCATTTACTTTAGGTGAGATATGGTACCAAGGCGTATTTCAACTTGAAACACGATTTCTGCGGTTTTAGAGTCTGAGACGAACATTTTTCGTTTACTCGCCTAAATATAGTGATATTTTCAAATTGTTTAAACTTTTTAACTTTACCCTAGGTACAAACATTACGTTTGGTTAAAGTTTGATTCTACCATTTACTTTAGGTGAGATATGGTCCCAAGGCGTATTTCAACTTGAAACACGATTTCTACGTTATTAGAGTCTGAAATAAACATTTTTCGTTTACAAGGCGTATTTCAACTTGAAAGACGATTTCTACGTTTTTAGAGTCTGAAATAAACATTTTTCGTTTACAAGGCGTATTTCAACTTGAAACACGATTTCTACGTTTTTAGAGTCTGAAATGAACATTTTTCGTTTACTCGCCTAAATATAGTGATATTTTAAAATTGTTTAAACTTTTTAACTTTACCCTAGGTACAAACATTACGTTTGGTTAAAGTTTGATTCTACCATTTACTTTAGGTGAGATATGGTACCAAGGCGTATTTCAACTTGAAACACGATTTCTGCGGTTTTAGAGTCTGAGACGAACATTTTTCGTTTACTCGCCTAAATATAGTGATATTTTCAAATTGTTTAAACTTTTTAACTTTACCCTAGGTACAAACATTACGTTTGGTTAAAGTTTGATTCTACCATTTACTTTAGGTGAGATATGGTCCCAAGGCGTATTTCAACTTGAAACACGATTTCTACGTTATTAGAGTCTGAAATAAACATTTTTCGTTTACAAGGCGTATTTCAACTTGAAAGACGATTTCTACGTTTTTAGAGTCTGAAATAAACATTTTTCGTTTACAAGGCGTATTTCAACTTGAAACACGATTTCTACGTTTTTAGAGTCTGAAATGAACATTTTTCGTTTACTCGCCTAAATATAGTGATATTTTAAAATTGTTTAAACTTTTTAACTTTACCCTAGGTACAAACATTACGTTTGGTTAAAGTTTGATTCTACCATTTACTTTAGGTGAGATATGGTACCAAGGCGTATTTCAACTTGAAACACGATTTCTGCGGTTTTAGAGTCTGAAATAAACATTTTTCGTTTACAAGGCGTATTTCAACTTGAAAGACGATTTCTACGTTTTTAGAGTCTGAAATGAACATTTTTCGTTTACTCGCCTAAATATAGTGATATTTTCAAATTGTTTAAACTTTTTAACTTTACCCTAAGTACAAACATTACGTTTGGTTAAAGTTTGATTCTACCATTTACTTTAGGTGAGATATGGTACCAAGGCGTATTTCAACTTGAAACACGATTTCTGCGGTTTTAGAGTCTGAGACGAACATTTTTCGTTTACTCGCCTAAATATAGTGATATTTTCAAATTGTTTAAACTTTTTAACTTTACCCTAGGTACAAACATTACGTTTGGTTAAAGTTTGATTCTACCATTTACTTTAGGTGAGATATGGTCCCAAGGCGTATTTCAACTTGAAACACGATTTCTACGTTATTAGAGTCTGAAATAAACATTTTTCGTTTACAAGGCGTATTTCAACTTGAAAGACGATTTCTACGTTTTTAGAGTCTGAAATAAACATTTTTCGTTTACAAGGCGTATTTCAACTTGAAACACGATTTCTACGTTTTTAGAGTCTGAAATGAACATTTTTCGTTTACTCGCCTAAATATAGTGATATTTTAAAATTGTTTAAACTTTTTAACTTTACCCTAGGTACAAACATTACGTTTGGTTAAAGTTTGATTCTACCATTTACTTTAGGTGAGATATGGTACCAAGGCGTATTTCAACTTGAAACACGATTTCTGCGGTTTTAGAGTCTGAGACGAACATTTTTCGTTTACTCGCCTAAATATAGTGATATTTTCAAATTGTTTAAACTTTTTAACTTTACCCTAGGTACAAACATTACGTTTGGTTAAAGTTTGATTCTACCATTTACTTTAGGTGAGATATGGTCCCAAGGCGTATTTCAACTTGAAACACGATTTCTACGTTATTAGAGTCTGAAATAAACATTTTTCGTTTACAAGGCGTATTTCAACTTGAAAGACGATTTCTACGTTTTTAGAGTCTGAAATAAACATTTTTCGTTTACAAGGCGTATTTCAACTTGAAACACGATTTCTACGTTTTTAGAGTCTGAAATGAACATTTTTCGTTTACTCGCCTAAATATAGTGATATTTTAAAATTGTTTAAACTTTTTAACTTTACCCTAGGTACAAACATTACGTTTGGTTAAAGTTTGATTCTACCATTTACTTTAGGTGAGATATGGTACCAAGGCGTATTTCAACTTGAAACACGATTTCTGCGGTTTTAGAGTCTGAAATAAACATTTTTCGTTTACAAGGCGTATTTCAACTTGAAAGACGATTTCTACGTTTTTAGAGTCTGAAATGAACATTTTTCGTTTACTCGCCTAAATATAGTGATATTTTCAAATTGTTTAAACTTTTTAACTTTACCCTAAGTACAAACATTACGTTTGGTTAAAGTTTGATTCTACCATTTACTTTAGGTGAGATATGGTACCAAGGCGTATTTCAACTTGAAACACGATTTCTGCGGTTTTAGAGTCTGAGACGAACATTTTTCGTTTACTCGCCTAAATATAGTGATATTTTCAAATTGTTTAAACTTTTTAACTTTACCCTAGGTACAAACATTACGTTTGGTTAAAGTTTGATTCTACCATTTACTTTAGGTGAGATATGGTCCCAAGGCGTATTTCAACTTGAAACACGATTTCTACGTTATTAGAGTCTGAAATAAACATTTTTCGTTTACAAGGCGTATTTCAACTTGAAAGACGATTTCTACGTTTTTAGAGTCTGAAATAAACATTTTTCGTTTACAAGGCGTATTTCAACTTGAAACACGATTTCTACGTTTTTAGAGTCTGAAATGAACATTTTTCGTTTACTCGCCTAAATATAGTGATATTTTAAAATTGTTTAAACTTTTTAACTTTACCCTAGGTACAAACATTACGTTTGGTTAAAGTTTGATTCTACCATTTACTTTAGGTGAGATATGGTACCAAGGCGTATTTCAACTTGAAACACGATTTCTGCGGTTTTAGAGTCTGAGACGAACATTTTTCGTTTACTCGCCTAAATATAGTGATATTTTCAAATTGTTTAAACTTTTTAACTTTACCCTAGGTACAAACATTACGTTTGGTTAAAGTTTGATTCTACCATTTACTTTAGGTGAGATATGGTCCCAAGGCGTATTTCAACTTGAAACACGATTTCTACGTTATTAGAGTCTGAAATAAACATTTTTCGTTTACAAGGCGTATTTCAACTTGAAAGACGATTTCTACGTTTTTAGAGTCTGAAATAAACATTTTTCGTTTACAAGGCGTATTTCAACTTGAAACACGATTTCTACGTTTTTAGAGTCTGAAATGAACATTTTTCGTTTACTCGCCTAAATATAGTGATATTTTAAAATTGTTTAAACTTTTTAACTTTACCCTAGGTACAAACATTACGTTTGGTTAAAGTTTGATTCTACCATTTACTTTAGGTGAGATATGGTACCAAGGCGTATTTCAACTTGAAACACGATTTCTGCGGTTTTAGAGTCTGAAATAAACATTTTTCGTTTACAAGGCGTATTTCAACTTGAAAGACGATTTCTACGTTTTTAGAGTCTGAAATGAACATTTTTCGTTTACTCGCCTAAATATAGTGATATTTTCAAATTGTTTAAACTTTTTAACTTTACCCTAAGTACAAACATTACGTTTGGTTAAAGTTTGATTCTACCATTTACTTTAGGTGAGATATGGTACCAAGGCGTATTTCAACTTGAAACACGATTTCTGCGGTTTTAGAGTCTGAGACGAACATTTTTCGTTTACTCGCCTAAATATAGTGATATTTTCAAATTGTTTAAACTTTTTAACTTTACCCTAGGTACAAACATTACGTTTGGTTAAAGTTTGATTCTACCATTTACTTTAGGTGAGATATGGTCCCAAGGCGTATTTCAACTTGAAACACGATTTCTACGTTATTAGAGTCTGAAATAAACATTTTTCGTTTACAAGGCGTATTTCAACTTGAAAGACGATTTCTACGTTTTTAGAGTCTGAAATAAACATTTTTCGTTTACAAGGCGTATTTCAACTTGAAACACGATTTCTACGTTTTTAGAGTCTGAAATGAACATTTTTCGTTTACTCGCCTAAATATAGTGATATTTTAAAATTGTTTAAACTTTTTAACTTTATACTAGGTACAAACATTACGTTTGGTTAAAGTTTGATTCTACCATTTACTTTAGGTGAGATATGGTACCAAGGCGTATTTCAACTTGAAACACGATTTCTGCGGTTTTAGAGTCTGAAATAAACATTTTTCGTTTACAAGGCGTATTTCAACTTGAAAGACGATTTCTACGTTTTTAGAGTCTGAAATGAACATTTTTCGTTTACTCGCCTAAATATAGTGATATTTTCAAATTGTTTAAACTTTTTAACTTTACCCTAAGTACAAACATTACGTTTGGTTAAAGTTTGATTCTACCATTTACTTTAGGTGAGATATGGTACCAAGGCGTATTTCAACTTGAAACACGATTTCTGCGGTTTTAGAGTCTGAGACGAACATTTTTCGTTTACTCGCCTAAATATAGTGATATTTTCAAATTGTTTAAACTTTTTAACTTTACCCTAGGTACAAACATTACGTTTGGTTAAAGTTTAATTCTACCATTTACTTTAGGTGAGATATGGTCCCAAGGCGTATTTCAACTTGAAACACGATTTCTACGTTATTAGAGTCTGAAATAAACATTTTTCGTTTACAAGGCGTATTTCAACTTGAAAGACGATTTCTACGTTTTTAGAGCCTGAAATAAACATTTTTCGTTTACAAGGCGTATTTCAACTTGAAACACGATTTCTACGTTTTTAGAGTCTGAAATGAACATTTTTCGTTTACTCGCCTAAATATAGTGATATTTTAAAATTGTTTAAACTTTTTAACTTTACCCTAGGTACAAACATTACGTTTGGTTAAAGTTTGATTCTACCATTTACTTTAGGTGAGATATGGTACCAAGGCGTATTTCAACTTGAAACACGATTTCTGCGGTTTTAGAGTCTGAGACGAACATTTTTCGTTTACTCGCCTAAATATAGTGATATTTTCAAATTGTTTAAACTTTTTAACTTTACCCTAGGTACAAACATTACGTTTGGTTAAAGTTTGATTCTACCATTTACTTTAGGTGAGATATGGTCCCAAGGCGTATTTCAACTTGAAACACGATTTCTACGTTATTAGAGTCTGAAATAAACATTTTTCGTTTACAAGGCGTATTTCAACTTGAAAGACGATTTCTACGTTTTTAGAGTCTGAAATGAACATTTTTCGTTTACTCGCCTAAATATAGTGATATTTTAAAATTGTTTAAATTTTTTAACTTTACCCTAAGTACAAACATTACGTTTGGTTAAAGTTTGATTCTACCATTTACTTTAGGTGAGATATGGTACCAAGGCGTATTTCAACTTGAAACACGATTTCTGCGGTTTTAGAGTCTGAGACGAACATTTTTCGTTTACTCGCCTAAATATAGTGATATTTTCAAATTGTTTAAACTTTTTAACTTTACCCTAGGTACAAACATTACGTTTGGTTAAAGTTTGATTCTACCATTTACTTTAGGTGAGATATGGTCCCAAGGCGTATTTCAACTTGAAACACGATTTCTACGTTATTAGAGTCTGAAATAAACATTTTTCGTTTACAAGGCGTATTTCAACTTGAAAGACGATTTCTACGTTTTTAGAGTCTGAAATAAACATTTTTCGTTTACAAGGCGTATTTCAACTTGAAACACGATTTCTACGTTTTTAGAGTCTGAAATGAACATTTTTCGTTTACTCGCCTAAATATAGTGATATTTTAAAATTGTTTAAACTTTTTAACTTTATACTAGGTACAAACATTACGTTTGGTTAAAGTTTGATTCTACCATTTACTTTAGGTGAGATATGGTACCAAGGCGTATTTCAACTTGAAACACGATTTCTGCGGTTTTAGAGTCTGAAATAAACATTTTTCGTTTACAAGGCGTATTTCAACTTGAAAGACGATTTCTACGTTTTTAGAGTCTGAAATGAACATTTTTCGTTTACTCGCCTAAATATAGTGATATTTTCAAATTGTTTAAACTTTTTAACTTTACCCTAAGTACAAACATTACGTTTGGTTAAAGTTTGATTCTACCATTTACTTTAGGTGAGATATGGTACCAAGGCGTATTTCAACTTGAAACACGATTTCTGCGGTTTTAGAGTCTGAGACGAACATTTTTCGTTTACTCGCCTAAATATAGTGATATTTTCAAATTGTTTAAACTTTTTAACTTTACCCTAGGTACAAACATTACGTTTGGTTAAAGTTTAATTCTACCATTTACTTTAGGTGAGATATGGTCCCAAGGCGTATTTCAACTTGAAACACGATTTCTACGTTATTAGAGTCTGAAATAAACATTTTTCGTTTACAAGGCGTATTTCAACTTGAAAGACGATTTCTACGTTTTTAGAGCCTGAAATAAACATTTTTCGTTTACAAGGCGTATTTCAACTTGAAACACGATTTCTACGTTTTTAGAGTCTGAAATGAACATTTTCGTTTACTCGCCTAAATATAGTGATATTTTAAAATTGTTTAAACTTTTTAACTTTACCCTAGGTACAAACATTACGTTTGGTTAAAGTTTGATTCTACCATTTACTTTAGGTGAGATATGGTACCAAGGCGTATTTCAACTTGAAACACGATTTCTGCGGTTTTAGAGTCTGAGACGAACATTTTTCGTTTACTCGCCTAAATATAGTGATATTTTCAAATTGTTTAAACTTTTTAACTTTACCCTAGGTACAAACATTACGTTTGGTTAAAGTTTGATTCTACCATTTACTTTAGGTGAGATATGGTCCCAAGGCGTATTTCAACTTGAAACACGATTTCTACGTTATTAGAGTCTGAAATAAACATTTTTCGTTTACAAGGCGTATTTCAACTTGAAAGACGATTTCTACGTTTTTAGAGTCTGAAATGAACATTTTTCGTTTACTCGCCTAAATATAGTGATATTTTAAAATTGTTTAAATTTTTTAACTTTACCCTAAGTACAAACATTACGTTTGGTTAAAGTTTGATTCTACCATTTACTTTAGGTGAGATATGGTACCAAGGCGTATTTCAACTTGAAACACGATTTCTGCGGTTTTAGAGTCTGAGACGAACATTTTTCGTTTACTCGCCTAAATATAGTGATATTTTAAAATTGTTTAAACTTTTTAACTTTACCCTAGGTACAAACATTACGTTTGGTTAAAGTTTGATTCTACCATTTACTTTAGGTGAGATATGGTACCAAGGCGTATTTCAACTTGAAACACGATTTCTGCGGTTTTAGAGTCTGAGACGAACATTTTTCGTTTACTCGCCTAAATATAGTGATATTTTCAAATTGTTTAAACTTTTTAACTTTACCCTAGGTACAAACATTACGTTTGGTTAAAGTTTGATTCTACCATTTACTTTAGGTGAGATATGGTCCCAAGGCGTATTTCAACTTGAAACACGATTTCTACGTTATTAGAGTCTGAAATAAACATTTTTCGTTTACAAGGCGTATTTCAACTTGAAAGACGATTTCTACGTTTTTAGAGTCTGAAATAAACATTTTTCGTTTACAAGGCGTATTTCAACTTGAAACACGATTTCTACGTTTTTAGAGTCTGAAATGAACATTTTTCGTTTACTCGCCTAAATATAGTGATATTTTCAAATTGTTTAAACTTTTTAACTTTACCCTAGGTACAAACATTACGTTTGGTTAAAGTTTGATTCTACCATTTACTTTAGGTGAGATATGGTCCCAAGGCGTATTTCAACTTGAAACACGATTTCTACGTTATTAGAGTCTGAAATAAACATTTTTCGTTTACAAGGCGTATTTCAACTTGAAAGATGATTTCTACGTTTTTAGAGTCTGAAATGAACATTTTTCGTTTACTCGCCTAAATATAGTGATATTTTAAAATTGTTTAAACTTTTTAACTTTACCCTAAGTACAAACATTACGTTTGGTTAAAGTTTGATTCTACCATTTACTTTAGGTGAGATATGGTACCAAGGCGTATTTCAACTTGAAACACGATTTCTGCGGTTTTAGAGTCCGAGACGAACATTTTTCGTTTACTCGCCTAAATATAGTTATATTTTCAAATTGTTTAAACTTTTTAACTTTACCCTAGGTACAAACATTAGGTTTGGTTAAAGTTTGATTCTACCATTTACTTTAGGTGAGATATGGTCCCAAGGCGTATTTCAACTTGAAACACGATTTCTACGTTATTAGAGTCTGAAATAAACATTTTTCGATTACAAGGCGTATTTCAACTTGAAACACGATTTCTACGTTTTTAGAGTCTGAAATGAACATTTTTCGTTTACTCGCCTAAATATAGTGATATTTTAAAATTGTTTAAACTTTTTAACTTTATACTAGGTACAAACATTACGTTTGGTTAAAGTTTGATTCTACCATTTACTTTAGGTGAGATATGGTCCCAAGGCGTATTTCAACTTGAAACACGATTTCTGCGGTTTTAGAGTCTGAAATAAACATTTTTCGTTTACAAGGCGTATTTCAACTTGAAACACGATTTCTACGTTTTTAGAGTCTGAAATGAACATTTTTCGTTTACTCGCCTAAATATAGTGATATTTTAAAATTGTTTAAACTTTTTAACTTTATACTAGGTACAAACATTACGTTTGGTTAAAGTTTGATTCTACCATTTACTTTAGGTGAGATATGGTCCCAAGGCGTATTTCAACTTGAAACACGATTTCTACGTTATTAGAGTCTGAAATAAACATTTTTCGTTTACAAGGCGTATTTCAACTTGAAAGACGATTTCTACGTTTTTAGAGTCTGAAATGAACATTTTTCGTTTACTCGCCTAAATATAGTGATATTTTAAAATTGTTTAAACTTTTTAACTTTACCCTAAGTACAAACATTACGTTTGGTTAAAGTTTGATTCTACCATTTACTTTAGGTGAGATATGGTACCAAGGCGTATTTCAACTTGAAACACGATTTCTGCGGTTTTAGAGTCTGAAATAAACATTTTTCGTTTACAAGGCGTATTTCAACTTGAAAGACGATTTCTACGTTTTTAGAGTCTGAAATGAACATTTTTCGTTTACTCGCCTAAATATAGTGGATATTTTAAAATTGTTTAAACTTTTTAACTTTACCCTAAGTACAAACATTACGTTTGGTTAAAGTTTAATTCTACCATTTACTTTAGGTGAGATATGGTACCAAGGCGTATTTCAACTTGAAACACGATTTCTACGTTATTAGAGTCTGAAATAAACATTTTTCGTTTACAAGGCGTATTTCAACTTGAAACACGATTTCTACGTTTTTAGAGTCTGAAATGAACATTTTTCGTTTACTCGCCTAAATATAGTGATATTTTCAAATTGTTTAAACTTTATAACTTTACCCTAGGTACAAACATTACGTTTGGTTAAAGTTTGATTCTACCATTTACTTTAGGTGAGATATGGTCCCAAGGCGTATTTCAACTTGAAACACGATTTCTGCGGTTTTAGAGTCTGAAATAAACATTTTTCGTTTACAAGGCGTATTTCAACTTGAAAGACGATTTCTACGTTTTTAGAGTCTGAAATGAACATTTTTCGTTTACTCGCCTAAATATAGTGATATTTTCAAATTGTTTAAACTTTTTAACTTTACCCTAAGTACAAACATTACGTTTGGTTAAAGTTTGATTCTACCATTTACTTTAGGTGAGATATGGTACCAAGGCGTATTTCAACTTGAAACACGATTTCTGCGGTTTTAGAGTCTGAGACGAACATTTTTCGTTTACTCGCCTAAATATAGTGATATTTTCAAATTGTTTAAACTTTTTAACTTTACCCTAGGTACAAACATTACGTTTGGTTAAAGTTTGATTCTACCATTTACTTTAGGTGAGATATGGTCCCAAGGCGTATTTCAACTTGAAACACGATTTCTACGTTATTAGAGTCTGAAATAAACATTTTTCGTTTACAAGGCGTATTTCAACTTGAAAGACGATTTCTACGTTTTTAGAGTCTGAAATAAACATTTTTCGTTTACAAGGCGTATTTCAACTTGAAACACGATTTCTACGTTTTTAGAGTCTGAAATGAACATTTTTCGTTTACTCGCCTAAATATAGTGATATTTTAAAATTGTTTAAACTTTTTAACTTTACCCTAGGTACAAACATTACGTTTGGTTAAAGTTTGATTCTACCATTTACTTTAGGTGAGATATGGTACCAAGGCGTATTTCAACTTGAAACACGATTTCTGCGGTTTTAGAGTCTGAAATAAACATTTTTCGTTTACAAGGCGTATTTCAACTTGAAAGACGATTTCTACGTTTTTAGAGTCTGAAATGAACATTTTTCGTTTACTCGCCTAAATATAGTGATATTTTCAAATTGTTTAAACTTTTTAACTTTACCCTAAGTACAAACATTACGTTTGGTTAAAGTTTGATTCTACCATTTACTTTAGGTGAGATATGGTACCAAGGCGTATTTCAACTTGAAACACGATTTCTGCGGTTTTAGAGTCTGAGACGAACATTTTTCGTTTACTCGCCTAAATATAGTGATATTTTCAAATTGTTTAAACTTTTTAACTTTACCCTAGGTACAAACATTACGTTTGGTTAAAGTTTGATTCTACCATTTACTTTAGGTGAGATATGGTCCCAAGGCGTATTTCAACTTGAAACACGATTTCTACGTTATTAGAGTCTGAAATAAACATTTTTCGTTTACAAGGCGTATTTCAACTTGAAAGACGATTTCTACGTTTTTAGAGTCTGAAATAAACATTTTTCGTTTACAAGGCGTATTTCAACTTGAAACACGATTTCTACGTTTTTAGAGTCTGAAATGAACATTTTTCGTTTACTCGCCTAAATATAGTGATATTTTAAAATTGTTTAAACTTTTTAACTTTACCCTAGGTACAAACATTACGTTTGGTTAAAGTTTGATTCTACCATTTACTTTAGGTGAGATATGGTACCAAGGCGTATTTCAACTTGAAACACGATTTCTGCGGTTTTAGAGTCTGAGACGAACATTTTTCGTTTACTCGCCTAAATATAGTGATATTTTCAAATTGTTTAAACTTTTTAACTTTACCCTAGGTACAAACATTACGTTTGGTTAAAGTTTGATTCTACCATTTACTTTAGGTGAGATATGGTCCCAAGGCGTATTTCAACTTGAAACACGATTTCTACGTTATTAGAGTCTGAAATAAACATTTTTCGTTTACAAGGCGTATTTCAACTTGAAAGACGATTTCTACGTTTTTAGAGTCTGAAATAAACATTTTTCGTTTACAAGGCGTATTTCAACTTGAAACACGATTTCTACGTTTTTAGAGTCTGAAATGAACATTTTTCGTTTACTCGCCTAAATATAGTGATATTTTAAAATTGTTTAAACTTTTTAACTTTACCCTAGGTACAAACATTACGTTTGGTTAAAGTTTGATTCTACCATTTACTTTAGGTGAGATATGGTACCAAGGCGTATTTCAACTTGAAACACGATTTCTGCGGTTTTAGAGTCTGAAATAAACATTTTTCGTTTACAAGGCGTATTTCAACTTGAAAGACGATTTCTACGTTTTTAGAGTCTGAAATGAACATTTTTCGTTTACTCGCCTAAATATAGTGATATTTTCAAATTGTTTAAACTTTTTAACTTTACCCTAAGTACAAACATTACGTTTGGTTAAAGTTTGATTCTACCATTTACTTTAGGTGAGATATGGTACCAAGGCGTATTTCAACTTGAAACACGATTTCTGCGGTTTTAGAGTCTGAGACGAACATTTTTCGTTTACTCGCCTAAATATAGTGATATTTTCAAATTGTTTAAACTTTTTAACTTTACCCTAGGTACAAACATTACGTTTGGTTAAAGTTTGATTCTACCATTTACTTTAGGTGAGATATGGTCCCAAGGCGTATTTCAACTTGAAACACGATTTCTACGTTATTAGAGTCTGAAATAAACATTTTTCGTTTACAAGGCGTATTTCAACTTGAAAGACGATTTCTACGTTTTTAGAGTCTGAAATAAACATTTTTCGTTTACAAGGCGTATTTCAACTTGAAACACGATTTCTACGTTTTTAGAGTCTGAAATGAACATTTTTCGTTTACTCGCCTAAATATAGTGATATTTTAAAATTGTTTAAACTTTTTAACTTTACCCTAGGTACAAACATTACGTTTGGTTAAAGTTTGATTCTACCATTTACTTTAGGTGAGATATGGTACCAAGGCGTATTTCAACTTGAAACACGATTTCTGCGGTTTTAGAGTCTGAGACGAACATTTTTCGTTTACTCGCCTAAATATAGTGATATTTTCAAATTGTTTAAACTTTTTAACTTTACCCTAGGTACAAACATTACGTTTGGTTAAAGTTTGATTCTACCATTTACTTTAGGTGAGATATGGTCCCAAGGCGTATTTCAACTTGAAACACGATTTCTACGTTATTAGAGTCTGAAATAAACATTTTTCGTTTACAAGGCGTATTTCAACTTGAAAGACGATTTCTACGTTTTTAGAGTCTGAAATAAACATTTTTCGTTTACAAGGCGTATTTCAACTTGAAACACGATTTCTACGTTTTTAGAGTCTGAAATGAACATTTTTCGTTTACTCGCCTAAATATAGTGATATTTTAAAATTGTTTAAACTTTTTAACTTTACCCTAGGTACAAACATTACGTTTGGTTAAAGTTTGATTCTACCATTTACTTTAGGTGAGATATGGTACCAAGGCGTATTTCAACTTGAAACACGATTTCTGCGGTTTTAGAGTCTGAAATAAACATTTTTCGTTTACAAGGCGTATTTCAACTTGAAAGACGATTTCTACGTTTTTAGAGTCTGAAATGAACATTTTTCGTTTACTCGCCTAAATATAGTGATATTTTCAAATTGTTTAAACTTTTTAACTTTACCCTAAGTACAAACATTACGTTTGGTTAAAGTTTGATTCTACCATTTACTTTAGGTGAGATATGGTACCAAGGCGTATTTCAACTTGAAACACGATTTCTGCGGTTTTAGAGTCTGAGACGAACATTTTTCGTTTACTCGCCTAAATATAGTGATATTTTCAAATTGTTTAAACTTTTTAACTTTACCCTAGGTACAAACATTACGTTTGGTTAAAGTTTGATTCTACCATTTACTTTAGGTGAGATATGGTCCCAAGGCGTATTTCAACTTGAAACACGATTTCTACGTTATTAGAGTCTGAAATAAACATTTTTCGTTTACAAGGCGTATTTCAACTTGAAAGACGATTTCTACGTTTTTAGAGTCTGAAATAAACATTTTTCGTTTACAAGGCGTATTTCAACTTGAAACACGATTTCTACGTTTTTAGAGTCTGAAATGAACATTTTTCGTTTACTCGCCTAAATATAGTGATATTTTAAAATTGTTTAAACTTTTTAACTTTATACTAGGTACAAACATTACGTTTGGTTAAAGTTTGATTCTACCATTTACTTTAGGTGAGATATGGTACCAAGGCGTATTTCAACTTGAAACACGATTTCTGCGGTTTTAGAGTCTGAAATAAACATTTTTCGTTTACAAGGCGTATTTCAACTTGAAAGACGATTTCTACGTTTTTAGAGTCTGAAATGAACATTTTTCGTTTACTCGCCTAAATATAGTGATATTTTCAAATTGTTTAAACTTTTTAACTTTACCCTAAGTACAAACATTACGTTTGGTTAAAGTTTGATTCTACCATTTACTTTAGGTGAGATATGGTACCAAGGCGTATTTCAACTTGAAACACGATTTCTGCGGTTTTAGAGTCTGAGACGAACATTTTTCGTTTACTCGCCTAAATATAGTGATATTTTCAAATTGTTTAAACTTTTTAACTTTACCCTAGGTACAAACATTACGTTTGGTTAAAGTTTAATTCTACCATTTACTTTAGGTGAGATATGGTCCCAAGGCGTATTTCAACTTGAAACACGATTTCTACGTTATTAGAGTCTGAAATAAACATTTTTCGTTTACAAGGCGTATTTCAACTTGAAAGACGATTTCTACGTTTTTAGAGCCTGAAACAAACATTTTTCGTTTACAAGGCGTATTTCAACTTGAAACACGATTTCTACGTTTTTAGAGTCTGAAATGAACATTTTTCGTTTACTCGCCTAAATATAGTGATATTTTAAAATTGTTTAAACTTTTTAACTTTACCCTAGGTACAAACATTACGTTTGGTTAAAGTTTGATTCTACCATTTACTTTAGGTGAGATATGGTACCAAGGCGTATTTCAACTTGAAACACGATTTCTGCGGTTTTAGAGTCTGAGACGAACATTTTTCGTTTACTCGCCTAAATATAGTGATATTTTCAAATTGTTTAAACTTTTTAACTTTACCCTAGGTACAAACATTACGTTTGGTTAAAGTTTGATTCTACCATTTACTTTAGGTGAGATATGGTCCCAAGGCGTATTTCAACTTGAAACACGATTTCTACGTTATTAGAGTCTGAAATAAACATTTTTCGTTTACAAGGCGTATTTCAACTTGAAAGACGATTTCTACGTTTTTAGAGTCTGAAATAAACATTTTTCGTTTACAAGGCGTATTTCAACTTGAAACACGATTTCTACGTTTTTAGAGTCTGAAATGAACATTTTTCGTTTACTCGCCTAAATATAGTGATATTTTCAAATTGTTTAAACTTTTTAACTTTACCCTAGGTACAAACATTACGTTTGGTTAAAGTTTGATTCTACCATTTACTTTAGGTGAGATATGGTCCCAAGGCGTATTTCAACTTGAAACACGATTTCTACGTTATTAGAGTCTGAAATAAACATTTTTCGTTTACAAGGCGTATTTCAACTTGAAAGATGATTTCTACGTTTTTAGAGTCTGAAATGAACATTTTTCGTTTACTCGCCTAAATATAGTGATATTTTAAAATTGTTTAAACTTTTTAACTTTACCCTAAGTACAAACATTACGTTTGGTTAAAGTTTGATTCTACCATTTACTTTAGGTGAGATATGGTACCAAGGCGTATTTCAACTTGAAACACGATTTCTGCGGTTTTAGAGTCTGAGACGAACATTTTTCGTTTACTCGCCTAAATATAGTTATATTTTCAAATTGTTTAAACTTTTTAACTTTACCCTAGGTACAAACATTACGTTTGGTTAAAGTTTGATTCTACCATTTACTTTAGGTGAGATATGGTCCCAAGGCGTATTTCAACTTGAAACACGATTTCTACGTTATTAGAGTCTGAAATAAACATTTTTCGATTACAAGGCGTATTTCAACTTGAAACACGATTTCTACGTTTTTAGAGTCTGAAATGAACATTTTTCGTTTACTCGCCTAAATATAGTGATATTTTAAAATTGTTTAAACTTTTTAACTTTATACTAGGTACAAACATTACGTTTGGTTAAAGTTTGATTCTACCATTTACTTTAGGTGAGATATGGTCCCAAGGCGTATTTCAACTTGAAACACGATTTCTGCGGTTTTAGAGTCTGAAATAAACATTTTTCGTTTACAAGGCGTATTTCAACTTGAAACACGATTTCTACGTTTTTAGAGTCTGAAATGAACATTTTTCGTTTACTCGCCTAAATATAGTGATATTTTAAAATTGTTTAAACTTTTTAACTTTATACTAGGTACAAACATTACGTTTGGTTAAAGTTTGATTCTACCATTTACTTTAGGTGAGATATGGTCCCAAGGCGTATTTCAACTTGAAACACGATTTCTACGTTATTAGAGTCTGAAATAAACATTTTAGGTTTACAAGGCGTATTTCAACTTGAAAGACGATTTCTACGTTTTTAGAGTCTGAAATGAACATTTTTCGTTTACTCGCCTAAATATAGTGATATTTTAAAATTGTTTAAACTTTTTAACTTTACCCTAAGTACAAACATTACGTTTGGTTAAAGTTTGATTCTACCATTTACTTTAGGTGAGATATGGTACCAAGGCGTATTTCAACTTGAAACACGATTTCTGCGGTTTTAGAGTCTGAAATAAACATTTTTCGTTTACAAGGCGTATTTCAACTTGAAAGACGATTTCTACGTTTTTAGAGTCTGAAATGAACATTTTTCGTTTACTCGCCTAAATATAGTGGATATTTTAAAATTGTTTAAACTTTTTAACTTTACCCTAAGTACAAACATTACGTTTGGTTAAAGTTTAATTCTACCATTTACTTTAGGTGAGATATGGTACCAAGGCGTATTTCAACTTGAAACACGATTTCTACGTTATTAGAGTCTGAAATAAACATTTTTCGTTTACAAGGCGTATTTCAACTTGAAACACGATTTCTACGTTTTTAGAGTCTGAAATGAACATTTTTCGTTTACTCGCCTAAATATAGTGATATTTTCAAATTGTTTAAACTTTATAACTTTACCCTAGGTACAAACATTACGTTTGGTTAAAGTTTGATTCTACCATTTACTTTAGGTGAGATATGGTCCCAAGGCGTATTTCAACTTGAAACACGATTTCTGCGGTTTTAGAGTCTGAAATAAACATTTTTCGTTTACAAGGCGTATTTCAACTTGAAAGACGATTTCTACGTTTTTAGAGTCTGAAATGAACATTTTTCGTTTACTCGCCTAAATATAGTGATATTTTCAAATTGTTTAAACTTTTTAACTTTACCCTAAGTACAAACATTACGTTTGGTTAAAGTTTGATTCTACCATTTACTTTAGGTGAGATATGGTACCAAGGCGTATTTCAACTTGAAACACGATTTCTGCGGTTTTAGAGTCTGAGACGAACATTTTTCGTTTACTCGCCTAAATATAGTGATATTTTCAAATTGTTTAAACTTTTTAACTTTACCCTAGGTACAAACATTACGTTTGGTTAAAGTTTGATTCTACCATTTACTTTAGGTGAGATATGGTCCCAAGGCGTATTTCAACTTGAAACACGATTTCTACGTTATTAGAGTCTGAAATAAACATTTTTCGTTTACAAGGCGTATTTCAACTTGAAAGACGATTTCTACGTTTTTAGAGTCTGAAATAAACATTTTTCGTTTACAAGGCGTATTTCAACTTGAAACACGATTTCTACGTTTTTAGAGTCTGAAATGAACATTTTTCGTTTACTCGCCTAAATATAGTGATATTTTAAAATTGTTTAAACTTTTTAACTTTACCCTAGGTACAAACATTACGTTTGGTTAAAGTTTGATTCTACCATTTACTTTAGGTGAGATATGGTACCAAGGCGTATTTCAACTTGAAACACGATTTCTGCGGTTTTAGAGTCTGAGACGAACATTTTTCGTTTACTCGCCTAAATATAGTGATATTTTCAAATTGTTTAACTTTTTAACTTTACCCTAGGTACAAACATTACGTTTGGTTAAAGTTTGATTCTACCATTTACTTTAGGTGAGATATGGTCCCAAGGCGTATTTCAACTTGAAACACGATTTCTACGTTATTAGAGTCTGAAATAAACATTTTTCGTTTACAAGGCGTATTTCAACTTGAAAGACGATTTCTACGTTTTTAGAGTCTGAAATAAACATTTTTCGTTTACAAGGCGTATTTCAACTTGAAACACGATTTCTACGTTTTTAGAGTCTGAAATGAACATTTTTCGTTTACTCGCCTAAATATAGTGATATTTTAAAATTGTTTAAACTTTTTAACTTTACCCTAGGTACAAACATTACGTTTGGTTAAAGTTTGATTCTACCATTTACTTTAGGTGAGATATGGTACCAAGGCGTATTTCAACTTGAAACACGATTTCTGCGGTTTTAGAGTCTGAGACGAACATTTTTCGTTTACTCGCCTAAATATAGTGATATTTTCAAATTGTTTAACTTTTTAACTTTACCCTAGGTACAAACATTACGTTTGGTTAAAGTTTGATTCTACCATTTACTTTAGGTGAGATATGGTCCCAAGGCGTATTTCAACTTGAAACACGATTTCTACGTTATTAGAGTCTGAAATAAACATTTTTCGATTACAAGGCGTATTTCAACTTGAAACACGATTTCTACGTTTTTAGAGTCTGAAATGAACATTTTTCGTTTACTCGCCTAAATATAGTGATATTTTAAAATTGTTTAAACTTTTTAACTTTATACTAGGTACAAACATTCTTCTTCTTCTTCTTCTTTCGGCTTACAACCCTGGGTGGGTCTTCGCCTGCTCTAATAGTCTTCTCCATTTGGTCCTATCCTCAGCTAGCTGCTTCCAATTGTTGGTTTTTAGAATTTTTAAGTCTGCTGATACATTGTCGAACCATTTCTTTCTTGGTCTTCCTCTTGATCTTGCTCTTGTTGGTGTCCATTTGAATATCTTTTTTGGGCTTCTCTCTTCTGTCATTCTGACCATATGCCCTAACCATCTTAATCTTTGGCTTTTTACAAAGCGTACTATATCCTCCCCTCCTATTAGCTGATCAATCTCAAAATTCATACGTATTCTCCAGATTCCATTTTCCTCTTGTATCGGTCCAAAAATCTTTCTCATAATTTTTCGTTCAAAAATTCGCAATTGATCTTCATCTTTCTTTGTAAGCGTCCACGTTTCGCATCCGTAAGTTACTACAGGTCTTATGAGCGTTTTGTATATCTTCAACTTACATTGCCTATTCAGTATTTTGTTCTTTAGTAGTTTTAAATTCGCGTGGTAGCATTTATTTCCTTTTATTATTCTAGATTTTATTTCCTCCTGGCCGCTGCTGTCGTTGTTAAATTTGGCGCCAAGGTATTCAAAAGAGGTAACGCTTTGGAAGTTGTAGTTCTCTATGTTTATCTGGGCTGGTTGATCCGGGAAGTTTTTCATACAGCACATATATTTAGTTTTCTGTTCGTTAATCTTGAGCCCTTGGTTCGTTGCATTTTCATTTATATTTGTAGCTGCTTGCTTCAGCGCTGTAATATTTCTTGCTACTAGTGTTAAGTCATCTGCATATGCAAGAGTCTGTACGGGGTTAGTATTTATGCATTGATGTATATTAATATCTTTTATAGCTGACTCTAAAACCAAATTAAAGAGTACTGCAGACAATGCATCACCCTGTTTGACACCTGTATTAATTTGAAATTTTTTGCTAAGCTCTTGTTGTATTCGTATGGAGGCGTTGGTTTCTGATAATGTAACTTCTACCATTCTTACTAATTTTTGCGGAATTCCCAGCTTAATTAATGATGATAGCATCGCTTTTCTGTTCACCTTATCAAAGGCTTGTTGAAAATCTATGAACAAGCAGTGTAAATCTATATTATGCTCATGGCACTTCTCTTGTATTTGCCTTAGTGTGAATAGGTGGTCCACTGTAGATCTATTTCTTCTAAATCCACACTGGTATTCTTCCAGGATTTCTTCCGCATATACTGAGATTCGATTGTGAATTACTCCGGATAGTATTTTGTATGCTACATTCAGTAGCGTTATGCCTCTATAGTTTTTGCATATTGATTTATCTCCTTTTTTATGTATTGGTATTATAATACCGTGCTTCCAATCCTCTGGTATTTTTTCCAGTTTCCATATCTTCACAATTAGTTGGTGCAGACGTTCCCATAGTATAATTCCTCCATTTTTAATAAGGTCTGCCGTTATGCCATCATTACCAGGCGCTTTTCCATACTTTAGTCCTCTTATTACATCCTCTACTTCTTCATAAGATGGTTCCTTTATTTCTAATTCCGCCGTGTAATACAACGTGCTTTCTTCATCTTCTTGTACCTCTTCGTTTAACATTTCCTCGTAATATTCTCTCCATCTATTCAAAATATCTTCACTAGAGGTTAGTAATTCTCCTTGCTTATTTTTGCATTGATTTAGTCTTGGTGTAAATTTCTTTGCTTCATCCTTGACTTGCTTGTAGAACTTTCTGCTGTCCCTTCTGTTCTCAACAATTTCATTTATTCTTTCGTTCATCATGTCCCTTTTCTTCCTCCTGCATAATTTTCTAGCCAGTTTTCTTTTAATTTCATATTCGTTTCTGTTTGCTCTTGTGTTTCTTTGTAAGCACTTATTCCTTGCATTATTCTTTTGCTTTATGGCTTCCCTACATTGATCATCATACCATTCTTTTTTGGAATTTTTGTTTTCGCCTATTACTTCAGCAGCAGCAGCGGTTATTGCATTCTTTATTAACTTCCATTCTTCCTCTATGTCTAAGTCCTGCTGAAGTGGCAATTTCATTTCTATTTGTTCTTGATATTTTTCGTTCGTATTCGCGTCTTTTAGTGCTTCTACATTCCATCTTCTGGGTCGTTCTCTGTTAGTTTTATTCACATTTGCTATTCTATGTTTAAATTCTGCGATTAATAGATAGTGGTCTGAATCGCAATTTGCTCCTCGATAAACTCTACAGTTAACTATGGATGTTGCCCATCTTTTAGATATAAGTATGTGATCAATCTGGTTTGTATTATCCGTACCTGGTATTTTCCAGGTGCCTAAGTGTATAGATTTGTGTGGGAAGCATGTACTAATAGCTGTCATGCTATTTGCTGTGGCTAATTCCGCTACTCTCATGCCATTTCCATTCGTTTCATTATGTAGGGTGTTCTTGCCAAATGCGTCCTGGTAGATTTGTTCTTTACCCAGCTGCGCATTAAAGTCGCCCAATACTATTAGTGTATCGTGAGCAGGTGTACGGTCACACTCTGTTTGTAACCTATCATAAAATTCATCAGATTCTCTCTCTTCCGCATTCTCTGTTGGTGCATATACGTTAATAAATGTTATATTGTTAAATTTTCCTTTTATACGAATTTTACATATTCTATCGTTTATCGGGACGAATTCTATTACCGACCTGCGGCAACTTTTACTTATAATAAATCCCACACCATATTGTCCTTGTCTGTTATCATTTCCGCTAAAATAGAGAGAATACCTTTGTTTATTAATTACCCCGCTACCTTTCCATCTTATTTCCTGGACTGCAGTAAGTTCTAATTTATACTTTAAGACCTCTTCTGCTATCATGTTCATTCTTCCGGTTTGCAACATTGTTAACACATTCCATGTACCAAATCTAAATTCCTTTGTCCGTAGCTTTGTCCGATTTCCATGGGTCCGTCCGGTTATTCCCTTTAGAGCCTTCGCAACATGTTGTTTTTTACAGGATAGGGGCGTTAACCCTATGCCTAACCCCCATTTCGGAGGGCCATTTCTCCCGCTTCCGTTAGTCCTGAGCTTACCTAGCTCAGGCTACCAGGGTTCACCACGGGGAGGTGGAAGTCGGAATTGAGTAGGAGAGGCTAAGCGGTGCCATTTAGACATTCTCCGTGTGGTACGCATGCACTACTCCTTAGAACCCTTGGTACAAACATTACGTTTGGTTAAAGTTTGATTCTACCATTTACTTTAGGTGAGATA
The DNA here is from genome assembly GCA_947425015.1 of Pterostichus niger. Classification (NCBI taxonomy): domain Eukaryota; kingdom Metazoa; phylum Arthropoda; class Insecta; order Coleoptera; family Carabidae; genus Pterostichus; species Pterostichus niger. The sequence goes on from CANDYQ010000036.1 coordinate 33,143, forward strand.
TGGTCCCAAGGCGTATTTCAACTTGAAACACGATTTCTGCGGTTTTAGAGTCTGAAATAAACATTTTTCGTTTACAAGGCGTATTTCAACTTGAAACACGATTTCTACGTTTTTAGAGTCTGAAATGAACATTTTTCGTTTACTCGCCTAAATATAGTGATATTTTAAAATTGTTTAAACTTTTTAACTTTATACTAGGTACAAACATTACGTTTGGTTAAAGTTTGATTCTACCATTTACTTTAGGTGAGATATGGTCCCAAGGCGTATTTCAACTTGAAACACGATTTCTACGTTATTAGAGTCTGAAATAAACATTTTTCGTTTACAAGGCGTATTTCAACTTGAAAGACGATTTCTACGTTTTTAGAGTCTGAAATGAACATTTTTCGTTTACTCGCCTAAATATAGTGATATTTTAAAATTGTTTAAACTTTTTAACTTTACCCTAAGTACAAACATTACGTTTGGTTAAAGTTTGATTCTACCATTTACTTTAGGTGAGATATGGTACCAAGGCGTATTTCAACTTGAAACACGATTTCTGCGGTTTTAGAGTCTGAAATAAACATTTTTCGTTTACAAGGCGTATTTCAACTTGAAAGACGATTTCTACGTTTTTAGAGTCTGAAATGAACATTTTTCGTTTACTCGCCTAAATATAGTGGATATTTTAAAATTGTTTAAACTTTTTAACTTTACCCTAAGTACAAACATTACGTTTGGTTAAAGTTTAATTCTACCATTTACTTTAGGTGAGATATGGTACCAAGGCGTATTTCAACTTGAAACACGATTTCTACGTTATTAGAGTCTGAAATAAACATTTTTCGTTTACAAGGCGTATTTCAACTTGAAACACGATTTCTACGTTTTTAGAGTCTGAAATGAACATTTTTCGTTTACTCGCCTAAATATAGTGATATTTTCAAATTGTTTAAACTTTATAACTTTACCCTAGGTACAAACATTACGTTTGGTTAAAGTTTGATTCTACCATTTACTTTAGGTGAGATATGGTCCCAAGGCGTATTTCAACTTGAAACACGATTTCTGCGGTTTTAGAGTCTGAAATAAACATTTTTCGTTTACAAGGCGTATTTCAACTTGAAAGACGATTTCTACGTTTTTAGAGTCTGAAATGAACATTTTTCGTTTACTCGCCTAAATATAGTGATATTTTCAAATTGTTTAAACTTTTTAACTTTACCCTAAGTACAAACATTACGTTTGGTTAAAGTTTGATTCTACCATTTACTTTAGGTGAGATATGGTACCAAGGCGTATTTCAACTTGAAACACGATTTCTGCGGTTTTAGAGTCTGAGACGAACATTTTTCGTTTACTCGCCTAAATATAGTGATATTTTCAAATTGTTTAAACTTTTTAACTTTACCCTAGGTACAAACATTACGTTTGGTTAAAGTTTGATTCTACCATTTACTTTAGGTGAGATATGGTCCCAAGGCGTATTTCAACTTGAAACACGATTTCTACGTTATTAGAGTCTGAAATAAACATTTTTCGTTTACAAGGCGTATTTCAACTTGAAAGACGATTTCTACGTTTTTAGAGTCTGAAATAAACATTTTTCGTTTACAAGGCGTATTTCAACTTGAAACACGATTTCTACGTTTTTAGAGTCTGAAATGAACATTTTTCGTTTACTCGCCTAAATATAGTGATATTTTAAAATTGTTTAAACTTTTTAACTTTACCCTAGGTACAAACATTACGTTTGGTTAAAGTTTGATTCTACCATTTACTTTAGGTGAGATATGGTACCAAGGCGTATTTCAACTTGAAACACGATTTCTGCGGTTTTAGAGTCTGAGACGAACATTTTTCGTTTACTCGCCTAAATATAGTGATATTTTCAAATTGTTTAACTTTTTAACTTTACCCTAGGTACAAACATTACGTTTGGTTAAAGTTTGATTCTACCATTTACTTTAGGTGAGATATGGTCCCAAGGCGTATTTCAACTTGAAACACGATTTCTACGTTATTAGAGTCTGAAATAAACATTTTTCGTTTACAAGGCGTATTTCAACTTGAAAGACGATTTCTACGTTTTTAGAGTCTGAAATAAACATTTTTCGTTTACAAGGCGTATTTCAACTTGAAACACGATTTCTACGTTTTTAGAGTCTGAAATGAACATTTTTCGTTTACTCGCCTAAATATAGTGATATTTTAAAATTGTTTAAACTTTTTAACTTTACCCTAGGTACAAACATTACGTTTGGTTAAAGTTTGATTCTACCATTTACTTTAGGTGAGATATGGTACCAAGGCGTATTTCAACTTGAAACACGATTTCTGCGGTTTTAGAGTCTGAAATAAACATTTTTCGTTTACAAGGCGTATTTCAACTTGAAAGACGATTTCTACGTTTTTAGAGTCTGAAATGAACATTTTTCGTTTACTCGCCTAAATATAGTGATATTTTCAAATTGTTTAAACTTTTTAACTTTACCCTAAGTACAAACATTACGTTTGGTTAAAGTTTGATTCTACCATTTACTTTAGGTGAGATATGGTACCAAGGCGTATTTCAACTTGAAACACGATTTCTGCGGTTTTAGAGTCTGAGACGAACATTTTTCGTTTACTCGCCTAAATATAGTGATATTTTCAAATTGTTTAAACTTTTTAACTTTACCCTAGGTACAAACATTACGTTTGGTTAAAGTTTAATTCTACCATTTACTTTAGGTGAGATATGGTCCCAAGGCGTATTTCAACTTGAAACACGATTTCTACGTTATTAGAGTCTGAAATAAACATTTTTCGTTTACAAGGCGTATTTCAACTTGAAAGACGATTTCTACGTTTTTAGAGCCTGAAATAAACATTTTTCGTTTACAAGGCGTATTTCAACTTGAAACACGATTTCTACGTTTTTAGAGTCTGAAATGAACATTTTTCGTTTACTCGCCTAAATATAGTGATATTTTAAAATTGTTTAAACTTTTTAACTTTACCCTAGGTACAAACATTACGTTTGGTTAAAGTTTGATTCTACCATTTACTTTAGGTGAGATATGGTACCAAGGCGTATTTCAACTTGAAACACGATTTCTGCGGTTTTAGAGTCTGAGACGAACATTTTTCGTTTACTCGCCTAAATATAGTGATATTTTCAAATTGTTTAAACTTTTTAACTTTACCCTAGGTACAAACATTACGTTTGGTTAAAGTTTGATTCTACCATTTACTTTAGGTGAGATATGGTCCCAAGGCGTATTTCAACTTGAAACACGATTTCTACGTTATTAGAGTCTGAAATAAACATTTTTCGTTTACAAGGCGTATTTCAACTTGAAAGACGATTTCTACGTTTTTAGAGTCTGAAATGAACATTTTTCGTTTACTCGCCTAAATATAGTGATATTTTAAAATTGTTTAAATTTTTTAACTTTACCCTAAGTACAAACATTACGTTTGGTTAAAGTTTGATTCTACCATTTACTTTAGGTGAGATATGGTACCAAGGCGTATTTCAACTTGAAACACGATTTCTGCGGTTTTAGAGTCTGAGACGAACATTTTTCGTTTACTCGCCTAAATATAGTGATATTTTCAAATTGTTTAAACTTTTTAACTTTACCCTAGGTACAAACATTACGTTTGGTTAAAGTTTGATTCTACCATTTACTTTAGGTGAGATATGGTCCCAAGGCGTATTTCAACTTGAAACACGATTTCTACGTTATTAGAGTCTGAAATAAACATTTTTCGTTTACAAGGCGTATTTCAACTTGAAAGACGATTTCTACGTTTTTAGAGTCTGAAATAAACATTTTTCGTTTACAAGGCGTATTTCAACTTGAAACACGATTTCTACGTTTTTAGAGTCTGAAATGAACATTTTTCGTTTACTCGCCTAAATATAGTGATATTTTAAAATTGTTTAAACTTTTTAACTTTACCCTAGGTACAAACATTACGTTTGGTTAAAGTTTGATTCTACCATTTACTTTAGGTGAGATATGGTACCAAGGCGTATTTCAACTTGAAACACGATTTCTGCGGTTTTAGAGTCTGAGACGAACATTTTTCGTTTACTCGCCTAAATATAGTGATATTTTCAAATTGTTTAAACTTTTTAACTTTACCCTAGGTACAAACATTACGTTTGGTTAAAGTTTGATTCTACCATTTACTTTAGGTGAGATATGGTCCCAAGGCGTATTTCAACTTGAAACACGATTTCTACGTTATTAGAGTCTGAAATAAACATTTTTCGTTTACAAGGCGTATTTCAACTTGAAAGACGATTTCTACGTTTTTAGAGTCTGAAATAAACATTTTTCGTTTACAAGGCGTATTTCAACTTGAAACACGATTTCTACGTTTTTAGAGTCTGAAATGAACATTTTTCGTTTACTCGCCTAAATATAGTGATATTTTAAAATTGTTTAAACTTTTTAACTTTACCCTAGGTACAAACATTACGTTTGGTTAAAGTTTGATTCTACCATTTACTTTAGGTGAGATATGGTACCAAGGCGTATTTCAACTTGAAACACGATTTCTGCGGTTTTAGAGTCTGAAATAAACATTTTTCGTTTACAAGGCGTATTTCAACTTGAAAGACGATTTCTACGTTTTTAGAGTCTGAAATGAACATTTTTCGTTTACTCGCCTAAATATAGTGATATTTTCAAATTGTTTAAACTTTTTAACTTTACCCTAAGTACAAACATTACGTTTGGTTAAAGTTTGATTCTACCATTTACTTTAGGTGAGATATGGTACCAAGGCGTATTTCAACTTGAAACACGATTTCTGCGGTTTTAGAGTCTGAGACGAACATTTTTCGTTTACTCGCCTAAATATAGTGATATTTTCAAATTGTTTAAACTTTTTAACTTTATACTAGGTACAAACATTACGTTTGGTTAAAGTTTGATTCTACCATTTACTTTAGGTGAGATATGGTCCCAAGGCGTATTTCAACTTGAAACACGATTTCTACGTTATTAGAGTCTGAAATAAACATTTTTCGTTTACAAGGCGTATTTCAACTTGAAAGACGATTTCTACGTTTTTAGAGTCTGAAATGAACATTTTTCGTTTACTCGCCTAAATATAGTGATATTTTAAAATTGTTTAAACTTTTTAACTTTACCCTAAGTACAAACATTACGTTTGGTTAAAGTTTGATTCTACCATTTACTTTAGGTGAGATATGGTACCAAGGCGTATTTCAACTTGAAACACGATTTCTGCGGTTTTAGAGTCTGAGACGAACATTTTTCGTTTACTCGCCTAAATATAGTGATATTTTCAAATTGTTTAAACTTTTTAACTTTACCCTAGGTACAAACATTACGTTTGGTTAAAGTTTGATTCTACCATTTACTTTAGGTGAGATATGGTCCCAAGGCGTATTTCAACTTGAAACACGATTTCTACGTTATTAGAGTCTGAAATAAACATTTTTCGTTTACAAGGCGTATTTCAACTTGAAAGACGATTTCTACGTTTTTAGAGTCTGAAATAAACATTTTTCGTTTACAAGGCGTATTTCAACTTGAAACACGATTTCTACGTTTTTAGAGTCTGAAATGAACATTTTTCGTTTACTCGCCTAAATATAGTGATATTTTAAAATTGTTTAAACTTTTTAACTTTACCCTAGGTACAAACATTACGTTTGGTTAAAGTTTGATTCTACCATTTACTTTAGGTGAGATATGGTACCAAGGCGTATTTCAACTTGAAACACGATTTCTGCGGTTTTAGAGTCTGAGACGAACATTTTTCGTTTACTCGCCTAAATATAGTGATATTTTCAAATTGTTTAAACTTTTTAACTTTACCCTAGGTACAAACATTACGTTTGGTTAAAGTTTGATTCTACCATTTACTTTAGGTGAGATATGGTCCCAAGGCGTATTTCAACTTGAAACACGATTTCTACGTTATTAGAGTCTGAAATAAACATTTTTCGTTTACAAGGCGTATTTCAACTTGAAAGACGATTTCTACGTTTTTAGAGTCTGAAATAAACATTTTTCGTTTACAAGGCGTATTTCAACTTGAAACACGATTTCTACGTTTTTAGAGTCTGAAATGAACATTTTTCGTTTACTCGCCTAAATATAGTGATATTTTAAAATTGTTTAAACTTTTTAACTTTACCCTAGGTACAAACATTACGTTTGGTTAAAGTTTGATTCTACCATTTACTTTAGGTGAGATATGGTACCAAGGCGTATTTCAACTTGAAACACGATTTCTGCGGTTTTAGAGTCTGAAATAAACATTTTTCGTTTACAAGGCGTATTTCAACTTGAAAGACGATTTCTACGTTTTTAGAGTCTGAAATGAACATTTTTCGTTTACTCGCCTAAATATAGTGATATTTTCAAATTGTTTAAACTTTTTAACTTTACCCTAAGTACAAACATTACGTTTGGTTAAAGTTTGATTCTACCATTTACTTTAGGTGAGATATGGTACCAAGGCGTATTTCAACTTGAAACACGATTTCTGCGGTTTTAGAGTCTGAGACGAACATTTTTCGTTTACTCGCCTAAATATAGTGATATTTTCAAATTGTTTAAACTTTTTAACTTTACCCTAGGTACAAACATTACGTTTGGTTAAAGTTTGATTCTACCATTTACTTTAGGTGAGATATGGTCCCAAGGCGTATTTCAACTTGAAACACGATTTCTACGTTATTAGAGTCTGAAATAAACATTTTTCGTTTACAAGGCGTATTTCAACTTGAAAGACGATTTCTACGTTTTTAGAGTCTGAAATAAACATTTTTCGTTTACAAGGCGTATTTCAACTTGAAACACGATTTCTACGTTTTTAGAGTCTGAAATGAACATTTTTCGTTTACTCGCCTAAATATAGTGATATTTTAAAATTGTTTAAACTTTTTAACTTTACCCTAGGTACAAACATTACGTTTGGTTAAAGTTTGATTCTACCATTTACTTTAGGTGAGATATGGTACCAAGGCGTATTTCAACTTGAAACACGATTTCTGCGGTTTTAGAGTCTGAAATAAACATTTTTCGTTTACAAGGCGTATTTCAACTTGAAAGACGATTTCTACGTTTTTAGAGTCTGAAATGAACATTTTTCGTTTACTCGCCTAAATATAGTGATATTTTCAAATTGTTTAAACTTTTTAACTTTACCCTAAGTACAAACATTACGTTTGGTTAAAGTTTGATTCTACCATTTACTTTAGGTGAGATATGGTACCAAGGCGTATTTCAACTTGAAACACGATTTCTGCGGTTTTAGAGTCTGAGACGAACATTTTTCGTTTACTCGCCTAAATATAGTGATATTTTCAAATTGTTTAAACTTTTTAACTTTACCCTAGGTACAAACATTACGTTTGGTTAAAGTTTGATTCTACCATTTACTTTAGGTGAGATATGGTCCCAAGGCGTATTTCAACTTGAAACACGATTTCTACGTTATTAGAGTCTGAAATAAACATTTTTCGTTTACAAGGCGTATTTCAACTTGAAAGACGATTTCTACGTTTTTAGAGTCTGAAATAAACATTTTTCGTTTACAAGGCGTATTTCAACTTGAAACACGATTTCTACGTTTTTAGAGTCTGAAATGAACATTTTTCGTTTACTCGCCTAAATATAGTGATATTTTAAAATTGTTTAAACTTTTTAACTTTACCCTAGGTACAAACATTACGTTTGGTTAAAGTTTGATTCTACCATTTACTTTAGGTGAGATATGGTACCAAGGCGTATTTCAACTTGAAACACGATTTCTGCGGTTTTAGAGTCTGAGACGAACATTTTTCGTTTACTCGCCTAAATATAGTGATATTTTCAAATTGTTTAAACTTTTTAACTTTACCCTAGGTACAAACATTACGTTTGGTTAAAGTTTGATTCTACCATTTACTTTAGGTGAGATATGGTCCCAAGGCGTATTTCAACTTGAAACACGATTTCTACGTTATTAGAGTCTGAAATAAACATTTTTCGTTTACAAGGCGTATTTCAACTTGAAAGACGATTTCTACGTTTTTAGAGTCTGAAATGAACATTTTTCGTTTACTCGCCTAAATATAGTGATATTTTAAAATTGTTTAAACTTTTTAACTTTACCCTAAGTACAAACATTACGTTTGGTTAAAGTTTGATT
>CANDYQ010000037.1:0-29044 GCA_947425015.1 Pterostichus niger
GTACCAAGGCGTATTTCAACTTGAAACACGATTTCTGCGTTATTAGAGTCTGAAATAAACATTTTTCGTTTACAAGGCGTATTTCAACTTGAAACACGATTTCTACGTTTTTAGAGTCTGTAATGAATATTTTTCGTTTACTCGCCTAAATATAGTGATATTTTCAAATTGTTTAAACTTTTTAACTTTATACTAGGTACAAACATTACGTTTGGTTAAAGTTTGATTCTACCATTTACTTTAGGTGAGATATGGTCCCAAGGCGTATTTCAACTTGAAACACGATTTCTACGTTATTAGAGTCTGAAATAAACATTTTTCGTTTACAAGGCGTATTTCAACTTGAAACACGATTTCTACGTTTTTAGAGTCTGAAATTAACATTTTTCGTTTACTCGCCTAAATATAGTGATATTTTAAAATTGTTTAAACTTTTTAACTTTATACTAGGTACAAACATAAAGTTTGGTTAAAGTTTGATTCTACCATTTACTTTAGGTGAGATATGGTACCAAGGCGTATTTCAACTTGAAACACGATTTCTGCGGTTTTAGAGTCTGAGACGAACATTTTTCGTTTACTCGCCTAAATATAGTGATATTTTAAAATTGTTTAAACTTTTTAACTTTACCCTAGGTACAAACATTACGTTTGGTTAAAGTTTGATTCTACCATTTACTTTAGGTGAGATATGGTCCCAAGGCGTATTTCAACTTGAAACACGATTTCTACGTTTTTAGAGTCTGAAATGAACATTTTTCGTTTACTCGCCTAAATATAGTGATATTTTAAAATTGTTTAAACTTTTTAACTTTACCCTAGGTACAAACATTACGTTTGGTTAAAGTTTGATTCTACCATTTACTTTAGGTGAGATATGGTACCAAGGCGTATTTCAACTTGAAACACGATTTCTGCGTTATTAGAGTCTGAAATAAACATTTTTCGTTTACAAGGCGTATTTCAACTTGAAACACGATTTCTACGTTTTTAGAGTCTGTAATGAATATTTTTCGTTTACTCGCCTAAATATAGTGATATTTTCAAATTGTTTAAACTTTTTAACTTTATACTAGGTACAAACATTACGTTTGGTTAAAGTTTGATTCTACCATTTACTTTAGGTGAGATATGGTCCCAAGGCGTATTTCAACTTGAAACACGATTTCTACGTTATTAGAGTCTGAAATAAACATTTTTCGTTTACAAGGCGTATTTCAACTTGAAACACGATTTCTACGTTTTTAGAGTCTGAAATGAATATTTTTCGTTTACTCGCCTAAATATAGTGATATTTTAAAATTGTTTAAACTTTTTAACTTTATACTAGGTACAAACATTACGTTTGGTTAAAGTTCGATTCTACCATTTACTTTAGGTGAGATATGGTACCAAGGCGTATTTCAACTTGAAACACGATTTCTACGTTATTAGAGTCTGAAATAAACATTTTTCGTTTACAAGGCGTATTTCAACTTGAAACACGATTTCTACGTTTTTAGAGTCTGACATGAACATTTTTCGTTTACTCGCCTAAATATAGTGATATTTTAAAATTGTTTAAACTTTTTAACTTTATACTAGGTACAAACATTACGTTTGGTTAAAGTTTGATTCTACCATTTACTTTAGGTGAGATATGGTACCAAGGCGTATTTCAACTTGAAACACGATTTCTGCGGTTTTAGAGTCTGAGACGAACATTTTTCGTTTACTCGCCTAAATATAGTGATATTTTAAAATTGTTTAAACTTTTTAACTTTACCCTAGGTACAAACATTACGTTTGGTTAAAGTTTGATTCTACCATTTACTTTAGGTGAGATATGGTCCCAAGGCGTATTTCAACTTGAAACACGATTTCTACGTTATTAGAGTCTGAAATAAACATTTTTCGTTTACAAGGCGTATTTCAACTTGAAACACGATTTCTACGTTTTTAGAGTCTGAGACGAACATTTTTCGTTTACTCGCCTAAATATAGTGATATTTTCAAATTGTTTAAACTTTTTAACTTTACCCTAGGTACAAACATTACGTTTGGTTAAAGTTTGATTCTACCATTTACTTTAGGTGAGATATGGTACCAAGGCGTATTTCAACTTGAAACACGATTTCTGCGGTTTTAGAGTCTGAGACGAACATTTTTCGTTTACTCGCCTAAATATAGTGATATTTTCAAATTGTTTAAACTTTTTAACTTTACCCTAGGTACAAACATTACGTTTGGTTAAAGTTTGATTCTACCATTTACTTTAGGTGAGATATGGTACCAAGGCGTATTTCAACTTGAAACACGATTTCTACGTTATTAGAGTCTGAAATAAACATTTTTCGTTTACAAGGCGTATTTCAACTTGAAATGAACATTTTTCGTTTACTCGCCTAAATATAGTGATATTTTCAAATTGTTTAAACTTTTTAACTTTATACTAGGTACAAACATTACGTTTGGTTAAAGTTTGATTCTACCATTTACTTTAGGTGAGATATGGTCCCAAGGCGTATTTCAACTTGAAACACGATTTCTACGTTATTAGAGTCTGAAATAAACATTTTTCGTTTACAAGGCGTATTTCAACTTGAAACACGATTTCTACGTTTTTAGAGTCTGAAATGAATATTTTTCGTTTACTCGCCTAAATATAGTGATATTTTAAAATTGTTTAAACTTTTTAACTTTATACTAGGTACAAACATTACGTTTGGTTAAAGTTTGATTCTACCATTTACTTTAGGTGAGATATGGTACCAAGGCGTATTTCAACTTGAAACACGATTTCTGCGGTTTTAGAGTCTGAGACGAACATTTTTCGTTTACTCGCCTAAATATAGTGATATTTTCAAATTGTTTAAACTTTTTAACTTTATACTAGGTACAAACATTACGTTTGGTTAAAGTTTGATTCTACCATTTACTTTAGGTGAGATATGGTCCCAAGGCGTATTTCAACTTGAAACACGATTTCTACGTTATTAGAGTCTGAAATAAACATTTTTCGTTTACAAGGCGTATTTCAACTTGAAACACGATTTCTACGTTTTTAGAGTCTGAAATGAATATTTTTCGTTTACTCGCCTAAATATAGTGATATTTTAAAATTGTTTAAACTTTTTAACTTTATACTAGGTACAAACATTACGTTTGGTTAAAGTTTGATTCTACCATTTACTTTAGGTGAGATATGGTACCAAGGCGTATTTCAACTTGAAACACGATTTCTGCGGTTTTAGAGTCTGAGACGAACATTTTTCGTTTACTCGCCTAAATATAGTGATATTTTCAAATTGTTTAAACTTTTTAACTTTATACTAGGTACAAACATTACGTTTGGTTAAAGTTTGATTCTACCATTTACTTTAGGTGAGATATGGTCCCAAGGCGTATTTCAACTTGAAACACGATTTCTACGTTATTAGAGTCTGAAATAAACATTTTTCGTTTACAAGGCGTATTTCAACTTGAAACACGATTTCTACGTTTTTAGAGTCTGAAATGAATATTTTTCGTTTACTCGCCTAAATATAGTGATATTTTAAAATTGTTTAAACTTTTTAACTTTACCCTAGGTACAAACATTACGTTTGGTTAAAGTTTGATTCTACCATTTACTTTAGGTGAGATATGGTCCCAAGGCGTATTTCAACTTGAAACACGATTTCTACGTTATTAGAGTCTGAAATAAACATTTTTCGTTTACAAGGCGTATTTCAACTTGAAACACGATTTCTACGTTTTTAGAGTCTGAAATGAACATTTTTCGTTTACTCGCCTAAATATAGTGATATTTTAAAATTGTTTAAACTTTTTAACTTTATACTAGGTACAAACATAAAGTTTGGTTAAAGTTTGATTCTACCATTTACTTTAGGTGAGATATGGTACCAAGGCGTATTTCAACTTGATACACGATTTCTGCGGTTTTAGAGTCTGAGACGAACATTTTTCGTTTACTCGCCTAAATATAGTGATATTTTCAAATTGTTTAAACTTTTTAACTTTACCCTAGGTACAAACATTACGTTTGGTTAAAGTTTGATTCTACCATTTACTTTAGGTGAGATATGGTACCAAGGCGTATTTCAACTTGAAACACGATTTCTGCGTTATTAGAGTCTGAAATAAACATTTTTCGTTTACAAGGCGTATTTCAACTTGAAACACGATTTCTACGTTTTTAGAGTCTGTAATGAATATTTTTCGTTTACTCGCCTAAATATAGTGATATTTTCAAATTGTTTAAACTTTTTAACTTTATACTAGGTACAAACATTACGTTTGGTTAAAGTTTGATTCTACCATTTACTTTAGGTGAGATATGGTCCCAAGGCGTATTTCAACTTGAAACACGATTTCTACGTTATTAGAGTCTGAAATAAACATTTTTCGTTTACAAGGCGTATTTCAACTTGAAACACGATTTCTACGTTTTTAGAGTCTGAAATTAACATTTTTCGTTTACTCGCCTAAATATAGTGATATTTTAAAATTGTTTAAACTTTTTAATTTTATACTAGGTACAAACATAAAGTTTGGTTAAAGTTTGATTCTACCATTTACTTTAGGTGAGATATGGTACCAAGGCGTATTTCAACTTGAAACACGATTTCTGCGGTTTTAGAGTCTGAGACGAACATTTTTCGTTTACTCGCCTAAATATAGTGATATTTTAAAATTGTTTAAACTTTTTAACTTTACCCTAGGTACAAACATTACGTTTGGTTAAAGTTTGATTCTACCATTTACTTTAGGTGAGATATGGTCCCAAGGCGTATTTCAACTTGAAACACGATTTCTACGTTTTTAGAGTCTGAAATGAACATTTTTCGTTTACTCGCCTAAATATAGTGATATTTTAAAATTGTTTAAACTTTTTAACTTTACCCTAGGTACAAACATTACGTTTGGTTAAAGTTTGATTCTACCATTTACTTTAGGTGAGATATGGTACCAAGGCGTATTTCAACTTGAAACACGATTTCTGCGTTATTAGAGTCTGAAATAAACATTTTTCGTTTACAAGGCGTATTTCAACTTGAAACACGATTTCTACGTTTTTAGAGTCTGTAATGAATATTTTTCGTTTACTCGCCTAAATATAGTGATATTTTCAAATTGTTTAAACTTTTTAACTTTATACTAGGTACAAACATTACGTTTGGTTAAAGTTTGATTCTACCATTTACTTTAGGTGAGATATGGTCCCAAGGCGTATTTCAACTTGAAACACGATTTCTACGTTATTAGAGTCTGAAATAAACATTTTTCGTTTACAAGGCGTATTTCAACTTGAAACACGATTTCTACGTTTTTAGAGTCTGAAATGAATATTTTTCGTTTACTCGCCTAAATATAGTGATATTTTAAAATTGTTTAAACTTTTTAACTTTATACTAGGTACAAACATTACGTTTGGTTAAAGTTCGATTCTACCATTTACTTTAGGTGAGATATGGTACCAAGGCGTATTTCAACTTGAAACACGATTTCTACGTTATTAGAGTCTGAAATAAACATTTTTCGTTTACAAGGCGTATTTCAACTTGAAACACGATTTCTACGTTTTTAGAGTCTGAAATGAACATTTTTCGTTTACTCGCCTAAATATAGTGATATTTTAAAATTGTTTAAACTTTTTAACTTTATACTAGGTACAAACATTACGTTTGGTTAAAGTTTGATTCTACCATTTACTTTAGGTGAGATATGGTACCAAGGCGTATTTCAACTTGAAACACGATTTCTGCGGTTTTAGAGTCTGAGACGAACATTTTTCGTTTACTCGCCTAAATATAGTGATATTTTAAAATTGTTTAAACTTTTTAACTTTACCCTAGGTACAAACATTACGTTTGGTTAAAGTTTGATTCTACCATTTACTTTAGGTGAGATATGGTCCCAAGGCGTATTTCAACTTGAAACACGATTTCTACGTTATTAGAGTCTGAAATAAACATTTTTCGTTTACAAGGCGTATTTCAACTTGAAACACGATTTCTACGTTTTTAGAGTCTGAGACGAACATTTTTCGTTTACTCGCCTAAATATAGTGATATTTTCAAATTGTTTAAACTTTTTAACTTTACCCTAGGTACAAACATTACGTTTGGTTAAAGTTTGATTCTACCATTTACTTTAGGTGAGATATGGTACCAAGGCGTATTTCAACTTGAAACACGATTTCTACGTTATTAGAGTCTGAAATAAACATTTTTCGTTTACAAGGCGTATTTCAACTTGAAACACGATTTCTACGTTTTTAGAGTCTGAAATGAACATTTTTCGTTTACTCGCCTAAATATAGTGATATTTTCAAATTGTTTAAACTTTTTAACTTTATACTAGGTACAAACATTACGTTTGGTTAAAGTTTGATTCTACCATTTACTTTAGGTGAGATATGGTCCCAAGGCGTATTTCAACTTGAAACACGATTTCTACGTTATTAGAGTCTGAAATAAACATTTTTCGTTTACAAGGCGTATTTCAACTTGAAACACGATTTCTACGTTTTTAGAGTCTGAAATGAATATTTTTCGTTTACTCGCCTAAATATAGTGATATTTTAAAATTGTTTAAACTTTTTAACTTTATACTAGGTACAAACATTACGTTTGGTTAAAGTTTGATTCTACCATTTACTTTAGGTGAGATATGGTACCAAGGCGTATTTCAACTTGAAACACGATTTCTGCGGTTTTAGAGTCTGAGACGAACATTTTTCGTTTACTCGCCTAAATATAGTGATATTTTAAAATTGTTTAAACTTTTTAACTTTACCCTAGGTACAAACATTACGTTTGGTTAAAGTTTGATTCTACCATTTACTTTAGGTGAGATATGGTCCCAAGGCGTATTTCAACTTGAAACACGATTTCTACGTTATTAGAGTCTGAAATAAACATTTTTCGTTTACAAGGCGTATTTCAACTTGAAACACGATTTCTACGTTTTTAGAGTCTGAAATGAACATTTTTCGTTTACTCGCCTAAATATAGTGATATTTTAAAATTGTTTAAACTTTTTAACTTTATACTAGGTACAAACATAAAGTTTGGTTAAAGTTTGATTCTACCATTTACTTTAGGTGAGATATGGTACCAAGGCGTATTTCAACTTGATACACGATTTCTGCGGTTTTAGAGTCTGAGACGAACATTTTTCGTTTACTCGCCTAAATATAGTGATATTTTCAAATTGTTTAAACTTTTTAACTTTACCCTAGGTACAAACATTACGTTTGGTTAAAGTTTGATTCTACCATTTACTTTAGGTGAGATATGGTACCAAGGCGTATTTCAACTTGAAACACGATTTCTACGTTATTAGAGTCTGAAATAAACATTTTTCGTTTACAAGGCGTATTTCAACTTGAAATGAACATTTTTCGTTTACTCGCCTAAATATAGTGATATTTTCAAATTGTTTAAACTTTTTAACTTTATACTAGGTACAAACATTACGTTTGGTTAAAGTTTGATTCTACCATTTACTTTAGGTGAGATATGGTCCCAAGGCGTATTTCAACTTGAAACACGATTTCTACGTTATTAGAGTCTGAAATAAACATTTTTCGTTTACAAGGCGTATTTCAACTTGAAACACGATTTCTACGTTTTTAGAGTCTGAAATGAATATTTTTCGTTTACTCGCCTAAATATAGTGATATTTTAAAATTGTTTAAACTTTTTAACTTTATACTAGGTACAAACATTACGTTTGGTTAAAGTTTGATTCTACCATTTACTTTAGGTGAGATATGGTACCAAGGCGTATTTCAACTTGAAACACGATTTCTGCGGTTTTAGAGTCTGAGACGAACATTTTTCGTTTACTCGCCTAAATATAGTGATATTTTAAAATTGTTTAAACTTTTTAACTTTACCCTAGGTACAAACATTACGTTTGGTTAAAGTTTGATTCTACCATTTACTTTAGGTGAGATATGGTCCCAAGGCGTATTTCAACTTGAAACACGATTTCTACGTTATTAGAGTCTGAAATAAACATTTTTCGTTTACAAGGCGTATTTCAACTTGAAACACGATTTCTACGTTTTTAGAGTCTGAAATGAACATTTTGCGTTTACTCGCCTAAATATAGTGATATTTTAAAATTGTTTAAACTTTTTAACTTTATACTAGGTACAAACATAAAGTTTGGTTAAAGTTTGATTCTACCATTTACTTTAGGTGAGATATGGTACCAAGGCGTACTTCAACTTGAAACACGATTTCTGCGGTTTTAGAGTCTGAGACGAACATTTTTCGTTTACTCGCCTAAATATAGTGATATTTTAAAATTGTTTAAACTTTTTAACTTTACCCTAGGTACAAACATTACGTTTGGTTAAAGTTTGATTCTACCATTTACTTTAGGTGAGATATGGTCCCAAGGCGTATTTCAACTTGAAACACGATTTCTACGTTATTAGAGTCTGAAATAAACATTTTTCGTTTACAAGGCGTATTTCAACTTGAAACACGATTTCTACGTTTTTAGAGTCTGAAATGAACATTTTTCGTTTACTCGCCTAAATATAGTGATATTTTAAAATTGTTTAAACTTTTTAACTTTATACTAGGTACAAACATAAAGTTTGGTTAAAGTTTGATTCTACCATTTACTTTAGGTGAGATATGGTACCAAGGCGTATTTCAACTTGATACACGATTTATGCGGTTTTAGAGTCTGAGACGAACATTTTTCGTTTACTCGCCTAAATATAGTGATATTTTCAAATTGTTTAAACTTTTTAACTTTACCCTAGGTACAAACATTACGTTTGGTTAAAGTTTGATTCTACCATTTACTTTAGGTGAGATATGGTACCAAGGCGTATTTCAACTTGAAACACGATTTCTACGTTATTAGAGTCTGAAATAAACATTTTTCGTTTACAAGGCGTATTTCAACTTGAAATGAACATTTTTCGTTTACTCGCCTAAATATAGTGATATTTTCAAATTGTTTAAACTTTTTAACTTTATACTAGGTACAAACATTACGTTTGGTTAAAGTTTGATTCTACCATTTACTTTAGGTGAGATATGGTCCCAAGGCGTATTTCAACTTGAAACACGATTTCTACGTTATTAGAGTCTGAAATAAACATTTTTCGTTTACAAGGCGTATTTCAACTTGAAACACGATTTCTACGTTTTTAGAGTCTGAAATGAATATTTTTCGTTTACTCGCCTAAATATAGTGATATTTTAAAATTGTTTAAACTTTTTAACTTTATACTAGGTACAAACATTACGTTTGGTTAAAGTTTGATTCTACCATTTACTTTAGGTGAGATATGGTACCAAGGCGTATTTCAACTTGAAACACGATTTCTGCGGTTTTAGAGTCTGAGACGAACATTTTTCGTTTACTCGCCTAAATATAGTGATATTTTAAAATTGTTTAAACTTTTTAACTTTACCCTAGGTACAAACATTACGTTTGGTTAAAGTTTGATTCTACCATTTACTTTAGGTGAGATATGGTCCCAAGGCGTATTTCAACTTGAAACACGATTTCTACGTTATTAGAGTCTGAAATAAACATTTTTCGTTTACAAGGCGTATTTCAACTTGAAACACGATTTCTACGTTTTTAGAGTCTGAAATGAACATTTTGCGTTTACTCGCCTAAATATAGTGATATTTTAAAATTGTTTAAACTTTTTAACTTTATACTAGGTACAAACATAAAGTTTGGTTAAAGTTTGATTCTACCATTTACTTTAGGTGAGATATGGTACCAAGGCGTATTTCAACTTGAAACACGATTTCTGCGGTTTTAGAGTCTGAGACGAACATTTTTCGTTTACTCGCCTAAATATAGTGATATTTTCAAATTGTTTAAACTTTTTAACTTTACCCTAGGTACAAACATTACGTTTGGTTAAAGTTTGATTCTACCATTTACTTTAGGTGAGATATGGTACCAAGGCGTATTTCAACTTGAAACACGATTTCTACGTTATTAGAGTCTGAAATAAACATTTTTCGTTTACAAGGCGTATTTCAACTTGAAACACGATTTCTACGTTTTTAGAGTCTGAAATGAACATTTTTCGTTTACTCGCCTAAATATAGTGATATTTTCAAATTGTTTAAACTTTTTAACTTTATACTAGGTACAAACATTACGTTTGGTTAAAGTTTGATTCTACCATTTACTTTAGGTGAGATATGGTCCCAAGGCGTATTTCAACTTGAAACACGATTTCTACGTTATTAGAGTCTGAAATAAACATTTTTCGTTTACAAGGCGTATTTCAACTTGAAACACGATTTCTACGTTTTAGAGTCTGAAATGAATATTTTTCGTTTACTCGCCTAAATATAGTGATATTTTAAAATTGTTTAAACTTTTTAACTTTATACTAGGTACAAACATTACGTTTGGTTAAAGTTTGATTCTACCATTTACTTTAGGTGAGATATGGTACCAAGGCGTATTTCAACTTGAAACACGATTTCTGCGGTTTTAGAGTCTGAAATAAACATTTTTCGTTTACAAGGCGTATTTCAACTTGAAACACGATTTCTACGTTTTTAGAGTCTGAAATGAACATTTTTCGTTTACTCGCCTAAATATAGTGATATTTTAAAATTGTTTAAACTTTTTAACTTTATACTAGGTACAAACATAAAGTTTGGTTAAAGTTTGATTCTACCATTTACTTTAGGTGAGATATGGTACCAAGGCGTATTTCAACTTGATACACGATTTATGCGGTTTTAGAGTCTGAGACGAACATTTTTCGTTTACTCGCCTAAATATAGTGATATTTTCAAATTGTTTAAACTTTTTAACTTTACCCTAGGTACAAACATTACGTTTGGTTAAAGTTTGATTCTACCATTTACTTTAGGTGAGATATGGTACCAAGGCGTATTTCAACTTGAAACACGATTTCTACGTTATTAGAGTCTGAAATAAACATTTTTCGTTTACAAGGCGTATTTCAACTTGAAATGAACATTTTTCGTTTACTCGCCTAAATATAGTGATATTTTCAAATTGTTTAAACTTTTTAACTTTATACTAGGTACAAACATTACGTTTGGTTAAAGTTTGATTCTACCATTTACTTTAGGTGAGATATGGTCCCAAGGCGTATTTCAACTTGAAACACGATTTCTACGTTATTAGAGTCTGAAATAAACATTTTTCGTTTACAAGGCGTATTTCAACTTGAAACACGATTTCTACGTTTTTAGAGTCTGAAATGAATATTTTTCGTTTACTCGCCTAAATATAGTGATATTTTAAAATTGTTTAAACTTTTTAACTTTATACTAGGTACAAACATTACGTTTGGTTAAAGTTTGATTCTACCATTTACTTTAGGTGAGATATGGTACCAAGGCGTATTTCAACTTGAAACACGATTTCTGCGGTTTTAGAGTCTGAGACGAACATTTTTCGTTTACTCGCCTAA
Organism: Pterostichus niger; assembly: GCA_947425015.1. NCBI lineage: Eukaryota > Metazoa > Arthropoda > Insecta > Coleoptera > Carabidae > Pterostichus > Pterostichus niger. The sequence goes on from CANDYQ010000037.1 coordinate 11,441, forward strand.
ATATAGTGATATTTTAAAATTGTTTAAACTTTTTAACTTTACCCTAGGTACAAACATTACGTTTGGTTAAAGTTTGATTCAACCATTTACTTTAGGTGAGATATGGTCCCGAGGCGTATTTCAACTTGAAACACGATTTCTACGTTATTAGAGTCTGAAATAAACATTTTTCGTTTACAAGGCGTATTTCAACTTGAAACACGATTTCTACGTTTTTAGAGTCTGAAATGAACATTTTGCGTTTACTCGCCTAAATATAGTGATATTTTAAAATTGTTTAAACTTTTTAACTTTATACTAGGTACAAACATAAAGTTTGGTTAAAGTTTGATTCTACCATTTACTTTAGGTGAGATATGGTACCAAGGCGTATTTCAACTTGAAACACGATTTCTGCGGTTTTAGAGTCTGAGACGAACATTTTTCGTTTACTCGCCTAAATATAGTGATATTTTCAAATTGTTTAAACTTTTTAACTTTACCCTAGGTACAAACATTACGTTTGGTTAAAGTTTGATTCTACCATTTACTTTAGGTGAGATATGGTACCAAGGCGTATTTCAACTTGAAACACGATTTCTACGTTATTAGAGTCTGAAATAAACATTTTTCGTTTACAAGGCGTATTTCAACTTGAAACACGATTTCTACGTTTTTAGAGTCTGAAATGAACATTTTTCGTTTACTCGCCTAAATATAGTGATATTTTCAAATTGTTTAAACTTTTTAACTTTATACTAGGTACAAACATTACGTTTGGTTAAAGTTTGATTCTACCATTTACTTTAGGTGAGATATGGTCCCAAGGCGTATTTCAACTTGAAACACGATTTCTACGTTATTAGAGTCTGAAATAAACATTTTTCGTTTACAAGGCGTATTTCAACTTGAAACACGATTTCTACGTTTTTAGAGTCTGAAATGAATATTTTTCGTTTACTCGCCTAAATATAGTGATATTTTAAAATTGTTTAAACTTTTTAACTTTATACTAGGTACAAACATTACGTTTGGTTAAAGTTTGATTCTACCATTTACTTTAGGTGAGATATGGTACCAAGGCGTATTTCAACTTGAAACACGATTTCTGCGGTTTTAGAGTCTGAGACGAACATTTTTCGTTTACTCGCCTAAATATAGTGATATTTTAAAATTGTTTAAACTTTTTAACTTTACCCTAGGTACAAACATTACGTTTGGTTAAAGTTTGATTCTACCATTTACTTTAGGTGAGATATGGTCCCAAGGCGTATTTCAACTTGAAACACGATTTCTACGTTATTAGAGTCTGAAATAAACATTTTTCGTTTACAAGGCGTATTTCAACTTGAAACACGATTTCTACGTTTTTAGAGTCTGAAATGAATATTTTTCGTTTACTCGCCTAAATATAGTGATATTTTAAAATTGTTTAAACTTTTTAACTTTATACTAGGTACAAACATTACGTTTGGTTAAAGTTTGATTCTACCATTTACTTTAGGTGAGATATGGTACCAAGGCGTATTTCAACTTGAAACACGATTTCTGCGGTTTTAGAGTCTGAGATGAACATTTTTCGTTTACTCGCCTAAATATAGTGATATTTTAGAATTGTTTAAACTTTTTAACTTTACCCTAGGTACAAACATTACGTTTGGTTAAAGTTTGATTCTACCATTTACTTTAGGTGAGATATGGTCCCAAGGCGTATTTCAACTTGAAACACGATTTCTACGTTATTAGAGTCTGAAATAAACATTTTTCGTTTACAAGGCGTATTTCAACTTGAAACACGATTTCTACGTTTTTAGAGTCTGAAATGAACATTTTGCGTTTACTCGCCTAAATATAGTGATATTTTAAAATTGTTTAAACTTTTTAACTTTATACTAGGTACAAACATAAAGTTTGGTTAAAGTTTGATTCTACCATTTACTTTAGGTGAGATATGGTACCAAGGCGTATTTCAACTTGAAACACGATTTCTGCGGTTTTAGAGTCTGAGACGAACATTTTTCGTTTACTCGCCTAAATATAGTGATATTTTCAAATTGTTTAAACTTTTTAACTTTACCCTAGGTACAAACATTACGTTTGGTTAAAGTTTGATTCTACCATTTACTTTAGGTGAGATATGGTACCAAGGCGTATTTCAACTTGAAACACGATTTCTACGTTATTAGAGTCTGAAATAAACATTTTTCGTTTACAAGGCGTATTTCAACTTGAAACACGATTTCTACGTTTTTAGAGTCTGAAATGAACATTTTTCGTTTACTCGCCTAAATATAGTGATATTTTCAAATTGTTTAAACTTTTTAACTTTATACTAGGTACAAACATTACGTTTGGTTAAAGTTTGATTCTACCATTTACTTTAGGTGAGATATGGTCCCAAGGCGTATTTCAACTTGAAACACGATTTCTACGTTATTAGAGTCTGAAATAAACATTTTTCGTTTACAAGGCGTATTTCAACTTGAAACACGATTTCTACGTTTTTAGAGTCTGAAATGAATATTTTTCGTTTACTCGCCTAAATATAGTGATATTTTAAAATTGTTTAAACTTTTTAACTTTATACTAGGTACAAACATTACGTTTGGTTAAAGTTTGATTCTACCATTTACTTTAGGTGAGATATGGTACCAAGGCGTATTTCAACTTGAAACACGATTTCTGCGGTTTTAGAGTCTGAGACGAACGTTTTTCGTTTACTCGCCTAAATATAGTGATATTTTAAAATTGTTTAAACTTTTTAACTTTACCCTAGGTACAAACATTACGTTTGGTTAAAGTTTGATTCTACCATTTACTTTAGGTGAGATATGGTCCCAAGGCGTATTTCAACTTGAAACACGATTTCTACGTTATTAGAGTCTGAAATAAACATTTTTCGTTTACAAGGCGTATTTCAACTTGAAACACGATTTCTACGTTTTTAGAGTCTGAAATGAACATTTTTCGTTTACTCGCCTAAATATAGTGATATTTTAAAATTGTTTAAACTTTTTAACTTTATACTAGGTACAAACATAAAGTTTGGTTAAAGTTTGATTCTACCATTTACTTTAGGTGAGATATGGTACCAAGGCGTATTTCAACTTGATACACGATTTCTGCGGTTTTAGAGTCTGAGACGAACATTTTTCGTTTACTCGCCTAAATATAGTGATATTTTCAAATTGTTTAAACTTTTTAACTTTACCCTAGGTACAAACATTACGTTTGGTTAAAGTTTGATTCTACCATTTACTTTAGGTGAGATATGGTACCAAGGCGTATTTCAACTTGAAACACGATTTCTACGTTATTAGAGTCTGAAATAAACATTTTTCGTTTACAAGGCGTATTTCAACTTGAAATGAACATTTTTCGTTTACTCGCCTAAATATAGTGATATTTTCAAATTGTTTAAACTTTTTAACTTTATACTAGGTACAAACATTACGTTTGGTTAAAGTTTGATTCTACCATTTACTTTAGGTGAGATATGGTCCCAAGGCGTATTTCAACTTGAAACACGATTTCTACGTTATTAGAGTCTGAAATAAACATTTTTCGTTTACAAGGCGTATTTCAACTTGAAACACGATTTCTACGTTTTTAGAGTCTGAAATGAATATTTTTCGTTTACTCGCCTAAATATAGTGATATTTTAAAATTGTTTAAACTTTTTAACTTTATACTAGGTACAAACATTACGTTTGGTTAAAGTTTGATTCTACCATTTACTTTAGGTGAGATATGGTACCAAGGCGTATTTCAACTTGAAACACGATTTCTGCGGTTTTAGAGTCTGAGACGAACATTTTTCGTTTACTCGCCTAAATATAGTGATATTTTCAAATTGTTTAAACTTTTTAACTTTACCCTAGGTACAAACATTACGTTTGGTTAAAGTTTGATTCTACCATTTACTTTAGGTGAGATATGGTACCAAGGCGTATTTCAACTTAAAACACGATTTCTACGTTATTAGAGTCTGAAATAAACATTTTTCGTTTACAAGGCGTATTTCAACTTGAAATGAACATTTTTCGTTTACTCGCCTAAATATAGTGATATTTTCAAATTGTTTAAACTTTTTAACTTTATACTAGGTACAAACATTACGTTTGGTTAAAGTTTGATTCTACCATTTACTTTAGGTGAGATATGGTCCCAAGGCGTATTTCAACTTGAAACACGATTTCTACGTTATTAGAGTCTGAAATAAACATTTTTCGTTTACAAGGCGTATTTCAACTTGAAACACGATTTCTACGTTTTTAGAGTCTGAAATGAATATTTTTCGTTTACTCGCCTAAATATAGTGATATTTTAAAATTGTTTAAACTTTTTAACTTTATACTAGGTACAAACATTACGTTTGGTTAAAGTTTGATTCTACCATTTACTTTAGGTGAGATATGGTACCAAGGCGTATTTCAACTTGAAACACGATTTCTGCGGTTTTAGAGTCTGAAATGAACATTTTTCGTTTACTCGCCTAAATATAGTGATATTTTCAAATTGTTTAAACTTTTTAACTTTACCCTAGGTACAAACATTACGTTTGGTTAAAGTTTGATTCTACCATTTACTTTAGGTGAGATATGGTACCAAGGCGTATTTCAACTTGAAACACGATTTCTACGTTATTAGAGTCTGAAATAAACATTTTTCGTTTACAAGGCGTATTTCAACTTGAAATGAACATTTTTCGTTTACTAGCCTAAATATAGTGATATTTTCAAATTGTTTAAACTTTTTAACTTTATACTAGGTACAAACATTACGTTTGGTTAAAGTTTGATTCTACCATTTACTTTAGGTGAGATATGGTCCCAAGGCGTATTTCAACTTGAAACACGATTTCTACGTTATTAGAGTCTGAAATAAACATTTTTCGTTTACAAGGCGTATTTCAACTTGAAACACGATTTCTACGTTTTTAGAGTCTGAAATGAATATTTTTCGTTTACTCGCCTAAATATAGTGATATTTTAAAATTGTTTAAACTTTTTAACTTTATACTAGGTACAAACATTACGTTTGGTTAAAGTTTGATTCTACCATTTACTTTAGGTGAGATATGGTACCAAGGCGTATTTCAACTTGAAACACGATTTCTGCGGTTTTAGAGTCTGAGACGAACATTTTTCGTTTACTCGCCTAAATATAGTGATATTTTAAAATTGTTTAAACTTTTTAACTTTACCCTAGGTACAAACATTACGTTTGGTTAAAGTTTGATTCTACCATTTACTTTAGGTGAGATATGGTCCCAAGGCGTATTTCAACTTGAAACACGATTTCTACGTTATTAGAGTCTGAAATAAACATTTTTCGTTTACAAGGCGTATTTCAACTTGAAACACGATTTCTACGTTTTTAGAGTCTGAAATGAACATTTTGCGTTTACTCGCCTAAATATAGTGATATTTTAAAATTGTTTAAACTTTTTAACTTTATACTAGGTACAAACATAAAGTTTGGTTAAAGTTTGATTCTACCATTTACTTTAGGTGAGATATGGTACCAAGGCGTATTTCAACTTGAAACACGATTTCTGCGGTTTTAGAGTCTGAGACGAACATTTTTCGTTTACTCGCCTAAATATAGTGATATTTTCAAATTGTTTAAACTTTTTAACTTTACCCTAGGTACAAACATTACGTTTGGTTAAAGTTTGATTCTACCATTTACTTTAGGTGAGATATGGTACCAAGGCGTATTTCAACTTGAAACACGATTTCTACGTTATTAGAGTCTGAAATAAACATTTTTCGTTTACAAGGCGTATTTCAACTTGAAATGAACATTTTTCGTTTACTCGCCTAAATATAGTGATATTTTCAAATTGTTTAAACTTTTTAACTTTATACTAGGTACAAACATTACGTTTGGTTAAAGTTTGATTCTACCATTTACTTTAGGTGAGATATGGTCCCAAGGCGTATTTCAACTTGAAACACGATTTCTACGTTATTAGAGTCTGAAATAAACATTTTTCGTTTACAAGGCGTATTTCAACTTGAAACACGATTTCTACGTTTTTAGAGTCTGAAATGAACATTTTGCGTTTACTCGCCTAAATATAGTGATATTTTAAAATTGTTTAAACTTTTTAACTTTATACTAGGTACAAACATAAAGTTTGGTTAAAGTTTGATTCTACCATTTACTTTAGGTGAGATATGGTCCCAAGGCATATTTCAACTTGAAACACGATTTCTACGTTATTAGAGTCTGAAATAAACATTTTTCGTTTACAAGGCGTATTTCAACTTGAAACACGATTTCTACGTTTTTAGAGTCTGAAATGAATATTTTTCGTTTACTCGCCTAAATATAGTGATATTTTAAAATTGTTTAAACTTTTTAACTTTATACTAGGTACAAACATTACGTTTGGTTAAAGTTTGATTCTACCATTTACTTTAGGTGAGATATGGTACCAAGGCGTATTTCAACTTGAAACACGATTTCTGCGGTTTTAGAGTCTGAGACGAACATTTTTCGTTTACTCGCCTAAATATAGTGATATTTTCAAATTGTTTAAACTTTTTAACTTTATACTAGGTACAAACATTACGTTTGGTTAAAGTTTGATTCTACCATTTACTTTAGGTGAGATATGGTCCCAAGGCGTATTTCAACTTGAAACACGATTTCTACGTTATTAGAGTCTGAAATAAACATTTTTCGTTTACAAGGCGTATTTCAACTTGAAACACGATTTCTACGTTTTTAGAGTCTGAAATGAACATTTTTCGTTTACTCGCCTAAATATAGTGATATTTTAAAATTGTTTAAACTTTTTAACTTTACCCTAGGTACAAACATTACGTTTGGTTAAAGTTTGATTCTACCATTTACTTTAGGTGAGATATGGTCCCAAGGCGTATTTCAACTTGAAACACGATTTCTACGTTATTAGAGTCTGAAATAAACATTTTTCGTTTACAAGGCGTATTTCAACTTGAAACACGATTTCTACGTTTTTAGAGTCTGAAATGAACATTTTTCGTTTACTCGCCTAAATATAGTGATATTTTAAAATTGTTTAAACTTTTTAACTTTATACTAGGTACAAACATAAAGTTTGGTTAAAGTTTGATTCTACCATTTACTTTAGGTGAGATATGGTACCAAGGCGTATTTCAACTTGATACACGATTTCTGCGGTTTTAGAGTCTGAGACGAACATTTTTCGTTTACTCGCCTAAATATAGTGATATTTTCAAATTGTTTAAACTTTTTAACTTTACCCTAGGTACAAACATTACGTTTGGTTAAAGTTTGATTCTACCATTTACTTTAGGTGAGATATGGTACCAAGGCGTATTTCAACTTGAAACACGATTTCTACGTTATTAGAGTCTGAAATAAACATTTTTCGTTTACAAGGCGTATTTCAACTTGAAATGAACATTTTTCGTTTACTCGCCTAAATATAGTGATATTTTCAAATTGTTTAAACTTTTTAACTTTATACTAGGTACAAACATTACGTTTGGTTAAAGTTTGATTCTACCATTTACTTTAGGTGAGATATGGTACCAAGGCGTATTTCAACTTGAAACACGATTTCTGCGGTTTTAGAGTCTGAGACGAACATTTTTCGTTTACTCGCCTAAATATAGTGATATTTTAAAATTGTTTAAACTTTTTAACTTTACCCTAGGTACAAACATTACGTTTGGTTAAAGTTTGATTCTACCATTTACTTTAGGTGAGATATGGTCCCAAGGCGTATTTCAACTTGAAACACGATTTCTACGTTATTAGAGTCTGAAATAAACATTTTTCGTTTACAAGGCGTATTTCAACTTGAAACACGATTTCTACGTTTTTAGAGTCTGAAATGAACATTTTGCGTTTACTCGCCTAAATATAGTGATATTTTAAAATTGTTTAAACTTTTTAACTTTATACTAGGTACAAACATAAAGTTTGGTTAAAGTTTGATTCTATCATTTACTTTAGGTGAGATATGGTACCAAGGCGTATTTCAACTTGATACACGATTTCTGCGGTTTTAGAGTCTGAGACGAACATTTTTCGTTTACTCGCCTAAATATAGTGATATTTTCAAATTGTTTAAACTTTTTAACTTTACCCTAGGTACAAACATTACGTTTGGTTAAAGTTTGATTCTACCATTTACTTTAGGTGAGATATGGTACCAAGGCGTATTTCAACTTGAAACACGATTTCTACGTTATTAGAGTCTGAAATAAACATTTTTCGTTTACAAGGCGTATTTCAACTTGAAATGAACATTTTTCGTTTACTCGCCTAAATATAGTGATATTTTCAAATTGTTTAAACTTTTTAACTTTATACTAGGTACAAACATTACGTTTGGTTAAAGTTTGATTCTACCATTTACTTTAGGTGAGATATGGTCCCAAGGCGTATTTCAACTTGAAACACGATTTCTACGTTATTAGAGTCTGAAATAAACATTTTTCGTTTACAAGGCGTATTTCAACTTGAAACACGATTTCTACGTTTTTAGAGTCTGAAATGAACATTTTGCGTTTACTCGCCTAAATATAGTGATATTTTAAAATTGTTTAAACTTTTTAACTTTATACTAGGTACAAACATAAAGTTTGGTTAAAGTTTGATTCTACCATTTACTTTAGGTGAGATATGGTCCCAAGGCATATTTCAACTTGAAACACGATTTCTACGTTATTAGAGTCTGAAATAAACATTTTTCGTTTACAAGGCGTATTTCAACTTGAAACACGATTTCTACGTTTTTAGAGTCTGAAATGAATATTTTTCGTTTACTCGCCTAAATATAGTGATATTTTAAAATTGTTTAAACTTTTTAACTTTATACTAGGTACAAACATTACGTTTGGTTAAAGTTTGATTCTACCATTTACTTTAGGTGAGATATGGTACCAAGGCGTATTTCAACTTGAAACACGATTTCTGCGGTTTTAGAGTCTGAGACGAACATTTTTCGTTTACTCGCCTAAATATAGTGATATTTTCAAATTGTTTAAACTTTTTAACTTTATACTAGGTACAAACATTACGTTTGGTTAAAGTTTGATTCTACCATTTACTTTAGGTGAGATATGGTCCCAAGGCGTATTTCAACTTGAAACACGATTTCTACGTTATTAGAGTCTGAAATAAACATTTTTCGTTTACAAGGCGTATTTCAACTTGAAACACGATTTCTACGTTTTTAGAGTCTGAAATGAACATTTTTCGTTTACTCGCCTAAATATAGTGATATTTTAAAATTGTTTAAACTTTTTAACTTTACCCTAGGTACAAACATTACGTTTGGTTAAAGTTTGATTCTACCATTTACTTTAGGTGAGATATGGTCCCAAGGCGTATTTCAACTTGAAACACGATTTCTACGTTATTAGAGTCTGAAATAAACATTTTTCGTTTACAAGGCGTATTTCAACTTGAAACACGATTTCTACGTTTTTAGAGTCTGAAATGAACATTTTTCGTTTACTCGCCTAAATATAGTGATATTTTCAAATTGTTTAAACTTTTTAACTTTATACTAGGTACAAACATTACGTTTGGTTAAAGTTTGATTCTACCATTTACTTTAGGTGAGATATGGTCCCAAGGCGTATTTCAACTTGAAACACGATTTCTACGTTATTAGAGTCTGAAATAAACATTTTTCGTTTACAAGGCGTATTTCAACTTGAAACACGATTTCTACGTTTTTAGAGTCTGAAATGAATATTTTTCGTTTACTCGCCTAAATATAGTGATATTTTAAAATTGTTTAAACTTTTTAACTTTATACTAGGTACAAACATTACGTTTGGTTAAAGTTTGATTCTACCATTTACTTTAGGTGAGATATTGTACCAAGGCGTATTTCAACTTGAAACACGATTTCTGCGGTTTTAGAGTCTGAGACGAACATTTTTCGTTTACTCGCCTAAATATAGTGATATTTTAAAATTGTTTAAACTTTTTAACTTTACCCTAGGTACAAACATTACGTTTGGTTAAAGTTTGATTCTACCATTTACTTTAGGTGAGATATGGTCCCAAGGCGTATTTCAACTTGAAACACGATTTCTACGTTATTAGAGTCTGAAATAAACATTTTTCGTTTACAAGGCGTATTTCAACTTGAAACACGATTTCTACGTTTTTAGAGTCTGAAATGAACATTTTGCGTTTACTCGCCTAAATATAGTGATATTTTAAAATTGTTTAAACTTTTTAACTTTATACTAGGTACAAACATAAAGTTTGGTTAAAGTTTGATTCTACCATTTACTTTAGGTGAGATATGGTACCAAGGCGTATTTCAACTTGAAACACGATTTCTGCGGTTTTAGAGTCTGAGACGAACATTTTTCGTTTACTCGCCTAAATATAGTGATATTTTCAAATTGTTTAAACTTTTTAACTTTACCCTAGGTACAAACATTACGTTTGGTTAAAGTTTGATTCTACCATTTACTTTAGGTGAGATATGGTACCAAGGCGTATTTCAACTTGAAACACGATTTCTACGTTATTAGAGTCTGAAATAAACATTTTTCGTTTACAAGGCGTATTTCAACTTGAAACACGATTTCTACGTTTTTAGAGTCTGAAATGAACATTTTTCGTTTACTCGCCTAAATATAGTGATATTTTCAAATTGTTTAAACTTTTTAACTTTATACTAGGTACAAACATTACGTTTGGTTAAAGTTTGATTCTACCATTTACTTTAGGTGAGATATGGTCCCAAGGCGTATTTCAACTTGAAACACGATTTCTACGTTATTAGAGTCTGAAATAAACATTTTTCGTTTACAAGGCGTATTTCAACTTGAAACACGATTTCTACGTTTTTAGAGTCTGAAATGAATATTTTTCGTTTACTCGCCTAAATATAGTGATATTTTAAAATTGTTTAAACTTTTTAACTTTATACTAGGTACAAACATTACGTTTGGTTAAAGTTTGATTCTACCATTTACTTTAGGTGAGATATGGTACCAAGGCGTATTTCAACTTGAAACACGATTTCTGCGGTTTTAGAGTCTGAGACGAACATTTTTCGTTTACTCGCCTAAATATAGTGATATTTTAAAATTGTTTAAACTTTTTAACTTTACCCTAGGTACAAACATTACGTTTGGTTAAAGTTTGATTCTACCATTTACTTTAGGTGAGATATGGTCCCAAGGCGTATTTCAACTTGAAACACGATTTCTACGTTATTAGAGTCTGAAATAAACATTTTTCGTTTACAAGGCGTATTTCAACTTGAAACACGATTTCTACGTTTTTAGAGTCTGAAATGAACATTTTGCGTTTACTCGCCTAAATATAGTGATATTTTAAAATTGTTTAAACTTTTTAACTTTATACTAGGTACAAACATAAAGTTTGGTTAAAGTTTGATTCTATCATTTACTTTAGGTGAGATATGGTACCAAGGCGTATTTCAACTTGATACACGATTTCTGCGGTTTTAGAGTCTGAGACGAACATTTTTCGTTTACTCGCCTAAATATAGTGATATTTTCAAATTGTTTAAACTTTTTAACTTTACCCTAGGTACAAACATTACGTTTGGTTAAAGTTTGATTCTACCATTTACTTTAGGTGAGATATGGTACCAAGGCGTATTTCAACTTGAAACACGATTTCTACGTTATTAGAGTCTGAAATAAACATTTTTCGTTTACAAGGCGTATTTCAACTTGAAATGAACATTTTTCGTTTACTCGCCTAAATATAGTGATATTTTCAAATTGTTTAAACTTTTTAACTTTATACTAGGTACAAACATTACGTTTGGTTAAAGTTTGATTCTACCATTTACTTTAGGTGAGATATGGTCCCAAGGCGTATTTCAACTTGAAACACGATTTCTACGTTATTAGAGTCTGAAATAAACATTTTTCGTTTACAAGGCGTATTTCAACTTGAAACACGATTTCTACGTTTTTAGAGTCTGAAATGAACATTTTGCGTTTACTCGCCTAAATATAGTGATATTTTAAAATTGTTTAAACTTTTTAACTTTATACTAGGTACAAACATAAAGTTTGGTTAAAGTTTGATTCTACCATTTACTTTAGGTGAGATATGGTCCCAAGGCATATTTCAACTTGAAACACGATTTCTACGTTATTAGAGTCTGAAATAAACATTTTTCGTTTACAAGGCGTATTTCAACTTGAAACACGATTTCTACGTTTTTAGAGTCTGAAATGAATATTTTTCGTTTACTCGCCTAAATATAGTGATATTTTAAAATTGTTTAAACTTTTTAACTTTATACTAGGTACAAACATTACGTTTGGTTAAAGTTTGATTCTACCATTTACTTTAGGTGAGATATGGTACCAAGGCGTATTTCAACTTGAAACACGATTTCTGCGGTTTTAGAGTCTGAGACGAACATTTTTCGTTTACTCGCCTAAATATAGTGATATTTTCAAATTGTTTAAACTTTTTAACTTTATACTAGGTACAAACATTACGTTTGGTTAAAGTTTGATTCTACCATTTACTTTAGGTGAGATATGGTCCCAAGGCGTATTTCAACTTGAAACACGATTTCTACGTTATTAGAGTCTGAAATAAACATTTTTCGTTTACAAGGCGTATTTCAACTTGAAACACGATTTCTACGTTTTTAGAGTCTGAAATGAACATTTTTCGTTTACTCGCCTAAATATAGTGATATTTTAAAATTGTTTAAACTTTTTAACTTTACCCTAGGTACAAACATTACGTTTGGTTAAAGTTTGATTCTACCATTTACTTTAGGTGAGATATGGTCCCAAGGCGTATTTCAACTTGAAACACGATTTCTACGTTATTAGAGTCTGAAATAAACATTTTTCGTTTACAAGGCGTATTTCAACTTGAAACACGATTTCTACGTTTTTAGAGTCTGAAATGAACATTTTTCGTTTACTCGCCTAAATATAGTGATATTTTAAAATTGTTTAAACTTTTTAACTTTATACTAGGTACAAACATAAAGTTTGGTTAAAGTTTGATTCTACCATTTACTTTAGGTGAGATATGGTACCAAGGCGTATTTCAACTTGATACACGATTTCTGCGGTTTTAGAGTCTGAGACGAACATTTTTCGTTTACTCGCCTAAATATAGTGATATTTTCAAATTGTTTAAACTTTTTAACTTTACCCTAGGTACAAACATTACGTTTGGTTAAAGTTTGATTCTACCATTTACTTTAGGTGAGATATGGTACCAAGGCGTATTTCAACTTGAAACACGATTTCTACGTTATTAGAGTCTGAAATAAACATTTTTCGTTTACAAGGCGTATTTCAACTTGAAATGAACATTTTTCGTTTACTCGCCTAAATATAGTGATATTTTCAAATTGTTTAAACTTTTTAACTTTATACTAGGTACAAACATTACGTTTGGTTAAAGTTTGATTCTACCATTTACTTTAGGTGAGATATGGTCCCAAGGCGTATTTCAACTTGAAACACGATTTCTACGTTATTAGAGTCTGAAATAAACATTTTTCGTTTACAAGGCGTATTTCAACTTGAAACACGATTTCTACGTTTTTAGAGTCTGAAATGAATATTTTTCGTTTACTCGCCTAAATATAGTGATATTTTAAAATTGTTTAAACTTTTTAACTTTATACTAGGTACAAACATTACGTTTGGTTAAAGTTTGATTCTACCATTTACTTTAGGTGAGATATGGTACCAAGGCGTATTTCAACTTGAAACACGATTTCTGCGGTTTTAGAGTCTGAGACGAACATTTTTCGTTTACTCGCCTAAATATAGTGATATTTTCAAATTGTTTAAACTTTTTAACTTTATACTAGGTACAAACATTACGTTTGGTTAAAGTTTGATTCTACCATTTACTTTAGGTGAGATATGGTCCCAAGGCGTATTTCAACTTGAAACACGATTTCTACGTTATTAGAGTCTGAAATAAACATTTTTCGTTTACAAGGCGTATTTCAACTTGAAACACGATTTCTACGTTTTTAGAGTCTGAAATGAATATTTTTCGTTTACTCGCCTAAATATAGTGATATTTTAAAATTGTTTAAACTTTTTAACTTTATACTAGGTACAAACATTACGTTTGGTTAAAGTTTGATTCTACCATTTACTTTAGGTGAGATATGGTACCAAGGCGTATTTCAACTTGAAACACGATTTCTGCGGTTTTAGAGTCTGAGACGAACATTTTTCGTTTACTCGCCTAAATATAGTGATATTTTCAAATTGTTTAAACTTTTTAACTTTATACTAGGTACAAACATTACGTTTGGTTAAAGTTTGATTCTACCATTTACTTTAGGTGAGATATGGTCCCAAGGCGTATTTCAACTTGAAACACGATTTCTACGTTATTAGAGTCTGAAATAAACATTTTTCGTTTACAAGGCGTATTTCAACTTGAAACACGATTTCTACGTTTTTAGAGTCTGAAATGAATATTTTTCGTTTACTCGCCTAAATATAGTGATATTTTAAAATTGTTTAAACTTTTTAACTTTACCCTAGGTACAAACATTACGTTTGGTTAAAGTTTGATTCTACCATTTACTTTAGGTGAGATATGGTCCCAAGGCGTATTTCAACTTGAAACACGATTTCTACGTTATTAGAGTCTGAAATAAACATTTTTCGTTTACAAGGCGTATTTCAACTTGAAACACGATTTCTACGTTTTTAGAGTCTGAAATGAACATTTTTCGTTTACTCGCCTAAATATAGTGATATTTTAAAATTGTTTAAACTTTTTAACTTTATACTAGGTACAAACATAAAGTTTGGTTAAAGTTTGATTCTACCATTTACTTTAGGTGAGATATGGTACCAAGGCGTATTTCAACTTGATACACGATTTCTGCGGTTTTAGAGTCTGAGACGAACATTTTTCGTTTACTCGCCTAAATATAGTGATATTTTCAAATTGTTTAAACTTTTTAACTTTACCCTAGGTACAAACATTACGTTTGGTTAAAGTTTGATTCTACCATTTACTTTAGGTGAGATATGGTACCAAGGCGTATTTCAACTTGAAACACGATTTCTGCGTTATTAGAGTCTGAAATAAACATTTTTCGTTTACAAGGCGTATTTCAACTTGAAACACGATTTCTACGTTTTTAGAGTCTGTAATGAATATTTTTCGTTTACTCGCCTAAATATAGTGATATTTTCAAATTGTTTAAACTTTTTAACTTTATACTAGGTACAAACATTACGTTTGGTTAAAGTTTGATTCTACCATTTACTTTAGGTGAGATATGGTCCCAAGGCGTATTTCAACTTGAAACACGATTTCTACGTTATTAGAGTCTGAAATAAACATTTTTCGTTTACAAGGCGTATTTCAACTTGAAACACGATTTCTACGTTTTTAGAGTCTGAAATTAACATTTTTCGTTTACTCGCCTAAATATAGTGATATTTTAAAATTGTTTAAACTTTTTAACTTTATACTAGGTACAAACATAAAGTTTGGTTAAAGTTTGATTCTACCATTTACTTTAGGTGAGATATGGTACCAAGGCGTATTTCAACTTGAAACACGATTTCTGCGGTTTTAGAGTCTGAGACGAACATTTTTCGTTTACTCGCCTAAATATAGTGATATTTTAAAATTGTTTAAACTTTTTAACTTTACCCTAGGTACAAACATTACGTTTGGTTAAAGTTTGATTCTACCATTTACTTTAGGTGAGATATGGTCCCAAGGCGTATTTCAACTTGAAACACGATTTCTACGTTTTTAGAGTCTGAAATGAACATTTTTCGTTTACTCGCCTAAATATAGTGATATTTTAAAATTGTTTAAACTTTTTAACTTTACCCTAGGTACAAACATTACGTTTGGTTAAAGTTTGATTCTACCATTTACTTTAGGTGAGATATGGTACCAAGGCGTATTTCAACTTGAAACACGATTTCTGCGTTATTAGAGTCTGAAATAAACATTTTTCGTTTACAAGGCGTATTTCAACTTGAAACACGATTTCTACGTTTTTAGAGTCTGTAATGAATATTTTTCGTTTACTCGCCTAAATATAGTGATATTTTCAAATTGTTTAAACTTTTTAACTTTATACTAGGTACAAACATTACGTTTGGTTAAAGTTTGATTCTACCATTTACTTTAGGTGAGATATGGTCCCAAGGCGTATTTCAACTTGAAACACGATTTCTACGTTATTAGAGTCTGAAATAAACATTTTTCGTTTACAAGGCGTATTTCAACTTGAAACACGATTTCTACGTTTTTAGAGTCTGAAATGAATATTTTTCGTTTACTCGCCTAAATATAGTGATATTTTAAAATTGTTTAAACTTTTTAACTTTATACTAGGTACAAACATTACGTTTGGTTAAAGTTCGATTCTACCATTTACTTTAGGTGAGATATGGTACCAAGGCGTATTTCAACTTGAAACACGATTTCTACGTTATTAGAGTCTGAAATAAACATTTTTCGTTTACAAGGCGTATTTCAACTTGAAACACGATTTCTACGTTTTTAGAGTCTGAAATGAACATTTTTCGTTTACTCGCCTAAATATAGTGATATTTTAAAATTGTTTAAACTTTTTAACTTTATACTAGGTACAAACATTACGTTTGGTTAAAGTTTGATTCTACCATTTACTTTAGGTGAGATATGGTACCAAGGCGTATTTCAACTTGAAACACGATTTCTGCGGTTTTAGAGTCTGAGACGAACATTTTTCGTTTACTCGCCTAAATATAGTGATATTTTAAAATTGTTTAAACTTTTTAACTTTACCCTAGGTACAAACATTACGTTTGGTTAAAGTTTGATTCTACCATTTACTTTAGGTGAGATATGGTCCCAAGGCGTATTTCAACTTGAAACACGATTTCTACGTTATTAGAGTCTGAAATAAACATTTTTCGTTTACAAGGCGTATTTCAACTTGAAACACGATTTCTACGTTTTTAGAGTCTGAGACGAACATTTTTCGTTTACTCGCCTAAATATAGTGATATTTTCAAATTGTTTAAACTTTTTAACTTTACCCTAGGTACAAACATTACGTTTGGTTAAAGTTTGATTCTACCATTTACTTTAGGTGAGATATGGTACCAAGGCGTATTTCAACTTGAAACACGATTTCTACGTTATTAGAGTCTGAAATAAACATTTTTCGTTTACAAGGCGTATTTCAACTTGAAACACGATTTCTACGTTTTTAGAGTCTGAAATGAACATTTTTCGTTTACTCGCCTAAATATAGTGATATTTTCAAATTGTTTAAACTTTTTAACTTTATACTAGGTACAAACATTACGTTTGGTTAAAGTTTGATTCTACCATTTACTTTAGGTGAGATATGGTCCCAAGGCGTATTTCAACTTGAAACACGATTTCTACGTTATTAGAGTCTGAAATAAACATTTTTCGTTTACAAGGCGTATTTCAACTTGAAACACGATTTCTACGTTTTTAGAGTCTGAAATGAATATTTTTCGTTTACTCGCCTAAATATAGTGATATTTTAAAATTGTTTAAACTTTTTAACTTTATACTAGGTACAAACATTACGTTTGGTTAAAGTTTGATTCTACCATTTACTTTAGGTGAGATATGGTACCAAGG
>CANDYQ010000039.1:0-48321 GCA_947425015.1 Pterostichus niger
TTGAAATACGCCTTGTAAACGAAAAATGTTTATTTCAGACTCTAAAACCGCAGAAATCGTGTTTCAAGTTGAAATACGCCTTGGTACCATATCTCACCTAAAGTAAATGGTAGAATCAAACTTTAACCAAACGTAATGTTTGTACCTAGTATAAAGTTAAAGTTTAAACAATTTTAAAATATCACTATATTTAGGCGAGTAAACGAAAAATGTTCATTTCAGACTCTAAAACCGCAGAAATCGTGTTTCAAGTTGAAATACGCCTTGGGACCATATCTCACCTAAAGTAAATGGTAGAATCAAACTTTAACCAAACGTAATGTTTGTACCTAGGGTAAAGTTAAAAAGTTTAAACAATTTTAAAATATCACTATATTTAGGCGAGTAAACGAAAAATGTTCATTTCAGACTCTAAAAACGTAGAAATCGTCTTTCAAGTTGAAATACGCCTTGTAAACGAAAAATGTTTATTTCAGACTCTAATAACGTAGAAATCGTGTTTCAAGTTGAAATACGCTTTGGTACCATATCTCACCTAAAGTAAATGGTAGAATCAAACTTTAACCAAACGTAATGTTTGTACTTAGGGTAAAGTTAAAAAGTTTAAACAATTTTAAAATATCACTATATTTAGGCGAGTAAACGAAAAATGTTTATTTCAGACTCTAAAAACGTAGAAATCGTGTTTCAAGTTGAAATACGCCTTGTAAACGAAAAATGTTTATTTCAGACTCTAATAACGTAGAAATCGTGTTTCAAGTTGAAATACGCCTTGGGACCATATCTCACCTAAAGTAAATGGTAGAATCAAACTTTAACCAAACGTAATGTTTGTACCTAGGGTAAAGTTAAAAAGTTTAAACAATTTGAAAATATCACTATATTTAGGCGAGTAAACGAAAAATGTTCATTTCAGACTCTAATAACGTAGAAATCGTGTTTCAAGTTGAAATACGCCTTGGGACCATATCTCACCTAAAGTAAATGGTAGAATCAAACTTTAACCAAACGTAATGTTTGTACCTAGGGTAAAGTTAAAAAGTTTAAACAATTTGAAAATATCACTATATTTAGGCGAGTAAACGAAAAATGTTCATTTCAGACTCTAAAAACGTAGAAATCGTCTTTCAAGTTGAAATACGCCTTGTAAACGAAAAATGTTTATTTCAGACTCTAATAACGTAGAAATCGTGTTTCAAGTTGAAATACGCCTTGGGACCATATCTCACCTAAAGTAAATGGTAGAATCAAACTTTAACCAAACGTAATGTTTGTACCTAGTATAAAGTTAAAAAGTTTAAACAATTTTAAAATATCACTATATTTAGGCGAGTAAACGAAAAATGTTCATTTCAGACTCTAAAAACGTAGAAATCGTCTTTCAAGTTGAAATACGCCTTGTAAACGAAAAATGTTTATTTCAGACTCTAATAACGTAGAAATCGTGTTTCAAGTTGAAATACGCCTTGGGACCATATCTCACCTAAAGTAAATGGTAGAATCAAACTTTAACCAAACGTAATGTTTGTACCTAGGGTAAAGTTAAAAAGTTTAAACAATTTTAAAATATCACTATATTTAGGCGAGTAAACGAAAAATGTTCATTTCAGACTCTAAAAACGTAGAAATCGTCTTTCAAGTTGAAATACGCCTTGTAAACGAAAAATGTTTATTTCAGACTCTAATAACGTAGAAATCGTGTTTCAAGTTGAAATACGCCTTGGGACCATATCTCACCTAAAGTAAATGGTAGAATCAAACTTTAACCAAACGTAATGTTTGTACCTAGGGTAAAGTTAAAAAGTTTAAACAATTTGAAAATATCACTATATTTAGGCGAGTAAACGAAAAATGTTCATTTCAGACTCTAAAAACGTAGAAATCGTCTTTCAAGTTGAAATACGCCTTGTAAACGAAAAATGTTTATTTCAGACTCTAAAACCGCAGAAATCGTGTTTCAAGTTGAAATACGCCTTGGTACCATATCTCACCTAAAGTAAATGGTAGAATCAAACTTTAACCAAACGTAATGTTTGTACTTAGGGTAAAGTTAAAAAGTTTAAACAATTTTAAAATATCACTATATTTAGGCGAGTAAACGAAAAATGTTCATTTCAGTCTCTAAAAACGTAGAAATCGTCTTTCAAGTTGAAATACGCCTTGTAAACGAAAAATGTTTATTTCAGACTCTAATAACGTAGAAATCGTGTTTCAAGTTGAAATACGCCTTGGGACCATATCTCACCTAAAGTAAATGGTAGAATCAAACTTTAACGAAACGTAATGTTTGTACCTAGTATAAAGTTAAAGTTTAAACAATTTTAAAATATCACTATATTTAGGCGAGTAAACGAAAAATGTTTATTTCAGACTCTAAAACCGCAGAAATCGTGTTTCAAGTTGAAATACGCCTTGGTACCATATCTCACCTAAAGTAAATGGTAGAATCAAACTTTAACCAAACGTAATGTTTGTACCTAGTATAAAGTTAAAGTTTAAACAATTTTAAAATATCACTATATTTAGGCGAGTAAACGAAAAATGTTCATTTCAGACTCTAAAACCGCAGAAATCGTGTTTCAAGTTGAAATACGCCTTGGGACCATATCTCACCTAAAGTAAATGGTAGAATCAAACTTTAACCAAACGTAATGTTTGTACCTAGGGTAAAGTTAAAAAGTTTAAACAATTTTAAAATATCACTATATTTAGGCGAGTAAACGAAAAATGTTCATTTCAGACTCTAAAAACGTAGAAATCGTCTTTCAAGTTGAAATACGCCTTGTAAACGAAAAATGTTTATTTCAGACTCTAATAACGTAGAAATCGTGTTTCAAGTTGAAATACGCTTTGGTACCATATCTCACCTAAAGTAAATGGTAGAATCAAACTTTAACCAAACGTAATGTTTGTACTTAGGGTAAAGTTAAAAAGTTTAAACACTATATTTAGGCGAGTAAACGAAAAATGTTCATTTCAGACTCTAAAAACGTAGAAATCGTCTTTCAAGTTGAAATACGCCTTGTAAACGAAAAATGTTTATTTCAGACTCTAATAACGTAGAAATCGTGTTTCAAGTTGAAATACGCTTTGGTACCATATCTCACCTAAAGTAAATGGTAGAATCAAACTTTAACCAAACGTAATGTTTGTACTTAGGGTAAAGTTAAAAAGTTTAAACAATTTTAAAATATCACTATATTTAGGCGAGTAAACGAAAAATGTTCATTTCAGACTCTAAAAACGTAGAAATCGTCTTTCAAGTTGAAATACGCCTTGTAAACGAAAAATGTTTATTTCAGACTCTAATAACGTAGAAATCGTGTTTCAAGTTGAAAACCGCCTTGGGACCATATCTCACCTAAAGTAAATGGTAGAATCAAACTTTAACCAAACGTAATGTTTGTACCTAGGGTAAAGTTAAAAAGTTTAAACAATTTTAAAATATCACTATATTTAGGCGAGTAAACGAAAAATGTTCATTTCAGACTCTAAAAACGTAGAAATCGTCTTTCAAGTTGAAATACGCCTTGTAAACGAAAAATGTTTATTTCAGACTCTAATAACGTAGAAATCGTGTTTCAAGTTGAAATACGCCTTGGGACCATATCTCACCTAAAGTAAATGGTAGAATCAAACTTTAACCAAACGTAATGTTTGTACCTAGGGTAAAGTTAAAAAGTTTAAACAATTTTAAAATATCACTATATTTAGGCGAGTAAACGAAAAATGTTCATTTCAGACTCTAAAAACGTAGAAATCGTCTTTCAAGTTGAAATACGCCTTGTAAACGAAAAATGTTTATTTCAGACTCTAATAACGTAGAAATCGTGTTTCAAGTTGAAATACGCCTTGGGACCATATCTCACCTAAAGTAAATGGTAGAATCAAACTTTAACCAAACGTAATGTTTGTACCTAGGGTAAAGTTAAAAAGTTTAAACAATTTGAAAATATCACTATATTTAGGCGAGTAAACGAAAAATGTTCGTCTCAGACTCTAAAACCGCAGAAATCGTGTTTCAAGTTGAAATACGCCTTGTAAACGAAAAATGTTCATTGCAGACTCTAAAAACGTAGAAATCGTCTTTCAAGTTGAAATACGCCTTGTAAACGAAAAATGTTTATTTCAGACTCTAATAACGTAGAAATCGTGTTTCAAGTTGAAATACGCCTTGGCACCATATCTCACCTAAAGTAAATGGTAGAATCAAACTTTAACCAAACGTAATGTTTGTACCTAGGGTAAAGTTAAAAAGTTTAAACAATTTGAAAATATCACTATATTTAGGCGAGTAAACGAAAAATGTTAGTCTCAGACTCTAAAACCGCAGATATCGTGTTTCAAGTTGAAATACGCCTTGGTACCATATCTCACCTAAAGTAAATGGTAGAATCAAACTTTAACCAAACGTAATGTTTGTACTTAGGGTAAAGTTAAAAAGTTTAAACAATTTTAAAATATCACTATATTTAGGCGAGTAAACGAAAAATGTTCATTTCAGACTCTAAAAACGTAGAAATCGTGTTTCAAGTTGAAATACGCCTTGTAAACGAAAAATGTTTATTTCAGACTCTAATAACGTAGAAATCGTGTTTCAAGTTGAAATACGCCTTGGGACCATATCTCACCTAAAGTAAATGGTAGAATCAAACTTTAACCAAACGTAATGTTTGTACCTAGGGTAAAGTTAAAAAGTTTAAACAATTTGAAAATATCACTATATTTAGGCGAGTAAACGAAAAATGTTCATTTCAGACTCTAATAACGTAGAAATCGTGTTTCAAGTTGAAATACGCCTTGGGACCATATCTCACCTAAAGTAAATGGTAGAATCAAACTTTAACCAAACGTAATGTTTGTACCTAGGGTAAAGTTAAAAAGTTTAAACAATTTGAAAATATCACTATATTTAGGCGAGTAAACGAAAAATGTTCATTTCAGACTCTAAAAACGTAGAAATCGTCTTTCAAGTTGAAATACGCCTTGTAAACGAAAAATGTTTATTTCAGACTCTAATAACGTAGAAATCGTGTTTCAAGTTGAAATACGCCTTGGGACCATATCTCACCTAAAGTAAATGGTAGAATCAAACTTTAACCAAACGTAATGTTTGTACCTAGTATAAAGTTAAAAAGTTTAAACAATTTTAAAATATCACTATATTTAGGCGAGTAAACGAAAAATGTTCATTTCAGACTCTAAAAACGTAGAAATCGTCTTTCAAGTTGAAATACGCCTTGTAAACGAAAAATGTTTATTTCAGACTCTAATAACGTAGAAATCGTGTTTCAAGTTGAAATACGCCTTGGGACCATATCTCACCTAAAGTAAATGGTAGAATCAAACTTTAACCAAACGTAATGTTTGTACCTAGGGTAAAGTTAAAAAGTTTAAACAATTTGAAAATATCACTATATTTAGGCGAGTAAACGAAAAATGTTCATTTCAGACTCTAAAAACGTAGAAATCGTCTTTCAAGTTGAAATACGCCTTGTAAACGAAAAATGTTTATTTCAGACTCTAAAACCGCAGAAATCGTGTTTCAAGTTGAAATACGCCTTGGTACCATATCTCACCTAAAGTAAATGGTAGAATCAAACTTTAACCAAACGTAATGTTTGTACTTAGGGTAAAGTTAAAAAGTTTAAACAATTTTAAAATATCACTATATTTAGGCGAGTAAACGAAAAATGTTCATTTCAGACTCTAAAAACGTAGAAATCGTCTTTCAAGTTGAAATACGCCTTGTAAACGAAAAATGTTTATTTCAGACTCTAAAACCGCAGAAATCGTGTTTCAAGTTGAAATACGCCTTGGTACCATATCTCACCTAAAGTAAATGGTAGAATCAAACTTTAACCAAACGTAATGTTTGTACCTAGTATAAAGTTAAAAAGTTTAAACAATTTTAAAATATCACTATATTTAGGCGAGTAAACGAAAAATGTTCATTTCAGACTCTAAAAACGTAGAAATCGTCTTTCAAGTTGAAATACGCCTTGTAAACGAAAAATGTTTATTTCAGACTCTAATAACGTAGAAATCGTGTTTCAAGTTGAAATACGCCTTGGGACCATATCTCACCTAAAGTAAATGGTAGAATCAAACTTTAACCAAACGTAATGTTTGTACCTAGTATAAAGTTAAAAAGTTTAAACAATTTTAAAATATCACTATATTTAGGCGAGTAAACGAAAAATGTTCATTTCAGACTCTAAAAACGTAGAACTCGTCTTTCAAGTTGAAATACGCCTTGGGACCATATCTCACCTAAAGTAAATGGTAGAATCAAACTTTAACCAAACGTAATGTTTGTACCTAGGGTAAAGTTAAAAAGTTTAAACAATTTTAAAATATCACTATATTTAGGCGAGTAAACGAAAAATGTTCGTCTCAGACTCTAAAACCGCAGAAATCGTGTTTCAAGTTGAAATACGCCTTGGTACCATATCTCACCTAAAGTAAATGGTAGAATCAAACTTTAACCAAACGTAATGTTTGTACTTAGGGTAAAGTTAAAAAGTTTAAACAATTTTAAAATATCACTATATTTAGGCGAGTAAACGAAAAATGTTCATTTCAGACTCTAAAAACGTAGAAATCGTCTTTCAAGTTGAAATACGCCTTGTAAACGAAAAATGTTTATTTCAGACTCTAATAACGTAGAAATCGTGTTTCAAGTTGAAATACGCCTTGGGACCATATCTCACCTAAAGTAAATGGTAGAATCAAACTTTAACCAAACGTAATGTTTGTACCTAGTATAAAGTTAAAAAGTTTAAACAATTTTAAAATATCACTATATTTAGGCGAGTAAACGAAAAATGTTCATTTCAGACTCTAAAAACGTAGAAATCGTCTTTCAAGTTGAAATACGCCTTGTAAACGAAAAATGTTTATTTCAGACTCTAATAACGTAGAAATCGTGTTTCAAGTTGAAATACGCCTTGGGACCATATCTCACCTAAAGTAAATGGTAGAATCAAACTTTAACCAAACGTAATGTTTGTACCTAGTATAAAGTTAAAAAGTTTAAACAATTTTAAAATATCACTATATTTAGGCGAGTAAACGAAAAATGTTCATTTCAGACTCTAAAAACGTAGAAATCGTCTTTCAAGTTGAAATACGCCTTGTAAACGAAAAATGTTTATTTCAGACTCTAATAACGTAGAAATCGTGTTTCAAGTTGAAATACGCCTTGGGACCATATCTCACCTAAAGTAAATGGTAGAATCAAACTTTAACCAAACGTAATGTTTGTACCTAGGGTAAAGTTAAAAAGTTTAAACAATTTGAAAATATCACTATATTTAGGCGAGTAAACGAAAAATGTTCGTCTCAGACTCTAAAACCGCAGAAATCGTGTTTCAAGTTGAAATACGCCTTGTAAACGAAAAATGTTCATTGCAGACTCTAAAAACGTAGAAATCGTCTTTCAAGTTGAAATACGCCTTGTAAACGAAAAATGTTTATTTCAGACTCTAATAACGTAGAAATCGTGTTTCAAGTTGAAATACGCTTTGGTACCATATCTCACCTAAAGTAAATGGTAGAATCAAACTTTAACCAAACGTAATGTTTGTACTTAGGGTAAAGTTAAAAAGTTTAAACACTATATTTAGGCGAGTAAACGAAAAATGTTCATTTCAGACTCTAAAAACGTAGAAATCGTCTTTCAAGTTGAAATACGCCTTGTAAACGAAAAATGTTTATTTCAGACTCTAATAACGTAGAAATCGTGTTTCAAGTTGAAATACGCTTTGGTACCATATCTCACCTAAAGTAAATGGTAGAATCAAACTTTAACCAAACGTAATGTTTGTACTTAGGGTAAAGTTAAAAAGTTTAAACAATTTTAAAATATCACTATATTTAGGCGAGTAAACGAAAAATGTTCATTTCAGACTCTAAAAACGTAGAAATCGTCTTTCAAGTTGAAATACGCCTTGTAAACGAAAAATGTTTATTTCAGACTCTAATAACGTAGAAATCGTGTTTCAAGTTGAAAACCGCCTTGGGACCATATCTCACCTAAAGTAAATGGTAGAATCAAACTTTAACCAAACGTAATGTTTGTACCTAGGGTAAAGTTAAAAAGTTTAAACAATTTTAAAATATCACTATATTTAGGCGAGTAAACGAAAAATGTTCATTTCAGACTCTAAAAACGTAGAAATCGTCTTTCAAGTTGAAATACGCCTTGTAAACGAAAAATGTTTATTTCAGACTCTAATAACGTAGAAATCGTGTTTCAAGTTGAAATACGCCTTGGGACCATATCTCACCTAAAGTAAATGGTAGAATCAAACTTTAACCAAACGTAATGTTTGTACCTAGGGTAAAGTTAAAAAGTTTAAACAATTTTAAAATATCACTATATTTAGGCGAGTAAACGAAAAATGTTCATTTCAGACTCTAAAAACGTAGAAATCGTCTTTCAAGTTGAAATACGCCTTGTAAACGAAAAATGTTTATTTCAGACTCTAATAACGTAGAAATCGTGTTTCAAGTTGAAATACGCCTTGGGACCATATCTCACCTAAAGTAAATGGTAGAATCAAACTTTAACCAAACGTAATGTTTGTACCTAGGGTAAAGTTAAAAAGTTTAAACAATTTGAAAATATCACTATATTTAGGCGAGTAAACGAAAAATGTTCGTCTCAGACTCTAAAACCGCAGAAATCGTGTTTCAAGTTGAAATACGCCTTGTAAACGAAAAATGTTCATTGCAGACTCTAAAAACGTAGAAATCGTCTTTCAAGTTGAAATACGCCTTGTAAACGAAAAATGTTTATTTCAGACTCTAATAACGTAGAAATCGTGTTTCAAGTTGAAATACGCCTTGGCACCATATCTCACCTAAAGTAAATGGTAGAATCAAACTTTAACCAAACGTAATGTTTGTACCTAGGGTAAAGTTAAAAAGTTTAAACAATTTGAAAATATCACTATATTTAGGCGAGTAAACGAAAAATGTTAGTCTCAGACTCTAAAACCGCAGATATCGTGTTTCAAGTTGAAATACGCCTTGGTACCATATCTCACCTAAAGTAAATGGTAGAATCAAACTTTAACCAAACGTAATGTTTGTACTTAGGGTAAAGTTAAAAAGTTTAAACAATTTTAAAATATCACTATATTTAGGCGAGTAAACGAAAAATGTTCATTTCAGACTCTAAAAACGTAGAAATCGTGTTTCAAGTTGAAATACGCCTTGTAAACGAAAAATGTTTATTTCAGACTCTAATAACGTAGAAATCGTGTTTCAAGTTGAAATACGCCTTGGGACCATATCTCACCTAAAGTAAATGGTAGAATCAAACTTTAACCAAACGTAATGTTTGTACCTAGGGTAAAGTTAAAAAGTTTAAACAATTTGAAAATATCACTATATTTAGGCGAGTAAACGAAAAATGTTCATTTCAGACTCTAATAACGTAGAAATCGTGTTTCAAGTTGAAATACGCCTTGGGACCATATCTCACCTAAAGTAAATGGTAGAATCAAACTTTAACCAAACGTAATGTTTGTACCTAGGGTAAAGTTAAAAAGTTTAAACAATTTGAAAATATCACTATATTTAGGCGAGTAAACGAAAAATGTTCATTTCAGACTCTAAAAACGTAGAAATCGTCTTTCAAGTTGAAATACGCCTTGTAAACGAAAAATGTTTATTTCAGACTCTAATAACGTAGAAATCGTGTTTCAAGTTGAAATACGCCTTGGGACCATATCTCACCTAAAGTAAATGGTAGAATCAAACTTTAACCAAACGTAATGTTTGTACCTAGTATAAAGTTAAAAAGTTTAAACAATTTTAAAATATCACTATATTTAGGCGAGTAAACGAAAAATGTTCATTTCAGACTCTAAAAACGTAGAAATCGTCTTTCAAGTTGAAATACGCCTTGTAAACGAAAAATGTTTATTTCAGACTCTAATAACGTAGAAATCGTGTTTCAAGTTGAAATACGCCTTGGGACCATATCTCACCTAAAGTAAATGGTAGAATCAAACTTTAACCAAACGTAATGTTTGTACCTAGGGTAAAGTTAAAAAGTTTAAACAATTTGAAAATATCACTATATTTAGGCGAGTAAACGAAAAATGTTCATTTCAGACTCTAAAAACGTAGAAATCGTCTTTCAAGTTGAAATACGCCTTGTAAACGAAAAATGTTTATTTCAGACTCTAAAACCGCAGAAATCGTGTTTCAAGTTGAAATACGCCTTGGTACCATATCTCACCTAAAGTAAATGGTAGAATCAAACTTTAACCAAACGTAATGTTTGTACTTAGGGTAAAGTTAAAAAGTTTAAACAATTTTAAAATATCACTATATTTAGGCGAGTAAACGAAAAATGTTCATTTCAGACTCTAAAAACGTAGAAATCGTCTTTCAAGTTGAAATACGCCTTGTAAACGAAAAATGTTTATTTCAGACTCTAAAACCGCAGAAATCGTGTTTGAAGTTGAAATACGCCTTGGTACCATATCTCACCTAAAGTAAATGGTAGAATCAAACTTTAACCAAACGTAATGTTTGTACCTAGTATAAAGTTAAAAAGTTTAAACAATTTTAAAATATCACTATATTTAGGCGAGTAAACGAAAAATGTTCATTTCAGACTCTAAAAACGTAGAAATCGTCTTTCAAGTTGAAATACGCCTTGTAAACGAAAAATGTTTATTTCAGACTCTAATAACGTAGAAATCGTGTTTCAAGTTGAAATACGCCTTGGGACCATATCTCACCTAAAGTAAATGGTAGAATCAAACTTTAACCAAACGTAATGTTTGTACCTAGTATAAAGTTAAAAAGTTTAAACAATTTTAAAATATCACTATATTTAGGCGAGTAAACGAAAAATGTTCATTTCAGACTCTAAAAACGTAGAACTCGTCTTTCAAGTTGAAATACGCCTTGGGACCATATCTCACCTAAAGTAAATGGTAGAATCAAACTTTAACCAAACGTAATGTTTGTACCTAGGGTAAAGTTAAAAAGTTTAAACAATTTTAAAATATCACTATATTTAGGCGAGTAAACGAAAAATGTTCGTCTCAGACTCTAAAACCGCAGAAATCGTGTTTCAAGTTGAAATACGCCTTGGTACCATATCTCACCTAAAGTAAATGGTAGAATCAAACTTTAACCAAACGTAATGTTTGTACTTAGGGTAAAGTTAAAAAGTTTAAACAATTTTAAAATATCACTATATTTAGGCGAGTAAACGAAAAATGTTCATTTCAGACTCTAAAAACGTAGAAATCGTCTTTCAAGTTGAAATACGCCTTGTAAACGAAAAATGTTTATTTCAGACTCTAATAACGTAGAAATCGTGTTTCAAGTTGAAATACGCCTTGGGACCATATCTCACCTAAAGTAAATGGTAGAATCAAACTTTAACCAAACGTAATGTTTGTACCTAGTATAAAGTTAAAAAGTTTAAACAATTTTAAAATATCACTATATTTAGGCGAGTAAACGAAAAATGTTCATTTCAGACTCTAAAAACGTAGAAATCGTCTTTCAAGTTGAAATACGCCTTGTAAACGAAAAATGTTTATTTCAGACTCTAATAACGTAGAAATCGTGTTTCAAGTTGAAATACGCCTTGGGACCATATCTCACCTAAAGTAAATGGTAGAATCAAACTTTAACCAAACGTAATGTTTGTACCTAGTATAAAGTTAAAAAGTTTAAACAATTTTAAAATATCACTATATTTAGGCGAGTAAACGAAAAATGTTCATTTCAGACTCTAAAAACGTAGAAATCGTCTTTCAAGTTGAAATACGCCTTGTAAACGAAAAATGTTTATTTCAGACTCTAATAACGTAGAAATCGTGTTTCAAGTTGAAATACGCCTTGGGACCATATCTCACCTAAAGTAAATGGTAGAATCAAACTTTAACCAAACGTAATGTTTGTACCTAGGGTAAAGTTAAAAAGTTTAAACAATTTGAAAATATCACTATATTTAGGCGAGTAAACGAAAAATGTTCGTCTCAGACTCTAAAACCGCAGAAATCGTGTTTCAAGTTGAAATACGCCTTGTAAACGAAAAATGTTCATTGCAGACTCTAAAAACGTAGAAATCGTCTTTCAAGTTGAAATACGCCTTGTAAACGAAAAATGTTTATTTCAGACTCTAATAACGTAGAAATCGTGTTTCAAGTTGAAATACGCCTTGGCACCATATCTCACCTAAAGTAAATGGTAGAATCAAACTTTAACCAAACGTAATGTTTGTACCTAGGGTAAAGTTAAAAAGTTTAAACAATTTGAAAATATCACTATATTTAGGCGAGTAAACGAAAAATGTTCATTTCAGACTCTAAAAACGTAGAAATCGTCTTTCAAGTTGAAATACGCCTTGTAAACGAAAAATGTTTATTTCAGACTCTAAAACCGCAGAAATCGTGTTTCAAGTTGAAATACGCCTTGGTACCATATCTCACCTAAAGTAAATGGTAGAATCAAACTTTAACCAAACGTAATGTTTGTACTTAGGGTAAAGTTAAAAAGTTTAAACAATTTTAAAATATCACTATATTTAGGCGAGTAAACGAAAAATGTTCATTTCAGACTCTAAAAACGTAGAAATCGTCTTTCAAGTTGAAATACGCCTTGTAAACGAAAAATGTTTATTTCAGACTCTAATAACGTAGAAATCGTGTTTCAAGTTGAAATACGCCTTGGGACCATATCTCACCTAAAGTAAATGGTAGAATCAAACTTTAACGAAACGTAATGTTTGTACCTAGTATAAAGTTAAAAAGTTTAAACAATTTTAAAATATCACTATATTTAGGCGAGTAAACGAAAAATGTTCATTTCAGACTCTAAAAACGTAGAAATCGTGTTTCAAGTTGAAATACGCCTTGTTACCGAAAAATGTTTATTTCAGACTCTAATAACGTAGAAATCGTGTTTCAAGTTGAAATACGCCTTGGGACCATATCTCACCTAAAGTAAATGGTAGAATCAAACTTTAACCAAACGTAATGTTTGTACCTAGTATAAAGTTAAAAAGTTTAAACAATTTTAAAATATCACTATATTTAGGCGAGTAAACGAAAAATGTTCATTTCAGACTCTAAAAACGTAGAACTCGTCTTTCAAGTTGAAATACGCCTTGGGACCATATCTCACCTAAAGTAAATGGTAGAATCAAACTTTAACCAAACGTAATGTTTGTACCTAGTATAAAGTTAAAAAGTTTAAACAATTTTAAAATATCACTATATTTAGGCGAGTAAACGAAAAATGTTCATTTCAGACTCTAAAAACGTAGAAATCGTCTTTCAAGTTGAAATACGCCTTGTAAACGAAAAATGTTTATTTCAGACTCTAAAACCGCAGAAATCGTGTTTCAAGTTGAAATACGCCTTGGTACCATATCTCACCTAAAGTAAATGGTAGAATCAAACTTTAACCAAACGTAATGTTTGTACCTAGTATAAAGTTAAAAAGTTTAAACAATTTTAAAATATCACTATATTTAGGCGAGTAAACGAAAAATGTTCATTTCAGACTCTAAAAACGTAGAAATCGTCTTTCAAGTTGAAATACGCCTTGTAAACGAAAAATGTTTATTTCAGACTCTAATAACGTAGAAATCGTGTTTCAAGTTGAAATACGCCTTGGGACCATATCTCACCTAAATTAAATGGTAGAATCAAACTTTAACCAAACGTAATGTTTGTACCTAGTATAAAGTTAAAAAGTTTAAACAATTTTAAAATATCACTATATTTAGGCGAGTAAACGAAAAATGTTCATTTCAGACTCTAAAAACGTAGAAATCGTCTTTCAAGTTGAAATACGCCTTGTAAACGAAAAATGTTTATTTCAGACTCTAATAACGTAGAAATCGTGTTTCAAGTTGAAATACGCCTTGGCACCATATCTCACCTAAAGTAAATGGTAGAATCAAACTTTAACCAAACGTAATGTTTGTACCTAGGGTAAAGTTAAAAAGTTTAAACAATTTGAAAATATCACTATATTTAGGCGAGTAAACGAAAAATGTTCATTTCAGACTCTAAAAACGTAGAAATCGTCTTTCAAGTTGAAATACGCCTTGTAAACGAAAAATGTTTATTTCAGACTCTAAAACCGCAGAAATCGTGTTTCAAGTTGAAATACGCCTTGGTACCATATCTCACCTAAAGTAAATGGTAGAATCAAACTTTAACCAAACGTAATGTTTGTACTTAGGGTAAAGTTAAAAAGTTTAAACACTATATTTAGGCGAGTAAACGAAAAATGTTCATTTCAGACTCTAAAAACGTAGAAATCGTCTTTCAAGTTGAAATACGCCTTGTAAACGAAAAATGTTTATTTCAGACTCTAATAACGTAGAAATCGTGTTTCAAGTTGAAATACGCCTTGGGACCATATCTCACCTAAAGTAAATGGTAGAATCAAACTTTAACGAAACGTAATGTTTGTACCTAGTATAAAGTTAAAAAGTTTAAACAATTTTAAAATATCACTATATTTAGGCGAGTAAACGAAAAATGTTTATTTCAGACTCTAAAAACGTAGAAATCGTGTTTCAAGTTGAAATACGCCTTGTAAACGAAAAATGTTTATTTCAGACTCTAAAACCGCAGAAATCGTGTTTCAAGTTGAAATACGCCTTGGTACCATATCTCACCTAAAGTAAATGGTAGAATCAAACTTTAACCAAACGTAATGTTTGTACCTAGTATAAAGTTAAAGTTTAAACAATTTTAAAATATCACTATATGTAGGCGAGTAAACGAAAAATGTTCATTTAAGACTCTAAAACCGCAGAAATCGTGTTTCAAGTTGAAATACGCCTTGGGACCATATCTCACCTAAAGTAAATGGTAGAATCAAACTTTAACCAAACGTAATGTATGTACCTAGGGTAAAGTTAAAAAGTTTAAACAATTTTAAAATATCACTATATTTAGGCGAGTAAACGAAAAATGTTCATTTCAGACTCTAAAAACGTAGAAATCGTCTTTCAAGTTGAAATACGCCTTGTAAACGAAAAATGTTTATTTCAGACTCTAATAACGTAGAAATCGTGTTTCAAGTTGAAATACGCTTTGGTACCATATCTCACCTAAAGTAAATGGTAGAATCAAACTTTAACCAAACGTAATGTTTGTACTTAGGGTAAAGTTAAAAAGTTTAAACAATTTTAAAATATCACTATGTTTAGGCGAGTAAACGAAAAATGTTCATTTCAGACTCTAAAAACGTAGAAATCGTGTTTCAAGTTGAAATACGCCTTG
Source organism: Pterostichus niger (assembly GCA_947425015.1). Lineage (NCBI taxonomy): Eukaryota > Metazoa > Arthropoda > Insecta > Coleoptera > Carabidae > Pterostichus > Pterostichus niger. The sequence goes on from CANDYQ010000039.1 coordinate 15,288, forward strand.
TAAACGAAAAATGTTTATTTCAGACTCTAAAACCGCAGAAATCGTGTTTCAAGTTGAAATACGCCTTGGTACCATATCTCACCTAAAGTAAATGGTAGAATCAAACTTTAACCAAACGTAATGTTTGTACTTAGGGTAAAGTTAAAAAGTTTAAACAATTTTAAAATATCACTATATTTAGGCGAGTAAACGAAAAATGTTCATTTCAGACTCTAAAAACGTAGAAATCGTCTTTCAAGTTGAAATACGCCTTGTAAACGAAAAATGTTTATTTCAGACTCTAATAACGTAGAAATCGTGTTTCAAGTTGAAATACGCCTTGGGACCATATCTCACCTAAAGTAAATGGTAGAATCAAACTTTAACCAAACGTAATGTTTGTACCTAGGGTAAAGTTAAAAAGTTTAAACAATTTGAAAATATCACTATATTTAGGCGAGTAAACGAAAAATGTTCATTTCAGACTTTAATAACGTAGAAATCGTGTTTCAAGTTGAAATACGCCTTGGGACCATATCTCACCTAAAGTAAATGGTAGAATCAAACTTTAACCAAACGTAATGTTTGTACCTAGGGTAAAGTTAAAAAGTTTAAACAATTTGAAAATATCACTATATTTAGGCGAGTAAACGAAAAATGTGCATTTCAGACTCTAAAAACGTAGAAATCGTGTTTCAAGTTGAAATACGCCTTGTAAACGAAAAATGTTTATTTCAGACTCTAATAACGTAGAAATCGTGTTTCAAGTTGAAATACGCCTTGGGACCATATCTCACCTAAAGTAAATGGTAGAATCAAACTTTAACCAAACGTAATGTTTGTACCTAGTATAAAGTTAAAAAGTTTAAACAATTTTAAAATATCACTATATTTAGGCGAGTAAACGAAAAATATTCATTTCAGACTCTAAAAACGTAGAAATCGTGTTTCAAGTTAAAATACGCCTTGTAAACAAAAAATGTTTATTTCAGACTCTAAAACCGCAGAAATCGTGTTTCAAGTTGAAATACGCCTTGGTACCATATCTCACCTAAAGTAAATGGTAGAATCAAACTTTAACCAAACGTAATGTTTGTACCTAGTATAAAGTTAAAAAGTTTAAACAATTTTAAAATATCACTATATTTAGGCGAGTAAACGAAAAATGTTCATTTCAGACTCTAAAAACGTAGAAATCGTCTTTCAAGTTGAAATACGCCTTGTAAACGAAAAATGTTTATTTCAGACTCTAATAACGTAGAAATCGTGTCTCAAGTTGAAATACGCCTTGGGACCATATCTCACCTAAAGTAAATGGTAGAATCAAACTTTAACCAAACGTAATGTTTGTACCTAGGGTAAAGTTAAAAAGTTTAAACAATTTGAAAATATCACTATATTTAGGCGAGTAAACGAAAAATGTTCGTCTCAGACTCTAAAACCGCAGAAATCGTGTTTCAAGTTGAAATACGCCTTGGTACCATATCTCACCTAAAGTAAATGGTAGAATCAAACTTTAACCAAACGTAATGTTTGTACTTAGGGTAAAGTTAAAAAGTTTAAACAATTTTAAAATATCACTATATTTAGGCGAGTAAACGAAAAATGTTCATTTCAGACTCTAAAAACGTAGAAATCGTCTTTCAAGTTGAAATACGCCTTGTAAACGAAAAATGTTTATTTCAGACTCTAAAACCGCAGAAATCGTGTTTCAAGTTGAAATACGCCTTGGTACCATATCTCACCTAAAGTAAATGGTAGAATCAAACTTTAACCAAACGTAATGTTTGTACCTAGGGTAAAGTTAAAAAGTTTAAACAATTTGAAAATATCACTATATTTAGGCGAGTAAACGAAAAATGTTCATTTCAGACTCTAATAACGTAGAAATCGTGTTTCAAGTTGAAATACGCCTTGGGACCATATCTCACCTAAAGTAAATGGTAGAATCAAACTTTAACCAAACGTAATGTTTGTACCTAGGGTAAAGTTAAAAAGTTTAAACAATTTGAAAATATCACTATATTTAGGCGAGTAAACGAAAAATGTTCGTCTCAGACTCTAAAACCGCAGAAATCGTGTTTCAAGTTGAAATACGCCTTGGTACCATATCTCACCTAAAGTAAATGGTAGAATCAAACTTTAACCAAACGTAATGTTTGTACCTAGGGTAAAGTTAAAAAGTTTAAACAATTTTAAAATATCACTATATTTAGGCGAGTAAACGAAAAATGTTCATTTCAGACTCTAAAAACGTAGAAATCGTGTTTCAAGTTGAAATACGCCTTGTAAACGAAAAATGTTCGTCTCAGACTCTAAAACCGCAGAAATCGTGTTTCAAGTTGAAATACGCCTTGGTACCATATCTCACCTAAAGTAAATGGTAGAATCAAACTTTAACCAAACGTAATGTTTGTACTTAGGGTAAAGTTAAAAAGTTTAAACAATTTTAAAATATCACTATATTTAGGCGAGTAAACGAAAAATGTTCATTTCAGACTCTAAAAACGTAGAAATCGTCTTTCAAGTTGAAATACGCCTTGTAAACGAAAAATGTTTATTTCAGACTCTAATAACGTAGAAATCGTGTTTCAAGTTGAAATACGCCTTGGGACCATATCTCACCTAAAGTAAATGGTAGAATCAAACTTTAACCAAACGTAATGTTTGTACCTAGTATAAAGTTAAAAAGTTTAAACAATTTTAAAATATCACTATATTTAGGCGAGTAAACGAAAAATATTCATTTCAGACTCTAAAAACGTAGAAATCGTGTTTCAAGTTGAAATACGCCTTGTAAACGAAAAATGTTTATTTCAGACTCTAAAACCGCAGAAATCGTGTTTCAAGTTGAAATACGCCTTGGTACCATATCTCACCTAAAGTAAATGGTAGAATCAAACTTTAACCAAACGTAATGTTTGTACCTAGTATAAAATTAAAAAGTTTAAACAATTTTAAAATATCACTATATTTAGGCGAGTAAACGAAAAATGTTCATTTCAGACTCTAAAAACGTAGAAATCGTCTTTCAAGTTGAAATACGCCTTGTAAACGAAAAATGTTTATTTCAGACTCTAATAACGTAGACATCGTGTTTCAAGTTGAAATACGCCTTGGGACCATATCTCACCTAAAGTAAATGGTAGAATCAAACTTTAACCAAACGTAATGTTTGTACCTAGGGTAAAGTTAAAAAGTTTAAACAATTTGAAAATATCACTATATTTAGGCGAGTAAACGAAAAATGTTCGTCTCAGACTCTAAAACCGCAGAAATCGTGTTTCAAGTTGAAATACGCCTTGGTACCATATCTCACCTAAAGTAAATGGTAGAATCAAACTTTAACCAAACGTAATGTTTGTACTTAGGGTAAAGTTAAAAAGTTTAAACAATTTTAAAATATCACTATATTTAGGCGAGTAAACGAAAAATGTTCATTTCAGACTCTAAAAACGTAGAAATCGTCTTTCAAGTTGAAATACGCCTTGTAAACGAAAAATGTTTATTTCAGACTCTAAAACCGCAGAAATCGTGTTTCAAGTTGAAATACGCCTTGGTACCATATCTCACCTAAAGTAAATGGTAGAATCAAACTTTAACCAAACGTAATGTTTGTACCTAGGGTAAAGTTAAAAAGTTTAAACAATTTGAAAATATCACTATATTTAGGCGAGTAAACGAAAAATGTTCATTTCAGACTCTAAAAACGTAGAAATCGTCTTTCAAGTTGAAATACGCCTTGTAAACGAAAAATGTTTATTTCAGACTCTAATAACGTAGAAATCGTGTTTCAAGTTGAAATACGCCTTGGGACCATATCTCACCTAAAGTAAATGGTAGAATCAAACTTTAACCAAACGTAATGTTTGTACCTAGGGTAAAGTTAAAAAAATTAAACAATTTTAAAATATCACTATATTTAGGCGAGTAAACGAAAAATGTTCATTTCAGACTCTAAAAACGTAGAAATCGTCTTTCAAGTTGAAATACGCCTTGTAAACGAAAAATGTTTATTTCAGACTCTAAAACCGCAGAAATCGTGTTTCAAGTTGAAATACGCCTTGGTACCATATCTCACCTAAAGTAAATGGTAGAATCAAACTTTAACCAAACGTAATGTTTGTACTTAGGGTAAAGTTAAAAAGTTTAAACAATTTTAAAATAGCACTATATTTAGGCGAGTAAACGAAAAATGTTCATTTCAGACTCTAAAAACGTAGAAATCGTCATTCAAGTTGAAATACGCCTTGTAAACGAAAAATGTTTATTTCAGACTCTAAAACCGCAGAAATCGTGTTTCAAGTTGAAATACGCCTTGGTACCATATCTCACCTAAAGTAAATGGTAGAATCAAACTTTAACCAAACGTAATGTTTGTACCTAGGGTAAAGTTAAAAAGTTTAAACAATTTTAAAATATCACTATATTTAGGCGAGTAAACGAAAAATGTTCATTTCAGACTCTAAAAACGTAGAAATCGTGTTTCAAGTTGAAATACGCCTTGTAAACGAAAAATGTTTATTTCAGACTCTAATAACGTAGAAATCGTGTTTCAAGTTGAAATACGCCTTGGGACCATATCTCACCTAAAGTAAATGGTAGAATCAAACTTTAACCAAACGTAATGTTTGTACCTAGGGTAAAGTTAAAAAGTTTATCAATTTGAAAATATCACTATATTTAGGCGAGTAAACGAAAAATGTTCGTCTCAGACTCTAAAACCGCAGAAATCGTGTTTCAAGTTGAAATACGCCTTGGTACCATATCTCACCTAAAGTAAATGGTAGAATCAAACTTTAACCAAACGTAATGTTTGTACTTAGGGTAAAGTTAAAAAGTTTAAACAATTTTAAAATATCACTATATTTAGGCGAGTAAACGAAAAATGTTCATTTCAGACTCTAAAAACGTAGAAATCGTCTTTCAAGTTGAAATACGCCTTGTAAACGAAAAATGTTTATTTCAGACTCTAATAACGTAGAAATCGTGTTTCAAGTTGAAATACGCCTTGGGACCATATCTCACCTAAAGTAATTGGTAGAATCAAACTTTAACCAAACGTAATGTTTGTACCTAGTATAAAGTTAAAAAGTTTAAACAATTTTAAAATATCACTATATTTAGGCGAGTAAACGAAAAATGTTCATTTCAGACTCTAAAAACGTAGAAATCGTCTTTCAAGTTGAAATACGCCTTGTAAACGAAAAATGTTTATTTCAGACTCTAATAACGTAGAAATCGTGTTTCAAGTTGAAATACGCCTTGGGACCATATCTCACCTAAAGTAAATGGTAGAATCAAACTTTAACCAAACGTAATGTTTGTACCTAGGGTAAAGTTAAAAAGTTTAAACAATTTTAAAATATCACTATATTTAGGCGAGTAAACGAAAAATGTTCATTTCAGACTCTAAAAACGTAGAAATCGTCTTCAAGTTGAAATACGCCTTGTAAACGAAAAATGTTTATTTCAGACTCTAAAACCGCAGAAATCGTGTTTCAAGTTGTAATACGCCTTGGTACCATATCTCACCTAAAGTAAATGGTAGAATCAAACTTTAACCAAACGTAATGTTTGTACTTAGGGTAAAGTTAAAAAGTTTAAACAATTTTAAAATATCACTATATTTAGGCGAGTAAACGAAAAATGTTCATTTCAGACTCTAAAAACGTAGAAATCGTCATTCAAGTTGAAATACGCCTTGTAAACGAAAAATGTTTATTTCAGACTCTAAAACCGCAGAAATCGTGTTTCAAGTTGAAATACGCCTTGGTACCATATCTCACCTAAAGTAAATGGTAGAATCAAACTTTAACCAAACGTAATGTTTGTACCTAGGGTAAAGTTAAAAAGTTTAAACAATTTTAAAATATCACTATATTTAGGCGAGTAAACGAAAAATGTTCATTTCAGACTCTAAAAACGTAGAAATCGTGTTTCAAGTTGAAATACGCCTTGTAAACGAAAAATGTTTATTTCAGACTCTAATAACGTAGAAATCGTGTTTCAAGTTGAAATACGCCTTGGGACCATATCTCACCTAAAGTAAATGGTAGAATCAAACTTTAACCAAACGTAATGTTTGTACCTAGGGTAAAGTTAAAAAGTTTATCAATTTGAAAATATCACTATATTTAGGCGAGTAAACGAAAAATGTTCGTCTCAGACTCTAAAACCGCAGAAATCGTGTTTCAAGTTGAAATACGCCTTGGTACCATATCTCACCTAAAGTAAATGGTAGAATCAAACTTTAACCAAACGTAATGTTTGTACTTAGGGTAAAGTTAAAAAGTTTAAACAATTTTAAAATATCACTATATTTAGGCGAGTAAACGAAAAATGTTCATTTCAGACTCTAAAAACGTAGAAATCGTCTTTCAAGTTGAAATACGCCTTGTAAACGAAAAATGTTTATTTCAGACTCTAATAACGTAGAAATCGTGTTTCAAGTTGAAATACGCCTTGGGACCATATCTCACCTAAAGTAAATGGTAGAATCAAACTTTAACCAAACGTAATGTTTGTACCTAGTATAAAGTTAAAAAGTTTAAACAATTTTAAAATATCACTATATTTAGGCGAGTAAACGAAAAATGTTCATTTCAGACTCTAAAAACGTAGAAATCGTCTTTCAAGTTGAAATACGCCTTTTAAACGAAAAATGTTTATTTCAGACTCTAATAACGTAGAAATCGTGTTTCAAGTTGAAATACGCCTTGGGACCATATCTCACCTAAAGTAAATGGTAGAATCAAACTTTAACAAAACGTAATGTTTGTACCTAGGGTAAAGTTAAAAAGTTTAAACAATTTGAAAATATCACTATATTTAGGCGAGTAAACGAAAAATGTTCATTTCAGACTCTAAAAACGTAGAAATCGTCTTTCAAGTTGAAATACGCCTTGTAAACGAAAAATATTTATTTCAGACTCTAAAACCGCAGAAATCGTGTTTCAAGTTGAAATACGCCTTGGTACCATATCTCACCTAAAGTAAATGGTAGAATCAAACTTTAACCAAACGTAATGTTTGTACTTAGGGTAAAGTTAAAAAGTTTAAACAATTTTAAAATATCACTATATTTAGGCGAGTAAACGAAAAATGTTCATTTCAGACTCTAAAAACGTAGAAATCGTCTTTCAAGTTGAAATACGCCTTGTAAACGAAAAATGTTTATTTCAGACTCTAATAACGTAGAAATCGTGTTTCAAGTTGAAATACGCCTTGGGACCATATCTCACCTAAAGTAAATGGTAGAATCAAACTTTAACCAAACGTAATGTTTGTACCTAGTATAAAGTTAAAAAGTTTAAACAATTTTAAAATATCACTATATTTAGGCGAGTAAACGAAAAATATTCATTTCAGACTCTAAAAACGTAGAAATCGTGTTTCAAGTTGAAATACGCCTTGTAAACGAAAAATGTTTATTTCAGACTCTAAAACCGCAGAAATCGTGTTTCAAGTTGAAATACGCCTTGGTACCATATCTCACCTAAAGTAAATGGTAGAATCAAACTTTAACCAAACGTAATGTTTGTACCTAGTATAAAGTTAAAAAGTTTAAACAATTTTAAAATATCACTATATTTAGGCGAGTAAACGAAAAATGTTCATTTCAGACTCTAAAAACGTAGAAATCGTCTTTCAAGTTGAAATACGCCTTGTAAACGAAAAATGTTTATTTCAGACTCTAATAACGTAGAAATCGTGTTTCAAGTTGAAATACGCCTTGGGACCATATCTCACCTAAAGTAAATGGTAGAATCAAACTTTAACCAAACGTAATGTTTGTACCTAGGGTAAAGTTAAAAAGTTTAAACAATTTGAAAATATCACTATATTTAGGCGAGTAAACGAAAAATGTTCGTCTCAGACTCTAAAACCGCAGAAATCGTGTTTCAAGTTGAAATACGCCTTGGTACCATATCTCACCTAAAGTAAATGGTAGAATCAAACTTTAACCAAACGTAATGTTTGTACTTAGGGTAAAGTTAAAAAGTTTAAACAATTTTAAAATATCACTATATTTAGGCGAGTAAACGAAAAATGTTCATTTCAGACTCTAAAAACGTAGAAATCGTCTTTCAAGTTGAAATACGCCTTGTAAACGAAAAATGTTTATTTCAGACTCTAAAACCGCAGAAATCGTGTTTCAAGTTGAAATACGCCTTGGTACCATATCTCACCTAAAGTAAATGGTAGAATCAAACTTTAACCAAACGTAATGTTTGTACCTAGGGTAAAGTTAAAAAGTTTAAACAATTTGAAAATATCACTATATTTAGGCGAGTAAACGAAAAATGTTCATTTCAGACTCTAAAAACGTAGAAATCGTCTTTCAAGTTGAAATACGCCTTGTAAACGAAAAATGTTTATTTCAGACTCTAATAACGTAGAAATCGTGTTTCAAGTTGACATACGCCTTGGGACCATATCTCACCTAAAGTAAATGGTAGAATCAAACTTTAACCAAACGTAATGTTTGTACCTAGGGTAAAGTTAAAAAAATTAAACAATTTTAAAATATCACTATATTTAGGCGAGTAAACGAAAAATGTTCATTTCAGACTCTAAAAACGTAGAAATCGTCTTTCAAGTTGAAATACGCCTTGTAAACGAAAAATGTTTATTTCAGACTCTAAAACCGCAGAAATCGTGTTTCAAGTTGAAATACGCCTTGGTACCATATCTCACCTAAAGTAAATGGTAGAATCAAACTTTAACCAAACGTAATGTTTGTACTTAGGGTAAAGTTAAAAAGTTTAAACAATTTTAAAATAGCACTATATTTAGGCGAGTAAACGAAAAATGTTCATTTCAGACTCTAAAAACGTAGAAATCGTCATTCAAGTTGAAATACGCCTTGTAAACGAAAAATGTTTATTTCAGACTCTAAAACCGCAGAAATCGTGTTTCAAGTTGAAATACGCCTTGGTACCATATCTCACCTAAAGTAAATGGTAGAATCAAACTTTAACCAAACGTAATGTTTGTACCTAGGGTAAAGTTAAAAAGTTTAAACAATTTTAAAATATCACTATATTTAGGCGAGTAAACGAAAAATGTTCATTTCAGACTCTAAAAACGTAGAAATCGTGTTTCAAGTTGAAATACGCCTTGTAAACGAAAAATGTTTATTTCAGACTCTAATAACGTAGAAATCGTGTTTCAAGTTGAAATACGCCTTGGGACCATATCTCACCTAAAGTAAATGGTAGAATCAAACTTTAACCAAACGTAATGTTTGTACCTAGGGTAAAGTTAAAAAGTTTATCAATTTGAAAATATCACTATATTTAGGCGAGTAAACGAAAAATGTTCGTCTCAGACTCTAAAACCGCAGAAATCGTGTTTCAAGTTGAAATACGCCTTGGTACCATATCTCACCTAAAGTAAATGGTAGAATCAAACTTTAACCAAACGTAATGTTTGTACTTAGGGTAAAGTTAAAAAGTTTAAACAATTTTAAAATATCACTATATTTAGGCGAGTAAACGAAAAATGTTCATTTCAGACTCTAAAAACGTAGAAATCGTCTTTCAAGTTGAAATACGCCTTGTAAACGAAAAATGTTTATTTCAGACTCTAATAACGTAGAAATCGTGTTTCAAGTTGAAATACGCCTTGGGACCATATCTCACCTAAAGTAATTGGTAGAATCAAACTTTAACCAAACGTAATGTTTGTACCTAGTATAAAGTTAAAAAGTTTAAACAATTTTAAAATATCACTATATTTAGGCGAGTAAACGAAAAATGTTCATTTCAGACTCTAAAAACGTAGAAATCGTCTTTCAAGTTGAAATACGCCTTGTAAACGAAAAATGTTTATTTCAGACTCTAAAACCGCAGAAATCGTGTTTCAAGTTGTAATACGCCTTGGTACCATATCTCACCTAAAGTAAATGGTAGAATCAAACTTTAACCAAACGTAATGTTTGTACTTAGGGTAAAGTTAAAAAGTTTAAACAATTTTAAAATATCACTATATTTAGGCGAGTAAACGAAAAATGTTCATTTCAGACTCTAAAAACGTAGAAATCGTCATTCAAGTTGAAATACGCCTTGTAAACGAAAAATGTTTATTTCAGACTCTAAAACCGCAGAAATCGTGTTTCAAGTTGAAATACGCCTTGGTACCATATCTCACCTAAAGTAAATGGTAGAATCAAACTTTAACCAAACGTAATGTTTGTACCTAGGGTAAAGTTAAAAAGTTTAAACAATTTTAAAATATCACTATATTTAGGCGAGTAAACGAAAAATGTTCATTTCAGACTCTAAAAACGTAGAAATCGTGTTTCAAGTTGAAATACGCCTTGTAAACGAAAAATGTTTATTTCAGACTCTAATAACGTAGAAATCGTGTTTCAAGTTGAAATACGCCTTGGGACCATATCTCACCTAAAGTAAATGGTAGAATCAAACTTTAACCAAACGTAATGTTTGTACCTAGGGTAAAGTTAAAAAGTTTATCAATTTGAAAATATCACTATATTTAGGCGAGTAAACGAAAAATGTTCGTCTCAGACTCTAAAACCGCAGAAATCGTGTTTCAAGTTGAAATACGCCTTGGTACCATATCTCACCTAAAGTAAATGGTAGAATCAAACTTTAACCAAACGTAATGTTTGTACTTAGGGTAAAGTTAAAAAGTTTAAACAATTTTAAAATATCACTATATTTAGGCGAGTAAACGAAAAATGTTCATTTCAGACTCTAAAAACGTAGAAATCGTCTTTCAAGTTGAAATACGCCTTGTAAACGAAAAATGTTTATTTCAGACTCTAATAACGTAGAAATCGTGTTTCAAGTTGAAATACGCCTTGGGACCATATCTCACCTAAAGTAAATGGTAGAATCAAACTTTAACCAAACGTAATGTTTGTACCTAGTATAAAGTTAAAAAGTTTAAACAATTTTAAAATATCACTATATTTAGGCGAGTAAACGAAAAATGTTCATTTCAGACTCTAAAAACGTAGAAATCGTCTTTCAAGTTGAAATACGCCTTTTAAACGAAAAATGTTTATTTCAGACTCTAATAACGTAGAAATCGTGTTTCAAGTTGAAATACGCCTTGGGACCATATCTCACCTAAAGTAAATGGTAGAATCAAACTTTAACAAAACGTAATGTTTGTACCTAGGGTAAAGTTAAAAAGTTTAAACAATTTGAAAATATCACTATATTTAGGCGAGTAAACGAAAAATGTTCATTTCAGACTCTAAAAACGTAGAAATCGTCTTTCAAGTTGAAATACGCCTTGTAAACGAAAAATATTTATTTCAGACTCTAAAACCGCAGAAATCGTGTTTCAAGTTGAAATACGCCTTGGTACCATATCTCACCTAAAGTAAATGGTAGAATCAAACTTTAACCAAACGTAATGTTTGTACTTAGGGTAAAGTTAAAAAGTTTAAACAATTTTAAAATATCACTATATTTAGGCGAGTAAACGAAAAATGTTCATTTCAGACTCTAAAAACGTAGAAATCGTCTTTCAAGTTGAAATACGCCTTGTAAACGAAAAATGTTTATTTCAGACTCTAATAACGTAGAAATCGTGTTTCAAGTTGAAATACGCCTTGGGACCATATCTCACCTAAAGTAAATGGTAGAATCAAACTTTAACGAAACGTAATGTTTGTACCTAGTATAAAGTTAAAAAGTTTAAACAATTTTAAAATATCACTATATTTAGGCGAGTAAACGAAAAATGTTCATTTCAGACTCTAAAAACGTAGAAATCGTCATTCAAGTTGAAATACGCCTTGTAAACGAAAAATGTTTATTTCAGACTCTAAAACCGCAGAAATCGTGTTTCAAGTTGAAATACGCCTTGGTACCATATCTCACCTAAAGTAAATGGTAGAATCAAACTTTAACCAAACGTAATGTTTGTACCTAGTATAAAGTTAAATTTTAAACAATTTTAAAATATCACTATATTTAGGCGAGTAAACGAAAAATGTTCATTTCAGACTCTAAAACCGCAGAAATCGTGTTTCAAGTTGAAATACGCCTTGGGACCATATCTCACCTAAAGTAAATGGTAGAATCAAACTTTAACCAAACGTAATGTTTGTACCTAGGGTAAAGTTAAAAAGTTTAAACAATTTGAAAATATCACTATATTTAGGCGAGTAAACGAAAAATGTTCATTTCAGACTCTAAAAACGTAGAAATCGTCTTTCAAGTTGAAATACGCCTTGTAAACGAAAAATGTTTATTTCAGACTCTAAAACCGCAGAAATCGTGTTTCAAGTTGAAATACGCCTTGGTACCATATCTCACCTAAAGTAAATGGTAGAATCAAACTTTAACCAAACGTAATGTTTGTACTTAGGGTAAAGTTAAAAAGTTTAAACAATTTTAAAATATCACTATGTTTAGGCGAGTAAACGAAAAATGTTCATTTCAGACTCTAAAAACGTAGAAATCGTCTTTCAAGTTGAAATACGCCTTGTAAACGAAAAATGTTTATTTCAGACTCTAATAACGTAGAAATCGTGTTTCAAGTTGAAATACGCCTTGGGACCATATCTCACCTAAAGTAAATGGTAGAATCAAACTTTAACGAAACGTAATGTTTGTACCTAGTATAAAGTTAAAAAGTTTAAACAATTTTAAAATATCACTATATTTAGGCGAGTAAACGAAAAATGTTTATTTCAGACTCTAAAAACGTAGAAATCGTGTTTCAAGTTGAAATACGCCTTGTAAACGAAAAATGTTTATTTCAGACTCTAAAACCGCAGAAATCGTGTTTCAAGTTGAAATACGCCTTGGTACCATATCTCACCTAAAGTAAATGGTAGAATCAAACTTTAACCAAACGTAATGTTTGTACCTAGTATAAAGTTAAAAAGTTTAAACAATTTTAAAATATCACTATATTTAGGCGAGTAAACGAAAAATGTTCATTTCAGACTCTAAAAACGTAGAAATCGTGTTTCAAGTTGAAATACGCCTTGGTACCATATCTCACCTAAAGTAAATGGTAGAATCAAACTTTAACCAAACGTAATGTTTGTACTTAGGGTAAAGTTAAAAAGTTTAAACAATTTTAAAATATCACTATATTTAGGCGAGTAAACGAAAAATGTTCATTTCAGACTCTAAAAACGTAGAAATCGTCTTTCAAGTTGAAATACGCCTTGTAAACGAAAAATGTTTATTTCAGACTCTAAAACCGCAGAAATCGTGTTTCAAGTTGAAATACGCCTTGGTACCATATCTCACCTAAAGTAAATGGTAGAATCAAACTTTAACCAAACGTAATGTTTGTACCTAGGGTAAAGTTAAAAAGTTTAAACAATTTGAAAATATCACTATATTTAGGCGAGTAAACGAAAAATGTTCATTTCAGACTCTAAAAACGTAGAAATCGTCTTTCAAGTTGAAATACGCCTTGTAAACGAAAAATGTTTATTTCAGACTCTAATAACGTAGAAATCGTGTTTCAAGTTGAAATACGCCTTGGGACCATATCTCACCTAAAGTAAATGGTAGAATCAAACTTTAACCAAACGTAATGTTTGTACCTAGGGTAAAGTTAAAAAGTTTAAACAATTTTAAAATATCACTATATTTAGGCGAGTAAACGAAAAATGTTCATGTCAGACTCTAAAAACGTAGAAATCGTCTTTCAAGTTGAAATACGCCTTGTAAACGAAAAATGTTTATTTCAGACTCTAAAACCGCAGAAATCGTGTTTCAAGTTGAAATACGCCTTGGTACCATATCTCACCTAAAGTAAATGGTAGAATCAAACTTTAACCAAACGTAATGTTTGTACTTAGGGTAAAGTTAAAAAGTTTAAACAATTTTAAAATAGCACTATATTTAGGCGAGTAAACGAAAAATGTTCATTTCAGACTCTAAAAACGTAGAAATCGTCATTCAAGTTGAAATACGCCTTGTAAACGAAAAATGTTTATTTCAGACTCTAAAACCGCAGAAATCGTGTTTCAAGTTGAAATACGCCTTGGTACCATATCTCACCTAAAGTAAATGGTAGAATCAAACTTTAACCAAACGTAATGTTTGTACCTAGGGTAAAGTTAAAAAGTTTAAACAATTTTAAAATATCACTATATTTAGGCGAGTAAACGAAAAATGTTCATTTCAGACTCTAAAAACGTAGAAATCGTGTTTCAAGTTGAAATACGCCTTGTAAACGAAAAATGTTTATTTCAGACTCTAATAACGTAGAAATCGTGTTTCAAGTTGAAATACGCCTTGGGACCATATCTCACCTAAAGTAAATGGTAGAATCAAACTTTAACCAAACGTAATGTTTGTACCTAGGGTAAAGTTAAAAAGTTTATCAATTTGAAAATATCACTATATTTAGGCGAGTAAACGAAAAATGTTCGTCTCAGACTCTAAAACCGCAGAAATCGTGTTTCAAGTTGAAATACGCCTTGGTACCATATCTCACCTAAAGTAAATGGTAGAATCAAACTTTAACCAAACGTAATGTTTGTACTTAGGGTAAAGTTAAAAAGTTTAAACAATTTTAAAATATCACTATATTTAGGCGAGTAAACGAAAAATGTTCATTTCAGACTCTAAAAACGTAGAAATCGTGTTTCAAGTTGAAATACGCCTTGTAAACGAAAAATGTTTATTTCAGACTCGAATAACGTAGAAATCGTGTTTCAAGTTGAAATACGCCTTGGGACCATATCTCACCTAAAGTAAATGGTAGAATCAAACTTTAACCAAACGTAATGTTTGTACCTAGTATAAAGTTAAAAAGTTTAAACAATTTTAAAATATCACTATATTTAGGCGAGTAAACGAAAAATGTTCATTTCAGACTCTAAAAACGTAGAAATCGTCTTTCAAGTTGAAATACGCCTTGTAAACGAAAAATGTTTATTTCAGACTCTAATAACGTAGAAATCGTGTTTCAAGTTGAAATACGCCTTGGGACCATATCTCACCTAAAGTAAATGGTAGAATCAAACTTTAACCAAACGTAATGTTTGTACCTAGGGTAAAGTTAAAAAGTTTAAACAATTTTAAAATATCACTATATTTAGGCGAGTAAACGAAAAATGTTCATTTCAGACTCTAAAAACGTAGAAATCGTCTTTCAAGTTGAAATACGCCTTGTAAACGAAAAATGTTTATTTCAGACTCTAAAACCGCAGAAATCGTGTTTCAAGTTGTAATACGCCTTGGTACCATATCTCACCTAAAGTAAATGGTAGAATCAAACTTTAACCAAACGTAATGTTTGTACTTACGGTAAAGTTAAAAAGTTTAAACAATTTTAAAATATCACTATATTTAGGCGAGTAAACGAAAAATGTTCATTTCAGACTCTAAAAACGTAGAAATCGTCATTCAAGTTGAAATACGCCTTGTAAACGAAAAATGTTTATTTCAGACTCTAAAACCGCAGAAATCGTGTTTCAAGTTGAAATACGCCTTGGTACCATATCTCACCTAAAGTAAATGGTAGAATCAAACTTTAACCAAACGTAATGTTTGTACCTAGGGTAAAGTTAAAAAGTTTAAACAATTTTAAAATATCACTATATTTAGGCGAGTAAACGAAAAATGTTCATTTCAGACTCTAAAAACGTAGAAATCGTGTTTCAAGTTGAAATACGCCTTGTAAACGAAAAATGTTTATTTCAGACTCTAATAACGTAGAAATCGTGTTTCAAGTTGAAATACGCCTTGGGACCATATCTCACCTAAAGTAAATGGTAGAATCAAACTTTAACCAAACGTAATGTTTGTACCTAGGGTAAAGTTAAAAAGTTTATCAATTTGAAAATATCACTATATTTAGGCGAGTAAACGAAAAATGTTCGTCTCAGACTCTAAAACCGCAGAAATCGTGTTTCAAGTTGAAATACGCCTTGGTACCATATCTCACCTAAAGTAAATGGTAGAATCAAACTTTAACCAAACGTAATGTTTGTACTTAGGGTAAAGTTAAAAAGTTTAAACAATTTTAAAATATCACTATATTTAGGCGAGTAAACGAAAAATGTTCATTTCAGACTCTAAAAACGTAGAAATCGTCTTTCAAGTTGAAATACGCCTTGTAAACGAAAAATGTTTATTTCAGACTCTAATAACGTAGAAATCGTGTTTCAAGTTGAAATACGCCTTGGGACCATATCTCACCTAAAGTAAATGGTAGAATCAAACTTTAACCAAACGTAATGTTTGTACCTAGTATAAAGTTAAAAAGTTTAAACAATTTTAAAATATCACTATATTTAGGCGAGTAAACGAAAAATGTTCATTTCAGACTCTAAAAACGTAGAAATCGTCTTTCAAGTTGAAATACGCCTTTTAAACGAAAAATGTTTATTTCAGACTCTAATAACGTAGAAATCGTGTTTCAAGTTGAAATACGCCTTGGGACCATATCTCACCTAAAGTAAATGGTAGAATCAAACTTTAACAAAACGTAATGTTTGTACCTAGGGTAAAGTTAAAAAGTTTAAACAATTTGAAAATATCACTATATTTAGGCGAGTAAACGAAAAATGTTCATTTCAGACTCTAAAAACGTAGAAATCGTCTTTCAAGTTGAAATACGCCTTGTAAACGAAAAATATTTATTTCAGACTCTAAAACCGCAGAAATCGTGTTTCAAGTTGAAATACGCCTTGGTACCATATCTCACCTAAAGTAAATGGTAGAATCAAACTTTAACCAAACGTAATGTTTGTACTTAGGGTAAAGTTAAAAAGTTTAAACAATTTTAAAATATCACTATATTTAGGCGAGTAAACGAAAAATGTTCATTTCAGACTCTAAAAACGTAGAAATCGTCTTTCAAGTTGAAATACGCCTTGTAAACGAAAAATGTTTATTTCAGACTCTAATAACGTAGAAATCGTGTTTCAAGTTGAAATACGCCTTGGGACCATATCTCACCTAAAGTAAATGGTAGAATCAAACTTTAACGAAACGTAATGTTTGTACCTAGTATAAAGTTAAAAAGTTTAAACAATTTTAAAATATCACTATATTTAGGCGAGTAAACGAAAAATGTTCATTTCAGACTCTAAAAACGTAGAAATCGTCATTCAAGTTGAAATACGCCTTGTAAACGAAAAATGTTTATTTCAGACTCTAAAACCGCAGAAATCGTGTTTCAAGTTGAAATACGCCTTGGTACCATATCTCACCTAAAGTAAATGGTAGAATCAAACTTTAACCAAACGTAATGTTTGTACCTAGTATAAAGTTAAAGTTTAAACAATTTTAAAATATCACTATATTTAGGCGAGTAAACGAAAAATGTTCATTTCAGACTCTAAAACCGCAGAAATCGTGTTTCAAGTTGAAATACGCCTTGGGACCATATCTCACCTAAAGTAAATGGTAGAATCAAACTTTAACCAAACGTAATGTTTGTACCTAGGGTAAAGTTAAAAAGTTTAAACAATTTGAAAATATCACTATATTTAGGCGAGTAAACGAAAAATGTTCATTTCAGACTCTAAAAACGTAGAAATCGTCTTTCAAGTTGAAATACGCCTTGTAAACGAAAAATGTTTATTTCAGACTCTAAAACCGCAGAAATCGTGTTTCAAGTTGAAATACGCCTTGGTACCATATCTCACCTAAAGTAAATGGTAGAATCAAACTTTAACCAAACGTAATGTTTGTACTTAGGGTAAAGTTAAAAAGTTTAAACAATTTTAAAATATCACTATGTTTAGGCGAGTAAACGAAAAATGTTCATTTCAGACTCTAAAAACGTAGAAATCGTCTTTCAAGTTGAAATACGCCTTGTAAACGAAAAATGTTTATTTCAGACTCTAATAACGTAGAAATCGTGTTTCAAGTTGAAATACGCCTTGGGACCATATCTCACCTAAAGTAAATGGTAGAATCAAACTTTAACGAAACGTAATGTTTGTACCTAGTATAAAGTTAAAAAGTTTAAACAATTTTAAAATATCACTATATTTAGGCGAGTAAACGAAAAATGTTTATTTCAGACTCTAAAAACGTAGAAATCGTGTTTCAAGTTGAAATACGCCTTGTAAACGAAAAATGTTTATTTCAGACTCTAAAACCGCAGAAATCGTGTTTCAAGTTGAAATACGCCTTGGTACCATATCTCACCTAAAGTAAATGGTAGAATCAAACTTTAACCAAACGTAATGTTTGTACTTAGGGTAAAGTTAAAAAGTTTAAACAATTTTAAAATATCACTATATTTAGGCGAGTAAACGAAAAATGTTCATTTCAGACTCTAAAAACGTAGAAATCGTCTTTCAAGTTGAAATACGCCTTGTAAACGAAAAATGTTTATTTCAGACTCTAATAACGTAGAAATCGTGTTTCAAGTTGAAATACGCCTTGGGACCATATCTCACCTAAAGTAAATGGTAGAATCAAACTTTAACCAAACGTAATGTTTGTACCTAGGGTAAAGTTAAAAAGTTTAAACAATTTGAAAATATCACTATATTTAGGCGAGTAAACGAAAAATGTTCATTTCAGACTCTAAAAACGTAGAAATCGTCTTTCAAGTTGAAATACGCCTTGTAAACGAAAAATGTTTATTTCAGACTCTAAAACCGCAGAAATCGTGTTTCAAGTTGAAATACGCCTTGGTACCATATCTCACCTAAAGTAAATGGTAGAATCAAACTTTAACCAAACGTAATGTTTGTACTTAGGGTAAAGTTAAAAAGTTTAAACAATTTTAAAATATCACTATATTTAGGCGAGTAAACGAAAAATGTTCATTTCAGACTCTAAAAACGTAGAAATCGTCTTTCAAGTTGAAATACGCCTTGTAAACGAAAAATGTTTATTTCAGACTCTAATAACGTAGAAATCGTGTTTCAAGTTGAAATACGCCTTGGGACCATATCTCACCTAAAGTAAATGGTAGAATCAAACTTTAACGAAACGTAATGTTTGTACCTAGTATAAAGTTAAAAAGTTTAAACAATTTTAAAATATCACTATATTTAGGCGAGTAAACGAAAAATGTTCATTTCAGACTCTAAAAACGTAGAAATCGTGTTTCAAGTTGAAATACGCCTTGTAAACGAAAAATGTTTATTTCAGACTCTAAAACCGCAGAAATCGTGTTTCAAGTTGAAATACGCCTTTGTACCATATCTCACCTAAAGTAAATGGTAGAATCAAACTTTAACCAAACGTAATGTTTGTACCTAGTATAAAGTTAAAGTTTAAACAATTTTAAAATATCACTATATTTAGGCGAGTAAACGAAAAATGTTCATTTCAGACTCTAAAACCGCAGAAATCGTGTTTCAAGTTGAAATACGCCTTGGGACCATATCTCACCTAAAGTAAATGGTAGAATCAAACTTTAACCAAACGTAATGTTTGTACCTAGGGTAAAGTTAAAAAGTTTAAACAATTTTAAAATATCACTATATTTAGGCGAGTAAACGAAAAATGTTCATTTCAGACTCTAAAAACGTAGAAATCGTCTTTCAAGTTGAAATACGCCTTGTAAACGAAAAATGTTTATTTCAGACTCTAATAACGTAGAAATCGTGTTTCAAGTTGAAATACGCTTTGGTACCATATCTCACCTAAAGTAAATGGTAGAATCAAACTTTAACCAAACGTAATGTTTGTACTTAGGGTAAAGTTAAAAAGTTTAAACAATTTTAAAATATCACTATGTTTAGGCGAGTAAACGAAAAATGTTCATTTCAGACTCTAAAAACGTAGAAATCGTGTTTCAAGTTGAAATACGCCTTGTAAACGAAAAATGTTTATTTCAGACTCTAAAACCGCAGAAATCGTGTTTCATGTTGAAATACGCCTTGGTACCATATCTCACCTAAAGTAAATGGTAGAATCAAACTTTAACCAAACGTAATGTTTGTACTTAGGGTAAAGTTAAAAAGTTTAAACAATTTTAAAATATCACTATATTTAGGCGAGTAAACGAAAAATGTTCATTTCAGACTCTAAAAACGTAGAAATCGTCTTTCAAGTTGAAATACGCCTTGTAAACGAAAAATGTTTATTTCAGACTCTAATAACGTAGAAATCGTGTTTCAAGTTGAAATACGCCTTGGGACCATATCTCACCTAAAGTAAATGGTAGAATCAAACTTTAACCAAACGTAATGTTTGTACCTAGTATAAAGTTAAAAAGTTTAAACAATTTTAAAATATCACTATATTTAGGCGAGTAAACGAAAAATGTTCATTTCAGACTCTAAAAACGTAGAAATCGTCTTTCAAGTTGAAATACGCCTTGTAAACGAAAAATGTTTATTTCAGACTCTAATAACGTAGAAATCGTGTTTCAAGTTGAAATACGCCTTGGGACCATATCTCACCTAAAGTAAATGGTAGAATCAAACTTTAACCAAACGTAATGTTTGTACCTAGGGTAAAGTTAAAAAGTTTAAACAATTTGAAAATATCACTATATTTAGGCGAGTAAACGAAAAATGTTCGTCTCAGACTCTAAAACCGCAGAAATCGTGTTTCAAGTTGAAATACGCCTTGTAAAC
Organism: Pterostichus niger; assembly: GCA_947425015.1. NCBI lineage: Eukaryota > Metazoa > Arthropoda > Insecta > Coleoptera > Carabidae > Pterostichus > Pterostichus niger. Next base: position 35,782 of record CANDYQ010000039.1, read on the forward strand.
GAAAAATGTTCATTGCAGACTCTAAAAACGTAGAAATCGTCTTTCAAGTTGAAATACGCCTTGTAAACGAAAAATGTTTATTTCAGACTCTAATAACGTAGAAATCGTGTTTCAAGTTGAAATACGCCTTGGCACCATATCTCACCTAAAGTAAATGGTAGAATCAAACTTTAACCAAACGTAAAGTTTGTACCTAGGGTAAAGTTAAAAAGTTTAAACAATTTGAAAATATCACTATATTTAGGCGAGTAAACGAAAAATGTTAGTCTCAGACTCTAAAACCGCAGAAATCGTGTTTCAAGTTGAAATACGCCTTGGTACCATATCTCACCTAAAGTAAATGGTAGAATCAAACTTTAACCAAACGTAATGTTTGTACTTAGGGTAAAGTTAAAAAGTTTAAACAATTTTAAAATATCACTATATTTAGGCGAGTAAACGAAAAATGTTCATTTCAGACTCTAAAAACGTAGAAATCGTGTTACAAGTTGAAATACGCCTTGTAAACGAAAAATGTTTATTTCAGACTCTAATAACGTAGAAATCGTGTTTCAAGTTGAAATACGCCTTGGGACCATATCTCACCTAAAGTAAATGGTAGAATCAAACTTTAACCAAACGTAATGTTTGTACCTAGGGTAAAGTTAAAAAGTTTAAACAATTTGAAAATATCACTATATTTAGGCGAGTAAACGAAAAATGTTCATTTCAGACTCTAATAACGTAGAAATCGTGTTTCAAGTTGAAATACGCCTTGGGACCATATCTCACCTAAAGTAAATGGTAGAATCAAACTTTAACCAAACGTAATGTTTGTACCTAGGGTAAAGTTAAAAAGTTTAAACAATATGAAAATATCACTATATTTAGGCGAGTAAACGAAAAATGTTCGTCTCAGACTCTAAAACCGCAGAAATCGTGTTTCAAGTTGAAATACGCCTTGGTACCATATCTCACCTAAAGTAAATGGTAGAATCAAACTTTAACCAAACGTAATGTTTGTACCTAGGGTAAAGTTAAAAAGTTTAAACAATTTTAAAATATCACTATATTTAGGCGAGTAAACGAAAAATGTGCATTTCAGACTCTAAAAACGTAGAAATCGTGTTTCAAGTTGAAATACGCCTTGTAAACGAAAAATGTTTATTTCAGACTCTAATAACGTAGAAATCGTGTTTCAAGTTGAAATACGCCTTGGGACCATATCTCACCTAAAGTAAATGGTAGAATCAAACTTTAACCAAACGTAATGTTTGTACCTAGTATAAAGTTAAAAAGTTTAAACAATTTTAAAATATCACTATATTTAGGCGAGTAAACGAAAAATATTCATTTCAGACTCTAAAAACGTAGAAATCGTGTTTCAAGTTAAAATACGCCTTGTAAACAAAAAATGTTTATTTCAGACTCTAAAACCGCAGAAATCGTGTTTCAAGTTGAAATACGCCTTGGTACCATATCTCACCTAAAGTAAATGGTAGAATCAAACTTTAACCAAACGTAATGTTTGTACCTAGTATAAAGTTAAAAAGTTTAAACAATTTTAAAATATCACTATATTTAGGCGAGTAAACGAAAAATGTTCATTTCAGACTCTAAAAACGTAGAAATCGTCTTTCAAGTTGAAATACGCCTTGTAAACGAAAAATGTTTATTTCAGACTCTAATAACGTAGAAATCGTGTCTCAAGTTGAAATACGCCTTGGGACCATATCTCACCTAAAGTAAATGGTAGAATCAAACTTTAACCAAACGTAATGTTTGTACCTAGGGTAAAGTTAAAAAGTTTAAACAATTTGAAAATATCACTATATTTAGGCGAGTAAACGAAAAATGTTCGTCTCAGACTCTAAAACCGCAGAAATCGTGTTTCAAGTTGAAATACGCCTTGGTACCATATCTCACCTAAAGTAAATGGTAGAATCAAACTTTAACCAAACGTAATGTTTGTACTTAGGGTAAAGTTAAAAAGTTTAAACAATTTTAAAATATCACTATATTTAGGCGAGTAAACGAAAAATGTTCATTTCAGACTCTAAAAACGTAGAAATCGTCTTTCAAGTTGAAATACGCCTTGTAAACGAAAAATGTTTATTTCAGACTCTAAAACCGCAGAAATCGTGTTTCAAGTTGAAATACGCCTTGGTACCATATCTCACCTAAAGTAAATGGTAGAATCAAACTTTAACCAAACGTAATGTTTGTACCTAGGGTAAAGTTAAAAAGTTTAAACAATTTGAAAATATCACTATATTTAGGCGAGTAAACGAAAAATGTTCATTTCAGACTCTAATAACGTAGAAATCGTGTTTCAAGTTGAAATACGCCTTGGGACCATATCTCACCTAAAGTAAATGGTAGAATCAAACTTTAACCAAACGTAATGTTTGTACCTAGGGTAAAGTTAAAAAGTTTAAACAATTTGAAAATATCACTATATTTAGGCGAGTAAACGAAAAATGTTCGTCTCAGACTCTAAAACCGCAGAAATCGTGTTTCAAGTTGAAATACGCCTTGGTACCATATCTCACCTAAAGTAAATGGTAGAATCAAACTTTAACCAAACGTAATGTTTGTACCTAGGGTAAAGTTAAAAAGTTTAAACAATTTTAAAATATCACTATATTTAGGCGAGTAAACGAAAAATGTTCATTTCAGACTCTAAAAACGTAGAAATCGTGTTTCAAGTTGAAATACGCCTTGTAAACGAAAAATGTTTATTTCAGACTCTAAAACCGCAGAAATCGTGTTTCAAGTTGAAATACGCCTTGGTACCATATCTCACCTAAAGTAAATGGTAGAATCAAACTTTAACCAAACGTAATGTTTGTACCTAGTATAAAGTTAAAAAGTTTAAACAATTTTAAAATATCACTATATTTAGGCGAGTAAACGAAAAATGTTCATTTCAGACTCTAATAACGTAGAAATCGTGTTTCAAGTTGAAATACGCCTTGGGACCATATCTCACCTAAAGTAAATGGTAGAATCAAACTTTAACCAAACGTAATGTTTGTACCTAGGGTAAAGTTAAAAAGTTTAAACAATTTGAAAATATCACTATATTTAGGCGAGTAAACGAAAAATGTTCGTCTCAGACTCTAAAACCGCAGAAATCGTGTTTCAAGTTGAAATACGCCTTGGTACCATATCTCACCTAAAGTAAATGGTAGAATCAAACTTTAACCAAACGTACTGTTTGTACTTAGGGTAAAGTTAAAAAGTTTAAACAATTTTAAAATATCACTATATTTAGGCGAGTAAACGAAAAATGTTCATTTCAGACTCTAAAAACGTAGAAATCGTCTTTCAAGTTGAAATACGCCTTGTAAACGAAAAATGTTTATTTCAGACTCTAAAACCGCAGAAATCGTGTTTCAAGTTGAAATACGCCTTGGTACCATATCTCACCTAAAGTAAATGGTAGAATCAAACTTTAACCAAACGTAATGTTTGTACCTAGGGTAAAGTTAAAAAGTTTAAACAATTTGAAAATATCACTATATTTAGGCGAGTAAACGAAAAATGTTCATTTCAGACTCTAATAACGTAGAAATCGTGTTTCAAGTTGAAATACGCCTTGGAACCATATCTCACCTAAAGTAAATGGTAGAATCAAACTTTAACCAAACGTAATGTTTGTACCTAGGGTAAAGTTAAAAAGTTTAAACAATTTGAAAATATCACTATATTTAGGCGAGTAAACGAAAAATGTTCGTCTCAGACTCTAAAACCGCAGAAATCGTGTTTCAAGTTGAAATACGCCATGGTACCATATCTCACCTAAAGTAAATGGTAGAATCAAACTTTAACCAAACGTAATGTTTGTACCTAGGGTAAAGTTAAAAAGTTTAAACAATTTTAAAATATCACTATATTTAGGCGAGTAAACGAAAAATGTTCATTTCAGACTCTAAAAACGTAGAAATCGTGTTTCAAGTTGAAATACGCCTTGTAAACGAAAAATGTTTATTTCAGACTCTAATAACGTAGAAATCGTGTTTCAAGTTGAAATACGCCTTGGGACCATATCTCACCTAAAGTAAATGGTAGAATCAAACTTTAACCAAACGTAATGTTTGTACCTAGGGTAAAGTTAAAAAGTTTAAACAATTTTAAAATATCACTATATTTAGGCGAGTAAACGAAAAATGTTCATTTCAGACTCTAAAAACGTAGAAATCGTCTTTCAAGTTGAAATACGCCTTGTAAACGAAAAATGTTTATTTCAGACTCTAAAACCGCAGAAATCGTGTTTCAAGTTGAAATACGCCTTGGTACCATATCTCACCTAAAGTAAATGGTAGAATCAAACTTTAACCAAACGTAATGTTTGTACCTAGGGTAAAGTTAAAAAGTTTAAACAATTTGAAAATATCACTATATTTAGGCGAGTAAACGAAAAATGTTCATTTCAGACTCTAATAACGTAGAAATCGTGTTTCAAGTTGAAATACGCCTTGGGACCATATCTCACCTAAAGTAAATGGTAGAATCAAACTTTAACCAAACGTAATGTTTGTACTTAGGGTAAAGTTAAAAAGTTTAAACAATTTTAAAATATCACTATGTTTAGGCGAGTAAACGAAAAATGTTCATTTCAGACTCTAAAAACGTAGAAATCGTGTTTCAAGTTGAAATACGCCTTGTAAACGAAAAATGTTTATTTCAGACTCGAATAACGTAGAAATCGTGTTTCAAGTTGAAATACGCCTTGGGACCATATCTCACCTAAAGTAAATGGTAGAATCAAACTTTAACCAAACGTAATGTTTGTACCTAGTATAAAGTTAAAAAGTTTAAACAATTTTAAAATATCACTATATTTAGGCGAGTAAACGAAAAATGTTCATTTCAGACTCTAAAAACGTAGAAATCGTCTTTCAAGTTGAAATACGCCTTGTAAACGAAAAATGTTTATTTCAGACTCTAATAACGTAGAAATCGTGTTTCAAGTTGAAATACGCCTTGGGACCATATCTCACCTAAAGTAAATGGTAGAATCAAACTTTAACCAAACGTAATGTTTGTACCTAGGGTAAAGTTAAAAAGTTTAAACAATTTTAAAATATCACTATATTTAGGCGAGTAAACGAAAAATGTTCATTTCAGACTCTAAAAACGTAGAAATCGTCTTTCAAGTTGAAATACGCCTTGTAAACGAAAAATGTTTATTTCAGACTCTAAAACCGCAGAAATCGTGTTTCAAGTTGTAATACGCCTTGGTACCATATCTCACCTAAAGTAAATGGTAGAATCAAACTTTAACCAAACGTAATGTTTGTACTTACGGTAAAGTTAAAAAGTTTAAACAATTTTAAAATATCACTATATTTAGGCGAGTAAACGAAAAATGTTCATTTCAGACTCTAAAAACGTAGAAATCGTCATTCAAGTTGAAATACGCCTTGTAAACGAAAAATGTTTATTTCAGACTCTAAAACCGCAGAAATCGTGTTTCAAGTTGAAATACGCCTTGGTACCATATCTCACCTAAAGTAAATGGTAGAATCAAACTTTAACCAAACGTAATGTTTGTACCTAGGGTAAAGTTAAAAAGTTTAAACAATTTTAAAATATCACTATATTTAGGCGAGTAAACGAAAAATGTTCATTTCAGACTCTAAAAACGTAGAAATCGTGTTTCAAGTTGAAATACGCCTTGTAAACGAAAAATGTTTATTTCAGACTCTAATAACGTAGAAATCGTGTTTCAAGTTGAAATACGCCTTGGGACCATATCTCACCTAAAGTAAATGGTAGAATCAAACTTTAACCAAACGTAATGTTTGTACCTAGGGTAAAGTTAAAAAGTTTATCAATTTGAAAATATCACTATATTTAGGCGAGTAAACGAAAAATGTTCGTCTCAGACTCTAAAACCGCAGAAATCGTGTTTCAAGTTGAAATACGCCTTGGTACCATATCTCACCTAAAGTAAATGGTAGAATCAAACTTTAACCAAACGTAATGTTTGTACTTAGGGTAAAGTTAAAAAGTTTAAACAATTTTAAAATATCACTATATTTAGGCGAGTAAACGAAAAATGTTCATTTCAGACTCTAAAAACGTAGAAATCGTCTTTCAAGTTGAAATACGCCTTGTAAACGAAAAATGTTTATTTCAGACTCTAATAACGTAGAAATCGTGTTTCAAGTTGAAATACGCCTTGGGACCATATCTCACCTAAAGTAAATGGTAGAATCAAACTTTAACCAAACGTAATGTTTGTACCTAGTATAAAGTTAAAAAGTTTAAACAATTTTAAAATATCACTATATTTAGGCGAGTAAACGAAAAATGTTCATTTCAGACTCTAAAAACGTAGAAATCGTCTTTCAAGTTGAAATACGCCTTTTAAACGAAAAATGTTTATTTCAGACTCTAATAACGTAGAAATCGTGTTTCAAGTTGAAATACGCCTTGGGACCATATCTCACCTAAAGTAAATGGTAGAATCAAACTTTAACAAAACGTAATGTTTGTACCTAGGGTAAAGTTAAAAAGTTTAAACAATTTGAAAATATCACTATATTTAGGCGAGTAAACGAAAAATGTTCATTTCAGACTCTAAAAACGTAGAAATCGTCTTTCAAGTTGAAATACGCCTTGTAAACGAAAAATATTTATTTCAGACTCTAAAACCGCAGAAATCGTGTTTCAAGTTGAAATACGCCTTGGTACCATATCTCACCTAAAGTAAATGGTAGAATCAAACTTTAACCAAACGTAATGTTTGTACTTAGGGTAAAGTTAAAAAGTTTAAACAATTTTAAAATATCACTATATTTAGGCGAGTAAACGAAAAATGTTCATTTCAGACTCTAAAAACGTAGAAATCGTCTTTCAAGTTGAAATACGCCTTGTAAACGAAAAATGTTTATTTCAGACTCTAATAACGTAGAAATCGTGTTTCAAGTTGAAATACGCCTTGGGACCATATCTCACCTAAAGTAAATGGTAGAATCAAACTTTAACGAAACGTAATGTTTGTACCTAGTATAAAGTTAAAAAGTTTAAACAATTTTAAAATATCACTATATTTAGGCGAGTAAACGAAAAATGTTCATTTCAGACTCTAAAAACGTAGAAATCGTCATTCAAGTTGAAATACGCCTTGTAAACGAAAAATGTTTATTTCAGACTCTAAAACCGCAGAAATCGTGTTTCAAGTTGAAATACGCCTTGGTACCATATCTCACCTAAAGTAAATGGTAGAATCAAACTTTAACCAAACGTAATGTTTGTACCTAGTATAAAGTTAAAGTTTAAACAATTTTAAAATATCACTATATTTAGGCGAGTAAACGAAAAATGTTCATTTCAGACTCTAAAACCGCAGAAATCGTGTTTCAAGTTGAAATACGCCTTGGGACCATATCTCACCTAAAGTAAATGGTAGAATCAAACTTTAACCAAACGTAATGTTTGTACCTAGGGTAAAGTTAAAAAGTTTAAACAATTTGAAAATATCACTATATTTAGGCGAGTAAACGAAAAATGTTCATTTCAGACTCTAAAAACGTAGAAATCGTCTTTCAAGTTGAAATACGCCTTGTAAACGAAAAATGTTTATTTCAGACTCTAAAACCGCAGAAATCGTGTTTCAAGTTGAAATACGCCTTGGTACCATATCTCACCTAAAGTAAATGGTAGAATCAAACTTTAACCAAACGTAATGTTTGTACTTAGGGTAAAGTTAAAAAGTTTAAACAATTTTAAAATATCACTATGTTTAGGCGAGTAAACGAAAAATGTTCATTTCAGACTCTAAAAACGTAGAAATCGTCTTTCAAGTTGAAATACGCCTTGTAAACGAAAAATGTTTATTTCAGACTCTAATAACGTAGAAATCGTGTTTCAAGTTGAAATACGCCTTGGGACCATATCTCACCTAAAGTAAATGGTAGAATCAAACTTTAACGAAACGTAATGTTTGTACCTAGTATAAAGTTAAAAAGTTTAAACAATTTTAAAATATCACTATATTTAGGCGAGTAAACGAAAAATGTTTATTTCAGACTCTAAAAACGTAGAAATCGTGTTTCAAGTTGAAATACGCCTTGTAAACGAAAAATGTTTATTTCAGACTCTAAAACCGCAGAAATCGTGTTTCAAGTTGAAATACGCCTTGGTACCATATCTCACCTAAAGTAAATGGTAGAATCAAACTTTAACCAAACGTAATGTTTGTACTTAGGGTAAAGTTAAAAAGTTTAAACAATTTTAAAATATCACTATATTTAGGCGAGTAAACGAAAAATGTTCATTTCAGACTCTAAAAACGTAGAAATCGTCTTTCAAGTTGAAATACGCCTTGTAAACGAAAAATGTTTATTTCAGACTCTAATAACGTAGAAATCGTGTTTCAAGTTGAAATACGCCTTGGGACCATATCTCACCTAAAGTAAATGGTAGAATCAAACTTTAACCAAACGTAATGTTTGTACCTAGGGTAAAGTTAAAAAGTTTAAACAATTTGAAAATATCACTATATTTAGGCGAGTAAACGAAAAATGTTCATTTCAGACTCTAAAAACGTAGAAATCGTCTTTCAAGTTGAAATACGCCTTGTAAACGAAAAATGTTTATTTCAGACTCTAAAACCGCAGAAATCGTGTTTCAAGTTGAAATACGCCTTGGTACCATATCTCACCTAAAGTAAATGGTAGAATCAAACTTTAACCAAACGTAATGTTTGTACTTAGGGTAAAGTTAAAAAGTTTAAACAATTTTAAAATATCACTATATTTAGGCGAGTAAACGAAAAATGTTCATTTCAGACTCTAAAAACGTAGAAATCGTCTTTCAAGTTGAAATACGCCTTGTAAACGAAAAATGTTTATTTCAGACTCTAATAACGTAGAAATCGTGTTTCAAGTTGAAATACGCCTTGGGACCATATCTCACCTAAAGTAAATGGTAGAATCAAACTTTAACGAAACGTAATGTTTGTACCTAGTATAAAGTTAAAAAGTTTAAACAATTTTAAAATATCACTATATTTAGGCGAGTAAACGAAAAATGTTCATTTCAGACTCTAAAAACGTAGAAATCGTGTTTCAAGTTGAAATACGCCTTGTAAACGAAAAATGTTTATTTCAGACTCTAAAACCGCAGAAATCGTGTTTCAAGTTGAAATACGCCTTTGTACCATATCTCACCTAAAGTAAATGGTAGAATCAAACTTTAACCAAACGTAATGTTTGTACCTAGTATAAAGTTAAAGTTTAAACAATTTTAAAATATCACTATATTTAGGCGAGTAAACGAAAAATGTTCATTTCAGACTCTAAAACCGCAGAAATCGTGTTTCAAGTTGAAATACGCCTTGGGACCATATCTCACCTAAAGTAAATGGTAGAATCAAACTTTAACCAAACGTAATGTTTGTACCTAGGGTAAAGTTAAAAAGTTTAAACAATTTTAAAATATCACTATATTTAGGCGAGTAAACGAAAAATGTTCATTTCAGACTCTAAAAACGTAGAAATCGTCTTTCAAGTTGAAATACGCCTTGTAAACGAAAAATGTTTATTTCAGACTCTAATAACGTAGAAATCGTGTTTCAAGTTGAAATACGCTTTGGTACCATATCTCACCTAAAGTAAATGGTAGAATCAAACTTTAACCAAACGTAATGTTTGTACTTAGGGTAAAGTTAAAAAGTTTAAACAATTTTAAAATATCACTATGTTTAGGCGAGTAAACGAAAAATGTTCATTTCAGACTCTAAAAACGTAGAAATCGTGTTTCAAGTTGAAATACGCCTTGTAAACGAAAAATGTTTATTTCAGACTCTAAAACCGCAGAAATCGTGTTTCATGTTGAAATACGCCTTGGTACCATATCTCACCTAAAGTAAATGGTAGAATCAAACTTTAACCAAACGTAATGTTTGTACTTAGGGTAAAGTTAAAAAGTTTAAACAATTTTAAAATATCACTATATTTAGGCGAGTAAACGAAAAATGTTCATTTCAGACTCTAAAAACGTAGAAATCGTCTTTCAAGTTGAAATACGCCTTGTAAACGAAAAATGTTTATTTCAGACTCTAATAACGTAGAAATCGTGTTTCAAGTTGAAATACGCCTTGGGACCATATCTCACCTAAAGTAAATGGTAGAATCAAACTTTAACCAAACGTAATGTTTGTACCTAGTATAAAGTTAAAAAGTTTAAACAATTTTAAAATATCACTATATTTAGGCGAGTAAACGAAAAATGTTCATTTCAGACTCTAAAAACGTAGAAATCGTCTTTCAAGTTGAAATACGCCTTGTAAACGAAAAATGTTTATTTCAGACTCTAATAACGTAGAAATCGTGTTTCAAGTTGAAATACGCCTTGGGACCATATCTCACCTAAAGTAAATGGTAGAATCAAACTTTAACCAAACGTAATGTTTGTACCTAGGGTAAAGTTAAAAAGTTTAAACAATTTGAAAATATCACTATATTTAGGCGAGTAAACGAAAAATGTTCGTCTCAGACTCTAAAACCGCAGAAATCGTGTTTCAAGTTGAAATACGCCTTGTAAACGAAAAATGTTCATTGCAGACTCTAAAAACGTAGAAATCGTCTTTCAAGTTGAAATACGCCTTGTAAACGAAAAATGTTTATTTCAGACTCTAATAACGTAGAAATCGTGTTTCAAGTTGAAATACGCCTTGGCACCATATCTCACCTAAAGTAAATGGTAGAATCAAACTTTAACCAAACGTAAAGTTTGTACCTAGGGTAAAGTTAAAAAGTTTAAACAATTTGAAAATATCACTATATTTAGGCGAGTAAACGAAAAATGTTAGTCTCAGACTCTAAAACCGCAGAAATCGTGTTTCAAGTTGAAATACGCCTTGGTACCATATCTCACCTAAAGTAAATGGTAGAATCAAACTTTAACCAAACGTAATGTTTGTACTTAGGGTAAAGTTAAAAAGTTTAAACAATTTTAAAATATCACTATATTTAGGCGAGTAAACGAAAAATGTTCATTTCAGACTCTAAAAACGTAGAAATCGTGTTACAAGTTGAAATACGCCTTGTAAACGAAAAATGTTTATTTCAGACTCTAATAACGTAGAAATCGTGTTTCAAGTTGAAATACGCCTTGGGACCATATTTCACCTAAAGTAAATGGTAGAATCAAACTTTAACCAAACGTAATGTTTGTACCTAGGGTAAAGTTAAAAAGTTTAAACAATTTGAAAATATCACTATATTTAGGCGAGTAAACGAAAAATGTTCATTTCAGACTCTAATAACGTAGAAATCGTGTTTCAAGTTGAAATACGCCTTGGGACCATATCTCACCTAAAGTAAATGGTAGAATCAAACTTTAACCAAACGTAATGTTTGTACCTAGGGTAAAGTTAAAAAGTTTAAACAATATGAAAATATCACTATATTTAGGCGAGTAAACGAAAAATGTTCGTCTCAGACTCTAAAACCGCAGAAATCGTGTTTCAAGTTGAAATACGCCTTGGTACCATATCTCACCTAAAGTAAATGGTAGAATCAAACTTTAACCAAACGTAATGTTTGTACCTAGGGTAAAGTTAAAAAGTTTAAACAATTTTAAAATATCACTATATTTAGGCGAGTAAACGAAAAATGTGCATTTCAGACTCTAAAAAACGTAGAAATCGTGTTTCAAGTTGAAATACGCCTTGTAAACGAAAAATGTTTATTTCAGACTCTAATAACGTAGAAATCGTGTTTCAAGTTGAAATACGCCTTGGGACCATATCTCACCTAAAGTAAATGGTAGAATCAAACTTTAACCAAACGTAATGTTTGTACCTAGTATAAAGTTAAAAAGTTTAAACAATTTTAAAATATCACTATATTTAGGCGAGTAAACGAAAAATATTCATTTCAGACTCTAAAAACGTAGAAATCGTGTTTCAAGTTAAAATACGCCTTGTAAACAAAAAATGTTTATTTCAGACTCTAAAACCGCAGAAATCGTGTTTCAAGTTGAAATACGCCTTGGTACCATATCTCACCTAAAGTAAATGGTAGAATCAAACTTTAACCAAACGTAATGTTTGTACCTAGTATAAAGTTAAAAAGTTTAAACAATTTTAAAATATCACTATATTTAGGCGAGTAAACGAAAAATGTTCATTTCAGACTCTAAAAACGTAGAAATCGTCTTTCAAGTTGAAATACGCCTTGTAAACGAAAAATGTTTATTTCAGACTCTAATAACGTAGAAATCGTGTCTCAAGTTGAAATACGCCTTGGGACCATATCTCACCTAAAGTAAATGGTAGAATCAAACTTTAACCAAACGTAATGTTTGTACCTAGGGTAAAGTTAAAAAGTTTAAACAATTTGAAAATATCACTATATTTAGGCGAGTAAACGAAAAATGTTCGTCTCAGACTCTAAAACCGCAGAAATCGTGTTTCAAGTTGAAATACGCCTTGGTACCATATCTCACCTAAAGTAAATGGTAGAATCAAACTTTAACCAAACGTAATGTTTGTACTTAGGGTAAAGTTAAAAAGTTTAAACAATTTTAAAATATCACTAT
>CANDYQ010000040.1:0-17198 GCA_947425015.1 Pterostichus niger
ATACAGATCGAAAAAACAACATCTATTAAAAGATACTCTTTCAGCTGTATTAAAACGGAAGCAGACTTATTTATAACTAATATCAGCGCTGATCCATTTGTATCTATACTCTATAACGGAATTACTATTAACTCTCATTTAGTAGGCTTATATAACGCAAACAACATTAATGCTGCTATAGCTATCGGAAGGTATTTTAAAATCAGCGATCTGGAGATAAAAGAAGCTATAGAAAGTTATACTCCTACAAATAACAGATCACAATTACTTCTAAAGAATACAAATGAGATTCTACTGGATGCTTATAATGCCAATCCAAGCAGGTATGTCTGTTGCAATTGAAAACTTTATTCAGCTACAGAAAGAATCTAAAATAATGATTTTAGGAGACATGTTTGAATTAGGTCCCGAAAGCCCGGAAGAACACAAGAACATTATCTCAAAACTTTTAAATGAAAATCAGATTACCTGTTACTTTATTGGTAATGATTTTTATCTTAATAAAATTGAAAAACCTAATTTTCAATTTTTCAAAACATTTGAAGATCTAAGTAACCACTTAAAAACCCATCAGATCAAAGATCAAACTATTCTGATAAAAGGATCCAGAGGAATGGCTCTAGAAAGAGTCTTAAACTTATTACCATAAAAAATGCCGCTTATTTAAGCGGCATTTTTTTATAACCTTTTCTTAGTGAGAATTAAAAAGAAAACCTCATACTCTGTATGAGGTTTTAATTCTGTGGGCGATGAGGGATTCGAACCCCCGACCCTCTGGGTGTAAACCAGATGCTCTGAACCAACTGAGCTAATCGCCCTAATAGTGCCTGATTGCGGTGCAAATATAACACTCTTTTTATTATCTGCAAGCATTAAATAAAAAAAATTACAAAATTTCTGCAACTACGAATGTACTACCGCCTATGTAAATAAAATCTGATTTTTCTGCCTGATTAACTGCTGCTTTATAAGCTTCTGAAACAGAATTATATACCAATCCTTTTAATCTAAAATCTCTTGCTTTTTTTTCTAAAACAGAAGCGTCTAACCCTCTTGGCACATTAGGTCTGCAAAAATAATATTTTGCTCTTTTAGGAAACAAAGGTAAAATCTCATCCAAATCTTTATCGTTTACAACGCCCAAAACAATATGTAAGTTTTTAAAATGTTCGTTTGAAACCTGATTCATTACAATTTCTAAACCATGTTTATTATGTGCTGTATCACAAATTATTTTTGGGGCATCACTTAATTGCTGCCATCTTCCCTGTAAACCTGTATTGATAATCACATTGGCAAAACCATCTTCAATATTCTGTTCTGTTATATGAAAAACATCTAATTCCTGCAAAACTTTAATGGTTTGAAAAACAGTTTTTTTATTATGCTTCTGATAATTTCCTGACAGAGGAGAGTAATATTCTGTTTTTATCAGATCGGAAGCAAAATAAACTCTTGAACTTTCCATTTCTGCTTTTTCCAAAAAAGTACTTCTTGTTTCTGATACATATTCTCCAATAACAACCGGAACAAAAGGCTTGATAATTCCTGCTTTTTCAAAAGCAATTGAGGCAAGGTTATTTCCTAAAAATTTTGTGTGATCTAGACCTATATTAGTAATGACAGACACTAAAGGGGTAATAATATTTGTGGAATCCAGTCTCCCGCCCATTCCTACTTCAATTACAGCAACATCTACTTTCTCTTTATCAAAATAATCCAAAGCTAAACCTACTGTCATCTCAAAAAAACTTAACTGATTTTTCTAAAAAAAGATTTATTATCGTTAATAAACTGACAAACAAATTCTTCTGAAATCTCTTTTCCATTTATTCTTATTCGTTCTCTGAAATCTTTTAAATGGGGTGAAGTATAAAGTCCTACTTTATACCCTGCTTCTTGTAAGATAGAAGATAACATATGTGATGTTGACCCTTTACCATTGGTTCCGGCAACATGAATAAATTTTAATCCTTTTTCAGGATTCCCTAAATAATCAGAAAGTAAAACCGTATTGGACAGATCTTCTTTGTAAGCGGATGCGCCTTGTTGCTGATACATTGGAAGCTGATTGAACATCCAATCTAAAGTTTCTTGATAATTATTCATTGATAATGAATTAGAAAATTCAACAATATAACCATTCTGTAAAACTATTCATTGATGTTCCGGCAATCCGTCACAAACAGCAAATATTAGGAAATCTGCTACTCTTATGTATTTGAACAGAACCTAAAACAGACTTTAATTAAGTTTATGATTTATTCTGTTAATTTAAAATTATAGATAATCTTACCCACTTGTTTTTCCGGTGCATTATCATCTGACTGCCATTTTGTATTCATTGCTGCAACTTTAGCCTGATCCAGTAAACACTTTGCTAAATTGGTAGTTCCACGTACACCCGGTTCTGCACTGGTAACTTTCCCTGATTTATCAACTGAAATCTGAACTACAACAATTCCCTGCTCATTACAAACATATTTTGGTTGTGGTTTATTTAATGCATTTCGACCAGCTAACTGATAATTACCATAACCGCTTCCGTTACCATTGCCATAACCGCTTCCTGTTCCAGAACCGATACCGGTTCCCTGACCTGATCCATGTCCACCACCACTTCCGGTTCCGGTTCCACCGCCACCATTATAACCTTGTGCGTTTGGATTACCGGTTAGCTTACCTTTATTTCCACCTATCTTATCATTACCGTCTCCTCCTTTAGATTTTGACCCATTCAGTATATTCGCTAAGGCGTCTGAGGTTGATTTTGAAGGTTTTGGATCTTCTTTAACAATTGGTTTTTCTGTAACTTCTTTCTTTTCTGTTTTATCTATTTTTTTCACGGAAGCAATAACAGGTGCTTCATCTGATTCCTGTGTAACTAAATCTTTAGCTTCATTTGCCGATACGACAGGGACTGACTTTTGTTCGGGTTTACCTAAATCTAATGATTTATAATTATCTCCTGATCCGAATTCACTGTCTCCAAAATTCACTTCTACTTGTCCACCGCCACCGCCACCTTCTAACTGTGCAATCTGCATATCTGAGGAAGCCAGTTTAAAGTAAAAAAACAACAGAAACATAATAACAAATAAAATAGTTGTTATTGTTAACGATTTTCTCTGAGATTCTGTCTCTAAATACTTCATATAATTTACTTAAATCTAAATCCTGTTTATCAATAAAACCATTATAATGGTTTTATTCGCTTTTACTAACTAAAAACATTTTATATTTTGTTTCTTTTTCAGGAAACAATAATTACACCAATTCTGTAATTCCTAAAAGCTTAACATCATTTTTACAGAACGAATGTAAAGGTAATAAATTGTTATTTAATTCATCTATTCACAAAATAGGATTTTACAAACTTACACCAGCTGTTTCAACGCTATTTCAAAGGCTGTTGCACTAATATTTGTTTTGGATTTATTTAAAGAATGGACTTTTACTATTGCTTTTTTAATGGTGTCTGATGCATCATTAAATATGGCTTCATCTGTCATCTGCACTTTTTTCTCCATAAAATAAGCAAATACTCTTGCCATTCCGCAGTTAGAAATAAAATCAGGAATCAGACTTATTTTTTTATCTGTTGCTTCCATTATGGAACCAAAGAAAATTTCTTTATCAGCAAAAGGAACATTGGCTCCACAGGAAATCACTTCTAATCCTGAAGCAACCATATTATCTACTTGTTCTTTTGTGACTAATCTTGAGGCTGCGCATGGCGTGAATATCTCTGCTCCTATAGTCCATATTCTGCGATTGATTTCTTCGAAGGAAAGCATATTTTCTGCTACTAATTTATTTCCGTCTTTATTCAGGAACAAAGTTCTGATCTCTTCAAAAGAAAAACCTTTTTCTTTGATCACTCCTCCATCTCTGTCAATAATACCAATAATACTGACACCCATATCTGCAAGATAAAATGCGGCAGCTGATCCTACGTTTCCAAAACCCTGAACAATTGCTTTCTTTCCTTTTACTGAACCACCATAAATATCATAAAAATGACGTACTGCTTGTGCAACGCCATAACCGGTAATCATATCTGCTATCGTATATTTTTTAGCAACGTCGGGAGAAAAAGACGGGTTTTCAATAACTTTAACAACTCCTTGTCTTAATTGTCCGATCCTGTTTATTTTATCTGCTTCGGTTGGTCTGAAATGTCCGTTAAAAACACCTTCCTGCGGATGCCACACACCGCATTCTTCTGTCATAGGGATCACTTCATGAATTTCATCTACATTGA
Source organism: Pterostichus niger (assembly GCA_947425015.1). NCBI lineage: Eukaryota > Metazoa > Arthropoda > Insecta > Coleoptera > Carabidae > Pterostichus > Pterostichus niger. The sequence goes on from CANDYQ010000040.1 coordinate 4,265, forward strand.
GATCTCCTCCTGTTCCGTAATAACTTTTTAACAATGGAGAAACTGCTTTATACCATCTTTGTAAAACTCCTTTTTTTCTGGGATCAGCGGGGTCAAAATTAATTCCTGATTTTGCCCCTCCGATAGCGGGTCCTGAAACGGAGAATTTCACTTCCATTGTTTTTGCTAATGAAAGTACTTCATTCACATCTAAACCTTTTCTCATTCGGGTTCCACCTCCGGCGGCTCCTCCTCTTAATGAATTAATTACTGTCCAGCCTTCTGCTTCTGTTTCAGTATCTTTCCAGTTAAACACTATCTCCGGTTCTTTATTCTCAAACTTACTCAGTAATTCCTTCATTTTTTTATGTTATTTATAAAACATTACAAATATAAAAAACAATCTTCTAAAAAACATATGTTATATTATTCTTATTTTACTTAAAATCAAAAATAAACCCGGAACTATGATCTCTGTCTGCTCCTGTGACACTGGACAGTGTATTTACTTCTCCTCTCAGTTTCAGCACTCCTAATAAACCGAAAATAAGGGCTTCTTTGAATTCTATGATTTTAGAATCGGGAATAACGATTTTCATTTCGGGTAAATGGTATTGGATTCTTTCTATAAGATAGGTATTATAAGCGCCTCCTCCAGTAATCAGCAGACTTCCTTTTTTATTCGTAAGAACAGCGGCGATCTGAATGGCAATGTGCTCTACAAAAGTATTTAGTTTATCTTCTATGGAAATTGAGAAGAGATCCATAAGTGGAAATAAAATATCTTGTACAAATTCAAATCCTAATGATTTTGGAAAAGATTCTTTATAAAAATCGAGATCGTTCAAAGCAAACAGCAACTGATTATTCACATTTCCGCTACGAGCAATATTCCCTCTATCGTCGTATTCAACGTTTAGTTGATTTGCATAATAATTGAGAACTGTATTAACTGCGGATATATCAAAGGCAATTCTCTTTTTGTTCTCTTTAAATGAAACGTTAGAAAAACCACCTAAATTCAGACAGTAATCATATTCTGAAAAAAGCAGGCTGTCTCCAATAGGGACTAAAGGTGCTCCTTGCCCTCTTAAAGCTACATCCTGAACTCTAAAATCACAAACTACTTTCTTTTTAACTAAACTACTGATTATCGGTAAATTCCCTATCTGTAATGTTATTCTTTTTTCGGGCTGATGTAAAATGGTATGCCCATGTGAACAAACTGCGTCAACGGCTTCCAGCTTATTTCTTGAAATAAAAGAATTTATAATCCCGGATAATAATTTTGTATACTCTTCGTTCAGTGAAACAAGCTCTTTTTCTGAAAAATTAATTGCTGTTTTCAACTTCTTAATCCAACTTTCTTCGTAAGAAATTGTTTCTGTTTGATACAGCTGAAAACTCCATTTTTCTTCTTGTTTTGTAAAAACAATATGCGCCAGATCTACTCCATCTAATGAAGTTCCTGACATCACTCCTATAACGTTATAGTTTTCTTTTTTCATAGGTTAAAAATAGTAATCATAATTGAAAACTTCATATTATTGAAGTATATTTGGAAAGATTTTTAAATAATATATCAAAATATTAGCACCAAAATATTATGGACTTTAAACTTACTGAAGAGCATTTAATGATTCGCAAGGCTGCCAGAGATTTTGCTCAGGCTGAATTACTACCCGGCGTTATAGAAAGGGATGAAAAACAGATTTTCCCGACAGAACAAATCAAAAAAATGGGTGAATTAGGATTTATGGGAATGATGGTTTCTCCTGAATATGGGGGTAGCGGTCTGGATACTATTTCTTATGTTATTGCAATGGAAGAAATTTCAAAAATAGATGCTTCGGCTTCTGTGGTTATGTCTGTAAATAATTCACTTGTATGCTGGGGATTACAAACATTTGGTACTGAGGAACAAAAACAAAAATATCTTCCTCGTCTAGCATCCGGTCAGATCATAGGTGCTTTTTGTCTTTCTGAACCGGAAGCGGGAAGTGACGCTACTTCTCAAAAAACAACTGCAATTGATAAAGGGGATCATTATCTGGTTAATGGTACTAAAAACTGGATCACTAATGGTGGTACAGCAGATGTTTATCTGGTAATTGCTCAAACTGATGCAGAAAAAAGACATAAAGGTATTAATGCTTTAATTATAGAAAAAGGAACACCTGGTTTTGAAATCGGACCGAAAGAACAAAAAATGGGAATTAGAGGCTCTGACACACATTCTTTAATGTTCAATGATGTAAAAGTTCCTAAAGAAAATAGAATAGGTGAAGATGGTTTTGGATTTAAATTCGCCATGAAAACGTTAGCAGGCGGAAGAATCGGAATTGCTTCACAAGCTTTAGGAATTGCTTCTGGCGCCTATGAATTAGCTTTAAAATATTCTAAAGAACGTAAAGCATTTGGAACGGAAATATGTAATCATCAAGCAATCGCATTCAAATTAGCTGATATGGCTGTACAAATTGAAGCGGCTCGTCATCTATGCATGAAAGCTGCCTGGGATAAAGACAACCACTTTAATTATGACCTAAGCGGTGCCATGGCAAAACTTTATGCTTCACAAGTAGCAATGGACACGGCTGTTGAAGCAGTACAAATTCATGGAGGTAACGGATATGTAAAAGAATACCATGTTGAACGCCTGATGCGTGATGCAAAAATCACTCAGATCTATGAAGGTACTTCTGAGATTCAGAAAATTGTTATTTCAAGAAGTATCTTAAGTGAATAACCTGATGCTTCTGTCAAATAAAAAATGCCCTTCCTTTGTGTTGGGCATTTTTTTTGAAGTAAATTTACAATTCAGCAGGAATCACAAATAGTATTTTAATTATGTCTCAAAAACTGAAATCACTTAAATCCAAAGTTATAATAGGATATATTCTATTATTTATGATCGCTGTTGTTTCTGTTTGGTTTGTTTATACTGAAATATTAAAGATTGCAACTCCTAATGAGGATATCAGCAATGACAATAAAAAAATAATACAGATTAGTAATGCTATTGCTAATTTATATACTTCTGAAGCAGTAGGGAGAAATTCTATTCTGACCGGATCTATAGATAATTATAAAGAATACAACCAATTAATTGACAGTGTTAATGCTCAAATTGAAAACATTAAAACGGAAGCGGAACTGGAACAGTTACCAAAATTTGATTCTATTCAGTCTCTGCTTGCCAAGAAAAAAAACAGTATTAATGAAATTATACTGTTCAGAAACAATTATAATAAACAAAATACTTTTGAAAAGGCTATTGGCAGAATATCGACTACAAAGGATTCTTTGGTAAAAAAATCCAAACCTGTTGAATTCAATAACAAAACGCAAATCCGTCAGTTTCTTAATGATGTACTTACGCCTAAACAACTGGACTCATTAAGTCGATTACCTGTTTCTAATGATTCTCTTGCAGTTGCTTTCCAAAATGTTCTGACAGATTTATTAATTAAAGAAAACAAGCTGAAATATGAATTGTATAAAAAGGAACAGAAATTATTAGATGAAAATCGGATTATTTCGGATCAGTTAAGGATCATATTAAGTACTATAGAAAAAGAAATTCTTCAAAAATCATATATAAAAATAGAACAGTCTAATCGTGCGATTGAAAACACTACAAAGACTATTGCATGGATAGGGGCTATTACACTATGTCTTCTCATCTTATTTGCCTGGATCATTATTCGGGATCTGACTAAAAATCAAAATTACAGAATTCAGCTTGAAAATCTAAATTCTGAAAAAGAGGATCTTTTACGAAGTAAAACAATGCTTCTGGCAACTGTTACTCACGATATTCAGACTCCTTTGGGCAGTGTTATAGGCTTTTCTGATCTATTGGAGAAAACAGAGCTGACTAAAAAACAAAAACAATATATAGATAACATAAAACATTCTTCTCATTATATATTGAAACTGGTTAATGATCTAATCGATTTTTCAAAACTGGAAAATAACCGAATAAAAATAGATCAAATCAGTTTTAATTTTAAAGACCTCATAGAAAACACTTGTGAACCATTAGAACCAAATGCTACTAATAAAAACATTGAACTGAAAAGGATTATTGATCGTCGGTTAGATAACAATTACATTTCTGATCCTTACAGAATTAAACAGGTTCTTACTAATTTAATAACTAATGCAATCAAATTCACACAAGAAGGTTCTGTTATGGTCACTGCTGAAATTAAAACTATAAATAACAGGAACCAAGTACAAATTCAAGTCATCGATACAGGAATCGGAATACCTAAAAGTCAGCAATCTTTGATTTTTAAAGAATTTACTCAGGCACATTCCGGGATTGAAAAAAAATTTGGAGGCACGGGATTAGGTTTAACAATAGCACTTCGTATTTTAGAACTTTTAGATGGTACAATAGCATTAGAAAGTGAAAAAAATAAGGGGTCTGTTTTCACCGTTACTATTCCTCTGATGCAATCCAACTCAAAGAATAACATTATCAAAGAAATCAAAGATGATAAAGAGTATGATTTTTTCCAAAATAAAAAAATACTAATTATTGATGATGATGCTATGCAGCTGACTCTGATGGAGGAAATATTTAGTAATTATCCTATAAGAATAAAAACGCTAATAGATGCTTCGCAGGCAATTGAATGGTTAGGAAAAGAATCGTTTGATCTTGTATTAAGCGACATCCAAATGCCTAAAATTGATGGTTTTGAATTAATTAAAAAGATAAGAAACAACTCTGATAAAACGATATCTGGCATACCTGTTATTGCTTTATCGGGTAAAAGAGATCTTAATCCTGAAGATTTTACAAAAAAAGGTTTCACTTCTTTTCATCCGAAACCTATTCAACTTGAAATGTTGTTAGAACTGATAAAAAATATTTTTGAAAACAGGGAGACTATTGTTATTAAGAATCAGATCACACCTATAGAAAACGGAAAATTATACGATTTGAAAAGCTTAAATCAATTTACTCAGAACGATCCGGAATCTCTAAAAATAATCATTGAAAATTTTATAACCAGCAGTATTGAAAATTGTGCTGTTTTAGTGGAAACTTCTTCTGTATCTGACCAAAATGGAATGTCGGAAATCGCTCATAAAATGATCCCAATGTTGAAACAAATGGAGGTATATTCTATTGTACAACTGTTAGAACCTATTGAGGAAAAGACTCTAAATTATAACCTGGCAGAAATGGAAAGTTATATAAAAATTATAGTCAAAAAAATTGAGTATCTGATTTCAGAATTACAATCTGAAATCAGCTAAAGATCAATATTATATAATTTTAATTTATTATATAATGTTTTTCTGTCTATGTTTAAAAGCACTGCTGCTTTTGTTTTATTATAATTTGTTTTTTCCAAAGCCTGACGGATCGCTGTTTCTTCGTCTTCTTGAGCATGAGAATATAAAGAAAATTTATTCTCCTTTTCTGATGACAATACCATTTCCTGAGGTAAAACATCTACTGCTACCACATTTGATTTTGTTAACAGAACGGATCTTTTTATAATATTTTTCATTTCACGAAGATTACCGGGCCATTCATAATTTTTAAAAATAGTGATAACTTCGGAACTAAAGCCTTCTACTTCTCTTTCAAGATCAGTGTTTGCTAATGCTAAAAAATGATTTGCAAAGATCATCAGATCGTGTTTTCTATCGGATAACTTGGGTACTTGTATACAGAACTCATTTAGACGATGATACAGATCTTCTCTGAAATCGCCTCTTTTTACTGCTTCGACCAAATCTTCATTTGTTGCGGCAATAACTCGTATATCAACTTTAATCTCTGTATTACTGCCTATTGGTTTTACTTTCCTTTCTTGTAATGCACGTAATAATTGTACTTGTACTTCATAAGAAAGATTCCCTACTTCATCTAAGAAAAGGGTGCCTCCGTTAGCTGCTTCAAAGTGTCCTGTTTTATCGTTAATAGCGCCTGTGAATGATCCTTTTATATGCCCAAAAAACTCACTGGAAGCTAATTCTTTTGGTATTGCTCCGCAGTCAACTGCTATAAAAGGTTTTTCTTTTCGCTTACTCTGAACGTGTATGGAATGGGCTATATATTCTTTTCCTGTACCACTGTCTCCAATAATCAGTACGGACATATTGGTTGGTGCAACGAGACTAATGTATTCATGTAACTGATTGGAATGATTACTTATTCCCTGCACAAAGGAACTAGAAACGGCTTCTGTTTTCTTTGACTTCTCAGATGATGGATTTTCTTTTTTCTCTTCTTGTTTTTTTAAAGCAGAATTTATAGTGTGAAGTATTTCATCTGGATTAATTGGCTTTCCAACATAATCAAAAGCTCCTAACTTCATAGAATTAACTGCTGCTTTGATATCTGTATAACCAGTCATCAAAATAACCTGAGTATTGAAAGAACTTTCTTTTACTAATTTTAAAATATGTAAACCATCACTATCCGGCAACCTGATATCAGTCAGGACAACGTCAAAAGTTTGATTTTTAATTTTTTCAGTAGCTTCTTTTGCTGTAAAGGCATTAACTACATCAAAACCCTTTTTCTGTAAAAAAGTCTGAAGCATTAAACAAAATGAAGTATCATCATCAATAACCAAAATTCTTGAAACCATCTAAAAAAGCAATAATTTGTTATAGTGCAAAAATAGAATTTTAATGTGACTAATATGTGTTAATATGTGTTATAAATATACGAATTATGATATTTGATATACGATATATATCTGTAGAGGTACGTTTTAACGCAGCTAATGGGTTCATTGTATATTGTATTATTAATTATTGTATTACTACATGTAACTGCGTTAAAACGCAGTTCTACTGAAAATTAAAACACAATTCTACGGGAAGGGTTCGAATAATCGAAACATCAAAACTATCTTAAAAACAAAAAACCCTTACTATTGCTAGTAAGGGTTTTTAAAAGAAAGGCAGTGACATACTCTCCCACAAATTGCAGTACCATCTGCGCTGGCGGGCTTAACTTCTCTGTTCGGGATGGGAAGAGGTGAGCCCCGCCGCAATAACCACCTTAAGTCTTGAGTCTTAATGTTAGAAAGTCTTAAGGTCTTAAAGGAAATCCTTTCGACTTGGTGACTTTCAACCTGAAGACTGGCGTTAGCCAATATCTTAACATACTGAGATAAAGAAATATATTTTTATTTACTATTTTAGAAAGTTACTCCCCTCCGCCAAGGCGGAGGGAAATCGTACATAAGCTTACGGGTTATTAGTACTACTCGACTATGACATTACTGCCTTTACATCTATAGCCTATCAACGTGGTCATCTCCCACGACCCTTTAAAGAAATCTCATCTTGTGGTGGGTTTCGCGCTTATATGCTTTCAGCGCTTATCCCTGCCAAACGTAGCTACTCTGCGGTGCCCCTGGCGGGACAACAGATACACTAGAGGTTTGTCCAAATCGGTCCTCTCGTACTAGAATCAGATCCACTCAAATTTCTAACGCCCACAGTAGATAGAGACCGAACTGTCTCACGACGTTCTGAACCCAGCTCGCGTGCCACTTTAATGGGCGAACAGCCCAACCCTTGGGACCTTCTCCAGCCCCAGGATGTGACGAGCCGACATCGAGGTGCCAAACCCCCCCGTCGATATGAGCTCTTGGGGAGATCAGCCTGTTATCCCGGCGTACCTTTTATCCTTTGAGCGATGGCCCTTCCATGCGGAACCACCGGATCACTATGCTCTACTTTCGTACCTGATCGACCTGTATGTCTCTCAGTCAAGCTCCCTTATGCCATTGCACTCTACGCACGGTTACCAAGCGTACTGAGGGAACCTTTAGAAGCCTCCGTTACTCTTTTGGAGGCGACCACCCCAGTCAAACTACCCACCAAGCAATGTCCCCCGTATCACGGGGTTAGGCTTCAGACAAGTAAAGGGTGGTATTTCAACAATGACTAACCAACGCCTGGCGACGCTGGATCGAAGTCTCCCACCTATCCTACACATCACTTATCCAAAGTCAATACTAAGCTATAGTAAAGGTGCACAGGGTCTTTTCGTCCCACTGCGGGTAATCGGCATCTTCACCGATACTACAATTTCACCGAGCTCATGGCTGAGACAGTGTCCAGATCGTTACACCATTCGTGCAGGTCGGAACTTACCCGACAAGGAATTTCGCTACCTTAGGACCGTTATAGTTACGGCCGCCGTTTACTGGGGCTTCAATTCAAGGCTTCTTCTTGCGAATAACATCTCCTCTTAACCTTCCAGCACCGGGCAGGTGTCAGGCCCTATACTTCATCTTACGATTTTGCAGAGCCCTGTGTTTTTGATAAACAGTCGCCTGGACCTCTTCACTGCGGCCAGCATTGCTGCTGGCGACCTTTCTCCCGAAGTTACAGGTCTATTTTGCCTAATTCCTTAGCCATGAATCTCTCGAGCACCTTAGGATTCTCTCCTCGACTACCTGTGTCGGTTTACGGTACGGGTACTTATAACCTGAAGTTTAGAGGTTTTTCTTGGAAGCTCTTAGGTGTACTATCTCTTCGTCCGAAGACTCCGAGTACTATCGTGATTCGTCATTCTAAACGGATTTGCCTATCTAGAATATAACTACACACTTCAACGAACTATTCCGTCAGTTCGCGACACTTTCATCTCTCCGTCACCCCATCACAGTTATAAGTAGTACGGGAATATTAACCCGTTGGCCATCGACTGTTCCTTTCGGATTCGCCTTAGGACCCGACTAACCCTCAGCTGATTAGCATAGCTGAGGAAACCTTAGTCTTTCGGTGTGCGGGTTTCTCGCCCGCATTATCGTTACTTATGCCTACATTTTCTTTTCTAATCAGTCCAGCAACCTTGACAGATCACCTTCGACCCAATTAGAATGCTCCCCTACCACTTTAACTTACGTTAAAATCCATAGCTTCGGTAGTATACTTATGCCCGATTATTATCCATGCTCGTCCGCTCGACTAGTGAGCTGTTACGCACTCTTTAAATGAATGGCTGCTTCCAAGCCAACATCCTAGCTGTCTGGGCAGACAAACCGCGTTTTTTCAACTTAGTATACATTTGGGGACCTTAGCTGATGGTCTGGGTTCTTTCCCTCTCGGACATGGACCTTAGCACCCATGCCCTCACTGTTAGTGAACATTATATAGCATTCGGAGTTTGTCAGGAATTGGTAGGCGGTGAAGCCCCCGCATCCAATCAGTAGCTCTACCTCTATATAACTTTATAACTAACGCTGCACCTAAATGCATTTCGGGGAGTACGAGCTATTTCCGAGTTTGATTGGCCTTTCACCCCTACCCACAGGTCATCCGAAGACTTTTCAACGTCAACCGGTTCGGTCCTCCATTTAGTGTTACCTAAACTTCAACCTGCCCATGGGTAGATCACACGGTTTCGCGTCTACCACTACTGACTATGGCGCCCTATTAAGACTCGCTTTCGCTACGGATCCATGGCTGAACCACTTATCCTTGCCAGCAACGGTAACTCGTAGGCTCATTATGCAAAAGGCACGCCGTCACCCCACGAAAGGGCTCCGACCGCTTGTAAGCGTATGGTTTCAGGATCTGTTTCACTCCGTTATTCACGGTTCTTTTCACCTTTCCCTCACGGTACTGGTTCACTATCGGTCTCTCAGGAGTATTTAGCCTTAGCGGATGGTCCCGCCAAATTCAACCAGGGTTTCACGTGCCCCGGCCTACTCAGGATACCACTATCGTTATCTTCTATTACTAATACGGGACTATCACCCTCTTCGGTTAACCTTTCCAGGTTATTCTTATTCTATCCGCAACAAATATCGTGGTCCTACAACCCCAATCTTGCCGTAACAAAATTGGTTTGGGCTAATCCGCGTTCGCTCGCCACTACTTACGGAATCACTTTTGTTTTCTTCTCCTCCGCCTACTTAGATGTTTCAGTTCAGCGGGTTTGCTCACCTATCGGTGTACTATGTCTTCAACATAGTGGGTTGCCCCATTCGGATATCTACGGATCAATTCGTGTGTGCCAATACCCGTAGCTTTTCGCAGCTTATCACGTCCTTCTTCGCCTCTGAGAGCCTAGGCATCCCCCATACGCCCTTATTTTGCTTATGTACCTGACATGAATTAACATGTCATATTGGTATATACGTGATAAATCACATATAAACCTGTGCTTTCTATATTTTTTATATTTTCTTATCTCAATATGTCAATGAACTTTATTCCTTTCGGAATCGTGGAGAATATCGGAGTCGAACCGATGACCTCCTGCGTGCAAGGCAGGCGCTCTAGCCAGCTGAGCTAATCCCCCTTATTCAGTTGGCAGTACCAGTATTCAGTTTTCAGTAACTTTTACTTTACATCCAAATGAGTCTTGTGAATAGTCAACTCTAGAATTTCCTTTTTTATACGTATATTAAGGTTATATAGTAGTCCCGGGCAGACTCGAACTGCCGACCCCTACATTATCAGTGTAGTACTCTAACCAGCTGAGCTACGAGACTCTGTATTTCCTTTAATCGTATATTTTGAACTAACAGCGAGAGTAATGCATCTCTTGTATAATGAAAAATCCTAAAACTCCATCTTTCTCTAGAAAGGAGGTGTTCCAGCCGCACCTTCCGGTACGGCTACCTTGTTACGACTTAGCCCCAGTTACCAGTTTTACCCTAGGCAGCTCCTTGCGGTCACCGACTTCAGGTACCCCCAGCTTCCATGGCTTGACGGGCGGTGTGTACAAGGCCCGGGAACGTATTCACCGGATCATGGCTGATATCCGATTACTAGCGATTCCAGCTTCACGGAGTCGAGTTGCAGACTCCGATCCGAACTGTGATCGGCTTTATAGATTCGCGCCTGGTCACCCAGTGGCTGCTCTCTGTACCGACCATTGTAGCACGTGTGTAGCCCAAGGCGTAAGGGCCGTGATGATTTGACGTCATCCCCACCTTCCTCGCAGTTTGCACTGGCAGTCTTGTTAGAGTTCCCGACATTACTCGCTGGCAACTAACAACAGGGGTTGCGCTCGTTATAGGACTTAACCTGACACCTCACGGCACGAGCTGACGACAACCATGCAGCACCTTGTAAATTGTCCGAAGAAAAAACTGTTTCCAGTCCTGTCAATCTACATTTAAGCCTTGGTAAGGTTCCTCGCGTATCATCGAATTAAACCACATGCTCCACCGCTTGTGCGGGCCCCCGTCAATTCCTTTGAGTTTCATTCTTGCGAACGTACTCCCCAGGTGGGATACTTATCACTTTCGCTTAGTCACTCAGCATTGCTGCCGAACAACTAGTATCCATCGTTTACGGCGTGGACTACCAGGGTATCTAATCCTGTTCGCTACCCACGCTTTCGTCCATCAGCGTCAATAAATTAGTAGTAACCTGCCTTCGCAATCGGTATTCCATGTAATATCTAAGCATTTCACCGCTACACTACATATTCTAGTTACTTCCTAATTATTCAAGTTAAACAGTATCAATGGCCATTTCATAGTTAAGCTATGAGATTTCACCACTGACTTATTTAACCGCCTACGGACCCTTTAAACCCAATGATTCCGGATAACGCTTGGATCCTCCGTATTACCGCGGCTGCTGGCACGGAGTTAGCCGATCCTTATTCCTACAGTACCGTCAATCTACCACACGTGGTAGGGTTTCTTCCTGTATAAAAGCAGTTTACAACCCATAGGGCAGTCATCCTGCACGCGGCATGGCTGGTTCAGACTTCCGTCCATTGACCAATATTCCTCACTGCTGCCTCCCGTAGGAGTCTGGTCCGTGTCTCAGTACCAGTGTGGGGGATCTCCCTCTCAGGACCCCGACCCATCGTTGCCTTGGTATGCCGTTACCATACCAACTAGCTAATGGGACGCATGCTCATCTTTTACCAATAAATCTTTAATAATCAAATGATGCCATTCAAATATACTATAAGGTATTAATCCAAATTTCTCTGGGCTATCCCTTTGTAAAAGGTAGATTGCATACGCGTTACTCACCCGTGCGCCGGTCTCTATCACCGAAGTAATATACCCCTCGACTTGCATGTGTTAAGCCTGCCGCTAGCGTTCATCCTGAGCCAGGATCAAACTCTCCATCGTATATTTTTTATATTGTACTAATGGTAACTCTAGGACTTAATTCTTTTCATTACGCTTAAGAAAAATTACTCTCTCTTTTTTGCTGTCAATTCAATATGTCTATGAACTTGTATTTCTTAATATTCACTTCCTTTTCGAAGCGGGTGCAAAAGTACAACTCTTTTTTTATTAAGCAAGTTTTTTTGATAAATTATTTTTTATTCATAACCACTCTAAAAACCTACTCAATATTTCAATGAACCTGTACTCCCTATCGGGCGGCAAAGATACATAACTTTTTATTATACACAACTATTTGTTATCCTTTTTTTATAAAATGTAACGCCTAATCTTTACAATAAAACTCAATGAACTTCGCTCTGAATGCGGGTGCAAATCTAATACCTTTTTTTACTTCCGCAAGCCTTTTTTGAAACTATTTCTCTGTTTTTTTTTAAAAGACACGAATACAATTACTTATAAAACATAATCTCTTAAATATCTTCAATAACAATATTACAAAATTCTCTCTTTTTAAACTAAAATGAATTAATTGAACCGAAATAAAATAGAATAAATCATAGAATTTAAATGGGATAAACTATAAAACTGAAATGGGATTTATCACATTTCTACAGCAAAAACCTAAAATCAATCAAACCGAATGGCACGAACTGGTGATATTCGTGTGATCAAATAAGACGGAATCAGTAAAATCAATAAACAAATCAATATTGTACCACCATTTAGAAGTAAAATATAAAACCAGTCTATATATACAGGGGCTTCATTAACATAATAATTTTCGGGGTTGAGTTTAATTATTCCAAAATATTTTTGGATCAACAACATTCCAATAGCGATAAAATTAC
>CANDYQ010000041.1:0-130355 GCA_947425015.1 Pterostichus niger
GTTCTACCGTTCAAATTGCTAGCTGTCAGTGACAGTTCCGCAGCAATACATTAGCCAGCAATAGTTTCATTATTTCCTTAACTATTAAACTTCATCACGGGAAATTTAATATATTTATAGACAATAATGTTTACTACAATAAACAAATAACTGAAAATTGATACATTGTTCCAAATAGAAGTATAAGACGTTTATACCCAGCAATAGATTTAAAGAAGCACTGCAGATACACAGTGAAGTGACGTCATCAATATATACATCATGTGTGACATGTGCCGTCTCCAGCAATAGATTTGATTTATTTCATCCCTGTTAAACTCTAAGCTATAAAATTTCGTACACCTATAAACAAATACATGTACTTCAATAACAAATCAACAAAAAAGGGAAATATTACGTTAAATGTGGCGTTATGGACACATTTATACCTAGCAATAGATTTCGATAAATCCGCCCCTATTTATTTCTCGTCTATGAAACTTCATATATGTATAAACAATTACATGTTCTTCAATAAACAATCAATAAAATAGTGAAAATTTAATTTAAATGAGTCGTTATGGACATATTTATACCTAGCAATAGATTACGATAAAACAACCCCTATTTATTTTACAGCTATGAAATTTCGTACACATATAAACAATTACGTGTGCTAGAATAAACAATCAATAAAAAGTGAAAATTTAATTTGAATGAGCCGTTATGGACATATTTATACCTAGCAATAGATTACGATAAAACCACCCCTATTTATTTTATAGCTATGAAATTTCGTACACATATAAACAATTACGTGTGCTAGAATAAACAATCAATAAAAAAGTGAAAATTTAATTTGAATGAGCCGTTATGGACATATTTATACCTAGCAATAGATTACGATAAAACCACCCCTATTTATTTTACAGCTATAAAATTTCGTACACATATAAACAATTACATGTGCTAGAATAAACAATCAATAAAAAAGTGAAAATTTAATTTGAATGAGCCGTTATGGACATATTTATACCTAGCAATAGATTACGATAAAACCAGCCCTATTTATTTTACAGCTATGAAACTTCGTACACATATAAACAATAATAAATACTACAATAACCAATAAACGAAACACTGATACATTGATCGAGATGCAAGTAGGAAACAATTCCTGTGTCGATAGCCATGTTAGGCGGCTGGGATTTAGTTCACGCAGCAATGACGTCACATCTTACTCGTCATCCATGACGTTGGTCTACAGAGTACAATTCAGAAGTTTCGTTGTATTCATTAATAAATTACGATAAAACCGCCCCTAGTTCATTCCCAGCTATGAAATTTCGTACACATATAAACAACTACGTGTACTGCAATAAACAATCAATAAAAAAGTGAAAATTTAATTTAAATTAGCCGTTATGGACATATTTATACCTAGCAATAGATCCCGATAAAACCATCCCCATTAAATATATGTTTATTTATTTTATTTTTTTTATTAAAATACTATAGAAATTCAAGAATTGTTTCCCTATTTCTATGTTGAAAATTCAATCATATTTACTAGCTTTTATTTAAATTGAATGTTTACATACTTATTTCTGAATTTAAATATTTTAATTACTGATGAAATTCATAAACACTAATTTAGAAAACATATTTTGAATTAATGTTATTAAATATAACAAATTTTTAATAAATAATATTTTTTATTCATAAAATACACTCCAGGACATTTTGATGTGCACTGGTTTGCTTGGAAGAATCACGTTGTGCGCATGCGCTGCGTGTCGAGTCCAAAAGGAACGAACATGACAGGTAGTTTTGCTGCTAGAAAATTAGAGTTTTTCAATAAAAATATCAATAATAATAATAAAATGTAGTGCCTTTCGTAAGTATAGATGATATTCTGACGATGTTGATACAAATTTTACCTGGAAATATAGTTTTTGATACTTGAAAATGTATCAATATTTTGTTACCTAAATTGCTTTGTACGGATCACGTATAGAGGATACAATAACATAGAAATATTACATTTCAACAATTAAATTTGAGATAAACGACTTTAACATCATATTTGATCATGATTTTTAGTAAATTTTCTTCAAAATCACAATAATATTTTTTCATATATTTACATTTAACAGTTATAAATATTATTTCTATTTCGAAAAACGTGATACATGAAAATGTAAAAAAGTATTGATTTATTTTCTTTATTTTATGTACATTTATAAAAATATTCGATTTGTCAAACGATAAATTTGCCGAAGTGAACATGTTTATTCCATAAATTTAGTCTTGTATGACGCTGTGTTGTTGAGTAATTAATTGTACGTTATAACAAAATACTGGTAAATAGTTAACTAGAACATTATTTTAATGTTTTTGATAGATGTTTGTACTTAAAAGTAGTGTAAAATGTATTTTGTAATACATAACATTTACAAGTGCTACGGCAACATAATCATGCATTTAATTACTTGGTTTAATCAATTGTTAATTATTATTTCAAAACAATATTTTATTCATTTTGAGTATTTTTGTCAATTTTTATTTATAAAAATTTAGTTCAAATATTGTTAATTGAAAAATACATATTCATATTATTTATTATCATTTACATATACATATAAGTATTGCTTTGTATGCATTTAAATTTCTAAAAGTATTGATTTGGTGGCTAAACAAACGATAATTAGAAAAGTCAAGTTCAACTGCGCTCAACAAGCAAAGCCTTCAGCGATATAAATATAATCTTAATAATTATTACTCAATTCAGCCATTTTGTAGTCAGTGACCAGGTTCAAATTCAAGATTCAAAAGTCACGCGTGGTTAAAATCTCGAGTGAAAAAATTGTGCATGGATTATTTTTTGTGTGCAGTGGTGTGCAGTTAAATCAATGGTCTGTTACTGTGTTTTTGCAACCACAGGTGATTCCGTGTTCTTTTTTTATTTTATCTCAAAATGTCTTGAAAGGCAACCATCTTCTCCAAAAAGTCTCAACATATTTTTAAGACTACCATCTTCCTCTACCATTTCCCAATTCATCTTGAAGACAGCTGTCTTCTCCAAAATGGAACAAACTTCTTGTGTTTATTTTCCCGAAGCTCAAATAATGTAGGTAAACCACAAATAAAATTATTTTTGATTTCAGGTGTTTTCGTATTCCATGGGGAGACGCCTGCCTCCAATGTAGTCTCCCGTGCTACAAGGAAATCTTTAAAGTCTGGTACGTAAATTATAAAATAGTATAATAGAATATAAAAGAGATAAATATTAAAAATTAAAATAAAAGAAATTTAAGTTATTTGTTTTTGTTTAAAGTAATAAAATTCTTGCACATCTCGATCTTTTTAGTTAATCACGCCTTATACCTATTACTGCCGTTACAGATCTCGGTAACGTGGTGTTTTATTACAAGTATTTTTGTCCTAAAATAATTTATGTCCGGTTCAACACAGAAAATTAAAATAAATCTCCCTGAATAGTTTATTTTTAGCAGCGGTCATTGTATCGAATTTAGTGCTGGGGAATGAGGGCTAGTGGGCGAGTTATTGGATATCTGGATTAGAATCCACGTGAGTAAGATTTTTTTTTTAACCGTCATCTTGTACTTAGACAGTAATCCGCGTTTTTGGTCTCCTTAGTACCAATGAGTTATGTCATGGTTGTTAACCTATAATGAAAATAATTTCCTTTTTTTTGCAGCAGCTCGTTGCGAATCCTGTGCATGCAGCAGGTTACTGCGGCCGCCCAGAGGTCCAAAACGACTATTTCATTCCGTGCTCATCACCGGCAAATGTATTCGTCGGGGAGAAGTGTGATTCATCTATGGGGGTGAGTAGATGTTTTTGATTCTGAGTGATTGTAGCTTATCATTTATATACAGGCTGGTGACTCGCTCAGCCGGTCATAGGACTTTAACATGGGAAATCAGTTTTTTGCAATTTCCTGCTTCCCTAATTATTTTAAGCAAAAACGCGTCAAATAAAAGTTTTAGGGCGTCAAATTCTGCATATAAATCAATAAACAGAATTACTTTTACGTGCTTTTTAACGACAGAAATTAAATATGAAAATGTCGAAAATTATGTTGCAAATATTGATAGCCATGGAAAGAAACAAAAAAAAATAAATGCTTGACGTTTTATCTGTCAAAACATCAACGTTTGCCGTTGTGACAGATAAAATGTCAACGTTTGACGTTGGACCTGCAGGAGAAAATATTTATATTTAAGTAGGCCAGTAAACAGTTTATTTATTTAATTTTAATATCAGAACTAAAATTTATTTATAACAAAATTAAACTATACTGGACATAATAAATATATATTCTAGTCTAGAGCATACGCTTAAAAACATCTCCATTGTTCGCTAAGCAAAACCCAAGTCTTTCGTAAAAATTACGGCG
Organism: Pterostichus niger; assembly: GCA_947425015.1. Classification (NCBI taxonomy): domain Eukaryota; kingdom Metazoa; phylum Arthropoda; class Insecta; order Coleoptera; family Carabidae; genus Pterostichus; species Pterostichus niger. The sequence continues at coordinate 4,403 of CANDYQ010000041.1, forward strand.
CATATTTGATAGCTGCCGGGCTGTAATATTCCTGCATTCCTCTGCAATTCTTTGTTTTAGAGAATCCACATTTGTTTGCCTATTTTAGTAAATTTCATTTTTTAAATGGCCCCACAGAAAGAAGTCATTAGATGACAAAACCGGTGTTTGAGTTCGCAAATCCAACAATTTGGGAAAACCTTATTCAAATATAAAGTTACTGTGTTTGTAAAATGTACTGGACAGTCGTCCTTCTGAAACCAAACAATATTTTCTCCTGCAACATTGTCAATGGCAGGTCCAACATCGATTTGAAGCAATTCTAAATATTTATCGCCATTCATTTTTCCATCAATAAAAAATGGCCCTATTACATTACGGCCCAATAATCCTACCCAAACATTCACTGTCCCATGATATTGTGAATGATTAGTTAGTATTAAATTTTTATTTTCCTGATGCCAATTACGAAAGTTTTGAACATTTGGCTCTCCCATTTATATTGAAGGTAGACTCATCAGAAAAGCAAATATTGTTGATAAAATTTTCGTCCACATTAGCCATGTCCATAATTCTTTCGCAAAAGGTCATGCGTTGAAACTTATCATTTTCAAAAATTTCTTGGTGTACGCACACCAAGAAATTTTTTTTATGACTTTATATGACTTAAACTTATGTTTTCTTAATATTTTTAGGGCAGTTGTATGGTGTATTCCAAAATCAGATGCAATTTGTCGCAAACTAATATTTCGATTATTAATTACAGCTGCGAGTATATTTATTTCGTTAGCGTTTTCTTCCGCTTCATCTTCTTCCACCGGTGCAATATTTTTCTGCTTTTTATCGCATTTCTGACACGGAACGTATACTGATCCAAATTTTTCTTGAGTTTTAATAACTTGTATTGCTGATTTTGTTGGAATTGATCTATCAGGATATAATCCCGCAAATATATCGCGTACCCTGATAATGCTATATCCACTATGGTACAATTTTAAAAATTGGTTTTTTTTCGCTGATTGTGTAAGCCATATTTCTCCAAACGTTGACATTTTATCTGTCACAAAGTCAAACGTTGATGTATTGACAGATAAAACATCAAGCATTTTTTTTGTTTTTTTTTTGTTCAATTCCATGGCTATCAATATTTCGACATTTTTATATTTAATTTCTGTCGTTACAGAGCACGTAAAAGTAATTCTGTTTATTGATTTAGAAGCGTTTTTGCTTAAAATAATTAGGGATGCAGTAAATTGCAATAAATTGATTTCCCATGTTAAAGTCCTATGACCGGCTGAGCGAGTCACCACCCTGTAGAATAGAAATTGTTAAGATGGAACATGTCTTGTTTATTTTCAGCTTCACCGCTGGCGTCGGCTGTTGTCCACCGACCGGTGGGTCAGTGTCGCAGGATAGTTGTGCACCAGGTGGATGATGCGTTTCCTGTGGATTCGACTGCTACTGGAAGGTAGGAAGCCATATTTATTATCGATTAGCTAAACAAAAGTTAGCGGTTTCAATAAAATACGATTGTGTCTGAGTAATTGGGATTAAGCTGCATATCCAATTAGTAATTGCAATTAGCAATTATAATTAATAGTAACTATTTATTCCTTCTTCCAGGCGTAATCGGAGAGAAATGTGACCACTGTCCCTACCGCTGCGTACTCATCCAAGCCGTTGAAGAGTTCTCTATTGGAAGCTGCAGAACAGGAGTCGAAGAATTTAAACAGAATGAGCTTCGCCAGAGAGCTAGCTATAGAAATGCAAGCGAGGTGCCTCTACGGCGACATGTACAACTTACTACTGAATCACGTCCAGGTACTTTTCTTTAAATACATTTTGTCAAAGAGAGTGGTTCTTCTGTTTTTCAATTAGTCATTGAAAGCTTGCAGCAGCTGTTAATTATTGCACTCCTGCGCTAATTGGCTTACGAATGCGATTGTTAGTTTAGCGTGGGAAATAGTAACGCATTAGTACCGATAGATACTGTAAACAAATCATTAGAAATACTTGGAGTGCTGGTTTTGCCTTAGATAAATAAATTGAAAATAAATAATATGTTTTTTCATTTCAGACAGGTGATGGTGACGGCGACGATCGCTCTCCAGAAACCTATTCTTCATGTCGGAAGAGAAGAGAATGGATTGCTCTTCTACGTGGCAGATCAGAAACATTTGCACTATGTGGCGCTGTTTATTATCAATGCTCCAGTGCGTGTTCAACTGCGACTTGGAGTCGGAATCAGACGGAAACTCCGTGCACGAAAATGTTCTGTCATTGGTGAGAATGTTATTTATAAATAAAATCACGCCTTTTACCCATCACTGGGAAATGAGCAAAAAAGAAATTATTCACATATAAACATTTCACGTTTTAAATTTTTTTACTTTTATTAAAAATATAACAATAATCATTTATAATAATTAATTGAAAAAGTAAAATGAGAAATATTTTATTTGAAATGTAAATATCATGTGTATGTTTCAAGGTAACACAAAGGTTATAAGTTGTGTAATCAATTAGAGGCTAATGAGTCATCATGCAACGAGCTCGAGCTCCGCACTTGCAAACAAGCAGAGCTGGTGTTCATACCATATCTCTTGCTAGTAAGTTGTTAGTGCTAGTGAAACGTTTTGATACATTATCAGTTAATATTAAGGGTGAGCAATTATATTTCTATCACTTTTATTACAAGTATTTTTCTTTTTACTAGCGGTCATTGTATTTTGTAAATAAAGTTAATCAAATACTTGTACCCTTTTGGGTAATTGTTTCCAATATTTAAAATATATAAGACTTTTCAAAGTTTTCTTAACAATATTTAAATTAGAGTGTACCTATTTATCATCATTGAAAACAATGACCTACAAATTTCACCACTAACAACCCAATAATGGATAAAAGATGTGATGATATAATTATACTTTCAATTAATTAATTAATTAATTACACCATGCTAACACAAGAGACATTACTTTTTAAAATTTATTTCTACTCGACTGGTTTTTTAAAAACTTGATGTTTGACACTTGCTCTGTGTTAATTTAGGTGACTTTGGGCAGCTGCAAGAAGTCTACCGAGAATCTGAAGTACGAGAAAACCGAGCTGGAGGAACCACCAATGGAGATGATGGCCCCGGGGACTTGACGTTTGATGGCGTGTCTGGACGTTTCACTTCCATTACTTTTTCAAGTGAGTGTATCTTTTAAAATTTGAATTGGCTGTAAATATGGTTAATTTTATTGTTTTTCTGAGAGAAATAATAAAATGTCGGCCGAAACATGTAGAATTGAACATTTTTTAAACTAGTAAAGATAATTGAAATTGGTTTTAAATTTTGAATTCTCTATCTTTTCAACTATATTTAATCATATTTTTATTATGAAAATGTTTGTTGAGGATTGATTCTTTGATGAATGGATTGGTTTCAATATAAACCTACGTTCCGCGTACATCTGTGTAAAAGCCATTTAATTGAGCCCTTGCCCTAAATAATTTAGTTGGACGATTACATATTCTTCTATAAGTATTTTTGATGTGGTAAATTGCGTAAAACATTAGTTTTCTCGTGCTTTAATTAAATTGTAAACATATTTTCAGTCATTACCCATACACTTATATATTTGTTAATTAAAAAATAAATTATTTAAACTTATACAGGGTGTTTCACAACTTAGAGCAAAAAATTAAAGGGTATATTCTGTACGACGTGCTGATCATGAAACAAAAAGATTTTTTTTTTAAATCGCAAAACTATTTTTTATGTTTCCCAGTCCAAAATTATTCGTTGCCACTGCCACTGGGTGGATGATTATGTTAAAGTTATTAATTCAATAAAATTCTATTATAAATAACTGCTAATAATTGAATTATGTAATTATTCTTTCGTAGTTGATACCTACTTCATTGTTTGTGTTTAATAGGAAAGCGAATCCAGTGCAGTACTACAAAAAATGTTTTAGGTTAACAACCCTTAATTTTTCAAATTTATAAAAAAATTCTTTTTGTTTCATAATCAGCACGTCGTACAGAATATACCCTTTAATTTTTTTCTCTAAGTTGTGAAACACCTTGTATACTAATATGATGGATTGTAATCGCCCAAAACTGCAATTGCAGATTACGTCATGCATGCCGTTTGACTTCAGAGCACGTTACAAACGTTTCGTTGTATTCAGTAATAGATTCTGATAAATCCGCCCCTATTTCATTCCCAACTATGAAACTTCGTATACATATGAACAATTACGTGTACTTCAATAAACTATCAACAAAAATGTGAAAAGTTAGTTTAAATGAGGCATTATGGACATACTTGTACGTAGCAATAGATCCCTATAAAACCATCCCTATTAAATTTATTATTTTGATTTTTTACAAGTACAATAGAAATTCATGAATTGTTTCCATATTTCTATGTTGTAAATTTAATCTTATTTAAAGTACTAGTTTTCATTTAAATGTCATGTATACATACTTATTTCTGTACTTAAATATTTTAAATACTGATAAAATTCATTAAAACTTAATTAAAAAAACAATTTTTTAATGAATATTATTAAATATGTGTCATTTTCAATAAATAATATTTTTATAACACATTCCAAGACATTTTGATGTGCACTGGTTTGCTCGGAAGAATAACGAAGTGCGCTTGCGCTGCGTAGACACGTAACACTCGACCGTTCAAAACTTCTCTTATCTCTTGTTATAGAAAAGAGAGGTAGGTCTCTTGTTCAAAAGTTACAAGTGTATCGACTAGATTTGCTGCTGGAAAATTAGTGTTTTTGAGTATAATTTATCAATAAATATTAATAAAACATAGTGCCTTTCGTAAGTATAGATGTTATTCTGACGAGTTTGAGACAAGTTTCGCCAGAAAATATAGTTTTTGATATTGAAAATGAATCAACATTTTGTTACATAAATTGCTATGTACATAACCACACATATAAAATGCAATAACAGAAATATTACATTTCACAATTCAATTTGGAATAAACGGCTTTAACATCATATTTGAACATGATTTTTAATAAATTTTCTTTAAAATCATAATAATATTTTTGTAATCTTTAGATTTTAACAGTTATAAATAGTATTTCTATTTCGAAAAACGTGATATATATTATTTATTATTATTTACATACATAAATATTATTTTTTATACATGAAAATGTGTAAAAGTATTTTCTTTATTTTATATGAATTTATAAAAGTATTTGATTTGTTCAAACGATAAATTTGCCGAAGTGAACCTGTTTATTCCATAAATTTAGTCTTGTATGACGCTGTGTTGTTGAGTGTTTCTGGATAAATAATTGTACGTTACAACAAAATACTGGTAAATAGTTAACTAGAACATTATTCTAATATTTTCGATAGATATTTGTACTTGAAAGTAGTGTAAAATGTACTTTGTAATACATAACAGCTATAAGTGTTACGGCATCATAATAATGCACTTAACTAGTTGGTTTTAATTGTTAATTATTATTTCAAAACAATATTCTATTCAATTTGAGTATTTTTGTCAATTTGCATTTATAAAAATTTAATTCAAATATTGTTAATGGCCAAATACGTATTCATGTTATTTATTATCATTTAATTATTGCTTTCTATATATTTAAATTGGTCAAGGTATTGATTTAGTGGCTGCTCAAACGATAATAAAATACGATTGAGTCTGAGTAATTGGAATTAAGTTGCATATCCAATTAGTAATTGCAATTAGCAATTACAATTAATAGTAGGTAACTGTTTATTCTTTCTTCCAGGCGTAATCGGAGAGAAATGATGCGACCACTGGATACTCATCCAAAACGACATGAAACCCTTCGTTGAAGAGCTGTTTTGCACCAAGCTGACGTCTTCGGGCCCATCCTGAGAGAAGAGATTGGAACCTGCAGAACAGAAGGCGAGGAATTTAAACAGAATGAGCTTCATCAACAACTCAGTACTGACGCACGTCCAGGTACTTTTATTTTCTTGAAATACATTTTGTCAAAGAGTGGTTTTTCTGTTTTTTAATTTGAAACATTAGTCATTGAGAGATGGCAGCAGCTGTCGTGCTCTTATTACATTTATTACATAATTGGGAATTAGTGACGCATTAGTACCGATAGATATTTTAAACAAATCATTAGAAATATTTGGAGTGCCGGTGTTGGCTTAGATAGATATATTAAAAATAAATAATATGTTTTTTTTTTATTTCAGACTGCAAACAACGTTGTAATGGTGACGGCGACGATCACTCTTCAAAAACCTATTCTTCATATCGGAAGAGAAGAGAATGGATTGATCTTCTACGTGGCAGATCAGAAACATTTACATGATGTGGCGCTGTTTATTGTCAATGCTCTAGTACGTGTTCAACTGCGACTTGGAGCCGGAATCAGATGGAAGGTCTGGAAACTTCGTGCACGGAAATGTTCTGGCATTGGTGAGAAAGTTATTTATAAATAAAATCACACCTTTTACCCATTTCTGGGAAATGAGCACTAACAATAATAATTAATTTAAAAAGTAAAATGAAAAATATTTTATTTGAAATGTACATATGTTGTGTATGTTTCAAGGTAACACAGTAATTATGAGTTGTGTAATCAATTAATGGCTAGTTAATTAGTCTCTTCGAATCATCATGCAACGAGCATGAGCTCCGCAGTTGCAAACAAAACACTGACCAGAGCTGGTGTTCATACCACATCTCTTGGAAATGTAAGAAAATTGTTATTTTTTCATTATTTCACTTGAAAACAATCATGATAAATGATAACGCTAAGTTGTTCGCTAGTGACACGTTTTGATACATTGTCAGCAACTATATTTCTATCACTTATATTAAAAGTATTTTTCTTCTAAAATTACATACATACATACATACATAACATCACGCTATATCCCATTAAATGGGGTAGCACGAACCCGTCAACATTCTCATCCTGACACACGATACTCGATTCGACCACATTAACACTTCCTCCATACAAACTCTTTCTTTTCTCACAACCAAAATCCATCAACACACAACAAACATTCATCCATTCGCTCCTGTACACTGCGCTTGTTTCTGAAGATGGTCTCCACACAATTGCAGGTAAACACTCAAAACATCTAACCAATTGATCTAAAATCAAGAATCATACGCTTGTCTTCATTCATCATATTTATCCCGCAATTAATTTTCTCCAAACATTCCTATCCTAACACACCACTTTTGCTTCAACCACATTCATAATTCTTTTCATACAAGCTCGTTTATTCTTCACGCTCAGAATCTTTCGCTCACGCAACAACCCTTCAATCATATTCATCCACTTGTTCCTAGGCCGTCCACGCAAACTTTCACCCTCAATTTCACCAACATACACCTGTTTCACCAATCTGTCATTCGACATACGTTCTACATGACCAAACCATCTCAACTGACTTATTCCCACTCTTCTTACAACATTCTTCCCAATCTCACATTCATCATACACCAATGTATTCCAGACACGATCTCTTCTAGTATATCCACACACACCCCGCAAATATCTCATTTCCACAGCAGTTATACGCCGTTCATGTTTCTTCATCCATACCCAACATTCACTACCATACATCAACGTAGGCACTAACACACCATTATAAACACTCAATCGAGCATCTCTGGATACATTCACGTTCCGAGTAAAGGTTCCCAGAGCACCCAATATCTTACATCCAGCAGATACTCTTCTTTCAATCTCTCGATCAATACGTCCATCCCTCGAAAACACACTCCCCAAGTATACAAACTCATTTACTTGACCCAATCTCACACCATTCACCGAAACATTGCAATCAGTCACCAAATCACTCTTCTCAAACACTAACACTTTACATTTATCAACATTCAGTAATAGATTTAAACCTTTTCCTACTTCATTTATACTTAGAATCATTCTTCTCAATTGTTCTTCAGATTCACCCATTACAACTACATCATCCACATAAGCTAACGCAGGCACTACACTGCCACCAATACGTACACCATCCGCCCCATTCAGCGACTTTCGTAACAACACATCCATATATAAATTAAACAACCATTATTAGTTTCTTTTCACTAGCGGTCATTGTATTTTGTAAATCAAGTTAATAAAATAGTTTTACCCATAATCATTGTTTTCAATATGTAAAATAAAAGTTTTCTTTACAATATTTAAATTGGATTGTATTTAGAATTAATATTTAATCATCATTTAAAACAATAACCTACAATTTTCACCACTAACATCTTTGGGGGCCGTAATTTGACCCAATAATGGGTAAAAGGTGTGATGATATAATTATACTTTCAATTAAATAATTAATTACAAAATCCTAACACAAGAGACATTACTTTTTAAAATTTATTTCTACTCGACTGGTTTTTGAAAAACTTGATATGTTTGACACCCGCTGTGTGTTAATTTAGGTGACTTTGGACAGCTGCAAAAAGTCTACCGAGAATCTGAAGTACGAGAAAACCGAGCTGGAGGAACCAGCAATGGAGATGATGGCTCCGGGGACTTGACGTTTGATGGCGTGTCCGGACGTTTCACTTCCATTACTTTTTCAAGTGAGTGTATCTTTTAAAATTTGAATTGGCTGTAATTATGGTTAGTTTTATTATTTTTTTGCGAGAAATAATAAAATGTCGGCTGAAACATGTACAATTGAACATTTTTTAAACTAGTCAAGATAATTGAAATTGGTTTTAAATTTTGAATTCTCCATCTTTTCAATTATATTTAATCATATTTTTATTATGAAAATGTTTGTTGAAGATTAATTCTTTAATGAATGGATTGGTTTCAATATAAACCTACGTTCCGCGTACATCTGTGTAAAAGCCATTTAATTGAGCCCTTGCCCTAAATAATTTTGTTGGACGATTACATATTCTCGTATAAGTATTTTTGATGTACATTGCGTAAAATCTGATAGTTTTTAAGATATAGCTTTTGAAAAAGCGAAATTTCTTATTTTCTTCAGATTTTCAACTTTCTTGAGGGTAAATTTTAAGAACTAAACGACGACATATGAAGTTGCGCTCAACGGAATTAATTTTCTCGTGCTTCAATTAACTTGTAAACATATTTTCAGCCATTAACAATACACTTATATATTTGTTAAATAAAAAATAAATTATTGAAACTTGAATTAATTTATAATGTGCCAATGTCGTTTTTAGGTATGGATGTCATGCACAAACCATTGACATATGTCAGGGAATGAAAACAATATTTATCGACTTTAATACGAATTATTATGAAAGACTAATGTTTACAATCGCCGACAAAACCATGGAGAAAAAAGAGCACTTGAGGACCTCGTGCACCAGGTTTTAGAAAGCTCTTTGGCAAATTGAAAGCTCAAAACAGGTGAGATGAAATTTGATTTATCTTTTTGAGGCTTTATTTTTTGTTTCTTTGTACTTTTAAAATATCTCTATTAGTAAGATATGTGATAATATCATTTATTTATGTTTTTCAATTAGTTTAAAAATTATGTAGTCCATGAAAATAACTCAGATGCAAATTTGCACAAAGTTAGGAGTTGTACAAATTTGTTAAAAATAAGAAAAGAAATTCTGAATAATTTGTTTACAATTTAATTGAGACACGGCATTGACATACTTTCCGTCCGTAGGTACATCTGGCGCATGAACGATACAATATTTCAAAGTTATTATTTTACTTTTGTGTTTATAAATAAAAATAACACAATAACAATAATTATTTATAATAATATTAAAGTAAAATGATATTTGAAGTGTTGATTTGCATGTTTCAAGGTAAACATTTCTTATTTGTTTAATACATAGTTGAGCATTTATAAAATAAATTCATTTTCACTTTAAAATAATTATAGTAAATAGTAACTGACAATCTGCTAGATATTTTTTAATGATAACTCTAGTAAATTATTAGCTAATGACAAATTGTCTGTTAGTATTAAGGGTAATTAACTATATTATTAAGTCTTCCAAAATTATTAATGTTTGAAGTAAAAGTTGAATATAAATAAATTGTTTCCAATATTTAACAAATGAGTTCTAAAAAGGTTTCTTTACAATATTTAAATTTGAAACGTTGAGAAAACAGACATAATTAATATTTAATCATTTCAAATAATTTATATTGAAAAGAGAAAACTAGTTTTTGCAGTTATATAAAGCATGCGAAATTAATATTGTTTATTGATTTAAATACAGATTTGTATGCTCTACAACATTTACTTGAAACCAGGGTTCGTAAATATCATGATATTTATAATAAATATCAAAATATCTGATATATAAGATATATATCAGATAAATATCACTTTTTGGATATTTATTTTTTAATTTTAGTTTAATGGGGCAGGTGGCTCAGTGGTATCGAGTCGGCCTGTGGATCTTGAGAACCCTGGTTCGATCCCCACAGCCGACAAACAATTTTCACCAATTTTAAAAAATCTACCCCTGTGGCTCCTCCTCCACTAATATCTTTGGAGGCCGTGATTTGACGGCTGGTAACCGCACTTCACGCGAAGAAATATATCACTTACCGAGATCTGCTTAGGCAGCTGTGCCACACCCAGTGATGGGTAAAAGGCGTGATGATATATTTATTTATTTATTTAATTTTAGTTTTTCTACACATTTAGAAAAACTGAAAAATTCGAAAAATTTCACTTTTCCGGAGGCTATATCTCAAAAACTAAACAAGATATGGAAAGGCGTTGAATTCCCCGTGTCCGAATTGACTTGTAAGCAAATTTTCATACAATTTTATGCAATTTAATATTTTTAACTATTTCCTAAGGGGTACTCCTTTGGTTTTTTCAGATTTTAATTCAATTTTACCAAAAATCCTTAATCGTAGGATTATTAAAACGAAAATTTACATACATATGTATTTTGACCCACTGAATCCAGTGGTGCAATCTTCAAATGCATATGACTTCTGGTTTTCGAGAAAATGTTAAAAAACCGCTTTTTGCGATTTTTTTGGCGGAAAATTGAAAAAAATAAAAATCGCTGAAACTATGTTTATAAGTTAACTGAAGCACGAGAAAATTAATGCCGTTGAGCGCGTTTTCATATCACATTTAGTTTTTGAGATATAGCCTCGGAAAAGTAGAAAAACTGAAAAATTCTAAAAATTTCACTTTTCCGGAGGCTATATCTCAAAAAGTAAACAAGATATGGAAATGCGCTCAACGGCGTTGAATTCCCCGTGTCCGAATTGACTTATAAGCAAATTTTCATACAATTTTATGCAATTTAATATTTTTAATTATTTCCTAAGGGGTACCCCTTTGGTTTTTTCAGATTTTAATTCAATTTTCCAAAAAATCCTTAATCGTCGGATTATTAAAACGAAAATTTACATACATATGTATTTTGACCCACTGAATCCAGTGGTGCAATCTACAAATGCATATGACTTCTGGTTTTCAAGAAAATGTTAAAAAAACACTTTTTGCGATTTTTTTGGCGGAAAATAGAAAAAAAAATAAAAATCGCTGAAACTATGTTTATAAGTTAACTGAAGCACGAGAAAATTAATGACGTTGAGCGCGTTTTCATATCACATTTAGTTTTCGAGATATAGCCTCGGAAAAGTAGAAAAACTGAAAAATTCGAAAAATTTCACTTCTCCGGAGGCTATATCTCAAAAACTATTTCATATTTTTATATAATGGATATATATCATTGCAAAAATATGACGATATATATCAAAATAAATATCATGATATATATCGATCGATATATATCTTCGAACCCTGCTTGTAACAATTTCCTCTAAAATAATTTGGGGAGCAATACGCATTATTTTTCCATGTTCACCGGCAATGTGTACTTAATTATCCGGTATCAAACTACCCCTTGAGGTTACTAAAAACATGAGCTCGTAAATCGAGGAAATCAATTTCAATTACTATTTTCAAAATATTATTAGTAATTATTTGTTGTTGTGTTTGTTAGTTGTGGCATCGAAGAAAACCAAGGTCTTCTGCAGCTGGTGTTCTGTATCATCGTGGACATCATCATCTGAGCGAACATCTCTTCAAAGTTAACGCAGAATGTCGTCAAGTCCGCTGCTCGCAACATCCAATGTAAGAAAATTATTATTTTTAAATGGGATGTATTTAATTGAGCACCAAAATTTCATCCCTAAATTATTCATATTCGGTTCACCCAAATAACTAGAGTCTGCTAATCTGTTTCTCAATTTCAACACCAAATATTTATTTTTGCTATTACCATTTAATTTAATCCGGGAAGCTTATTTACTATTCGTAGATATAAAAATTATATTTTAAGATCGTTTATTATATTTAGTATTCATTGATTTATTTCTGGTCAGAGCAACACAGTTTTTATTGATAAAATGATTTCGGTGCTCATTTCAATGATTCCCTTTTGAAATGATTTGGGTAAAATATTTAAATGGAGTGTATCTTTTAAATTTGAAGAGAATTGAAAATTTGAACTGCCTATAGTTTTGTTTGTAAATCTGGCTAATTTTATTATTTTTTTGAGAGAAAATATGAATGACAGTTTTTCCGTAACTTTTCGTACACATATAAACAATTACATGTACTACAATAAGTAATGAACAAAAAAGTGAAATTTTAGTTAAATGAGGTGTTATGGATACATTTATACCTAGCTATAGATTTCGTTAAAACCATTTTTTTTTTATTAAAGTACGATAGAAATTCAAGAATTGTTTCCTTATTTCTATGTTGTAAATGTAATCATATTTTAAGTACTAGTTTTTTTTTTAAATTCAATGTTTACATACTTATTTCTGTATTTAAATATTTTAATTACTGATGAAATTCATAAACACTAATTAAAAAAACAATTTTTGAATTAATGTTATTAAATATATGTCATTTTCAATAAATTATAATTTTTATACATAAAATACACTCCAAGACATGTTGATGTGCACTGGTTTGCTCGGAAGGTCGCTGGCGCTGCGTCGCTGCGTCGACTTCACAGTTCATAACTTGCAAGCGTGGTAGCTAGATGTGCTGCTAGAAAATTAGTGATTTTAAGTAAAAATATCAATAAATATTAATAAAATATAGTGCCTTTCGTAAGTATAGATGTTATTCTGACGATTTTGATACAAATTTCACCTGGAAATATAGTTTTTGATAATTAAAAATGTATCAACATTTTATTACATAAATTGCTTTGTACGTAACACATATATAGGATGCGATAACGTAGGAATATTACATTTCAACAATTAAATTTGATATAAACGGCTTTAACAGCATATTTGAACATGATTTTTAATAAATTTTCTTTAAAATCACAATATTTTTGCATATCTTTAGATTTTAACAGTTATAAATAGTGTTTTTATTTCGAAAAGCGTGATATATATTATTTATTATTATTTACATACATAAATATTATTTTTTATACATGAAAATGTGTAAAAGTATTTTCTTTATTTTATATGAATTTATAAAAGTATTTGATTTGTTCAAACGATAAATTTACCGAAGTGAACCTGTTTATTCCATAAATTTAGTCTTGTATGACGCTGTGTTGTTGAATGTTGCTGGATAAATAATTGTACGTTATAACAAAATACTGGTAAATAGTTAACGAGAACATTATTCTAATATTTTCGATAGATATTTGTACTTAAAAATCGTGTAAAATGTACTTTGTAATACATAACAGCTACAAGTGTTACGACATCTTAATAATGTATTTAACTAGTTGGTTTTGCCAATTGTTATTATTATTTCAAAACAATATTCTATTCATTTTGAGTATCTTTCTCAATTTTCATTTATAAAAATTTAATTCAAATATTGTTAATGGCTAAATACGTATTCATGTTATTTATTATCATTTGCTTTCTATATATTTAAATTGGTAAAAGTATAGATTTGATGACTGATCGAAACAATAATTAAACAAGTCTGTGCGTATTCAAGTTCACCTGCACTCAACAAGCAGCGTTTACAAATACACTCTTAATAATATTTACTCAATTCAGCCATTTTGTAGTTGGTGATGGCATTCGAAAGCCTTCTAAATGGTAGGTTCTTTTTTTTAAAGCATTTTAGAGCTATTCTATTAATTGTTTTCTGTGTTATCATTATTAACTTTAATAAATGTTATGAAGTGTGTTACTAATATATTGTTTTTATGTTTATAGGGACTTCACGGGACCTGCAAGCATCCTCAGCGTGTATCTACACCCCGGAGGCATCAGCAAAGACTAGTTTGAATATTAAATCTGCTGCTCTCAACGTCAATAATGTAAGAACATTGTTATTTTTTAATTATTTGTTTAATATTTATTTGAGAATTTGTGAAATAAATTCATATTCAGTTTAAAATAATAATGCTGAATAGTAACTAGATATTTGTTAATGATAACGCTAGTAAATTGTTAGCTAGTGTCAGTTATTATGAAGGGTAATTAACTATATTTTTAATTGTTAAACCTTCCGGAATTATTTTGCTCAAAAATATTTCAAGTTAAAGTTGGATATAAATAAATGTTATAAACAAGTATTTCTGTCCTAAAATAATGAAAATGAATTTCCCTTAATTAGACTAGCGGTCATTGTATTGAATTGAGTGCTGGTGAATGAGGGGAATGAGGGGATGGCACCTGGGGGAAGGAAGCCATGTTTATTATCGATTAGCTAAACAAAAGTTAGCGGTTAATTAGCAATTACAATTAATAGTAACTGTTTATTGTTTGTTCCAGGCGTAATCGGAGAGAAATGCGAGCACTGGATACTCATCCACACCGACATGAAACCCTCCGTGGAGAGAAGAGATTGGAACCTGCAGAACCGGAGTCGAGGAATTTAAACAGAATGAGCTTCGCCAGAGAGCAGCTGTCTTGCTCTTGTTGCATTCCTGCGCTGATTAGGAATTGGTTCCGATCGATATTTTAAGCAAATCATTAGAAATACTTGGAGCGCTGGTGTTGACTCAGACAGCAAACACCGTGGTGATGGTGTCGACGACGATCGCTCTTCACAAACGTACTCTTCATGTCGGCAGCAAGAGAAGAGAATGGAATCAGACGGAAATGTTCTGGCATTGGTGAGAAACTTATTTATAAATCAAATCACGCCTTTTACCCATTACTGGGACATTATTCATGTATAAACGTTTCACGTTTTAAATTTGTTTACTTTTAGAAAAAAAATAATAATAATAATTTATAATTAATAATGAAAAAAGTCAAATGAGAAATATTTTATTTGAAATGTAGACATATTGTGTAAGTTCCAATGTAGTGAGTTGTGTCATCAATTAGAGGCTAATTAACTAGTCGAGCGAGTCATCATGCAACGAGCTCGAGCTCCGCACTTGCAAACAAACCGCTGACCAGAGCTGGTCGCTTGAAAATAATCACGTGCTAGTTAGTTCTTAGTGCGAGTGGCTGTGATTTGACCCAATAATGGGTAAAAGGTGTGGTGATGTAGTTATACATTCAATTAATTAATTACAACATCCTAACACAAGAGACTTGATATGTTTGACACTCGCTCTGTGTTCATTCAGGTGACTTTGGACAGCTGCAGGAAATCGACGGAGAATCTGGAGCACCAGGAAGCCGAGCTGGAGGAGATGATGGCCACGGGGACTTGACATTTGATGGCGTGTCCGGACGCTTCACTTCCAGTACTTTTGCAGGTGAGTGTATCTTTTAAAATTTAAATTGGCTGTAAATATGTCGGCTGTAACTTTTAAACTAGTCAAGATAATTGAAATTGGTTTTAAATTTTGAATTCTCCATGTTTTCAACGATATTTAATCATATTTTTATTATGAAAATGATTCTTTGATGAATCCGATGAGTGAATTGGTTTCAATATAAACCTACGTTCCGCGTACATCTGTGTAAAAGCCATTTAATTGAGCCCTTGGCCTAAATAATTTAGTTGGACGATTAAATATTCTTCTAGAAGTATTTTTGGATTTGGTAAATTACGTAAAACATTAATTGTCTCGTGCTTCAATTAACTTGCAAACATATTTTCAGTCATTAACCAAACACTTATATATTTGTTAATTAAATAACTAATATGATGGATTGTATAATTGCCCAAAATCTGCAATTACAGATTAGACATGTGCATACTGAACCTTTTAGAGTTTATTTCATTCGTGAACTTGGAATAGTCTAATATTCTTTACAAAATCTCATGAATTTTATATGAAAAACTTTTCATTCCGCTAAAATCCACGTTTAATTAAATTAATTGAAGCACCAAACTATTTTATTTTAATTATTTTACGTTTAAATTATATACATATTTATTTTAAAATAAGTTTAAATAGTTTTTAAACTAAAATATTGTTAATTACCAACAAATGTAGTAGAATAAATAAGTTTGAATTTAAATTAATTTCTAATGTGCCAATGTCGTTTTTAGGTATGGATTTCATCCACAAACCATAGACAGATGTCAGGGAATGAAAACAACATTTGTCGACTTTAAAACTAATTATTATGAAAGACAATGTTTACAATCACCACAAATCAGCGACAAAACCAACTTGTGGACCTGGTGCACCAGGTTGTAGATGCACAGTGAAACCGCCAAACAGGTGAGATGATTTTTTATTGATATTTTTGGGGCTTTATTTTTTGTTTCTTTGTACTTTTAAAATATTTCGATTAGTACAAGACTTACGCGCTGCTAAATAAATTAAATTATTTTTTAATTTAATTACTTTTTAAACAATGAGTGTATCTTTTAAATGACATAATTATGGATTTCCTTTTACTATTTCTAGTACACTCTTTCTCAAAAGTTATGATGATTATGAAACTTGAAATAAACATGATGAAGGGTGCTATTCTATGTTACTAATACATTGTTTTTATGTTTATAGGGACATCATCAAGATGTTGAAGCAGCTGGTGTCATTGGAGCTGCCGCCATCCAGAGCTTGGAGCAGCTGGAGCTGGTGTCACCGTGGACATCATCATCTATGTAAGTACATTGTTATTTTTTTAATTATTTGGGTAAAAACAATAATAATAATGATGGTGAATGATTAGTAACTGACAATCTACTAAATATTCATTAATTATAACGGTAGTACATTATTAACTAGTCAAGAGTGATTAATTATAAAGCTTGTCCCAGAAAAAAAATATCGCCTATAATTTTTAACTAAAAACCATATAATTAAATGAATTTGTTTAAAACTATTGAAGACTTTATTGATCAACAACTAAATAGTATATAATAGCAAATATTTACATTTTATTTATGATTCATCCAAACGTTGTGCAATTTTCTTTTCACCCCATTCATTAAAATTTGTACAGCATAATCAGATATCATTTTTGTAATTTGTTTCCACTTATATTTGAAATTATCGACAGAATTGAGTGGTTTCTTATATTTTAATAACTTCTGCTTCATATGGGGCCAATATTTTTTGATTGGGCGCAATTCAGGACAATTTGTAGGATTTTCAGATTTATGTACAAATTCTATATGTGGGGTTTCTTTTATACCAATCAATGACATTGTTTGTGTAATGACATGTTGCCAAATCTGGCCAAAGTAGTGTTGGTGTGTTATGAAACCTTATGAAGGGCAATAATCGTCTTTCAAGACACTCGCTTAAATATCTTTCGCCATTGGAACAAATGGCCTGCCATACAAGCATCTTTTTTGAGAATTTTTCTATTTTAATTACCTTCAATTAACTACTAACAGATTTTCTGAACTTTCCAGAATAATAATAATGACTTGGTCGAGATTTTAATTCAAGTTAACAATACGTTTCGACATCCATGATTACACATAATTTTTTTGATATCACTTTAAAGTAAAGTTTTCTTGATCTTGATTTTGTGTTAGTTTCTTGCTTAGTATTCCTGTTAGGCACTTTTGTTTTTTTTTAATGACTTTATAGAATTCTTTAGCTTAATTCTCTGAACTGTTGATTTAGTAGTTTCAAATATCTTGGCCAAATCTCTCACAGAAAGATTTTTATTTTTACACAAAGCCTTCAAGACATTTTCTCAATATTTTAATCTACAAATCCAGGTTTGCATCCACTTCCACATTATTTTTTGTGTATCACCCGTTTCATTATATCTTCTTAACACCCTTTGAACAGTCCTTGTTGTAGATTTTAACTCTAAAGCTACTTTTCTTGTGGATATATGCCTATTTTGAACACATTTGTACAAAATATGTTCGCATAATTCTTCGTGTTTCGATGACATCTTTGTAGAATTTAGTGTGAACGTTGGCAACTAATTGTTTTTGTATAATGCATAGCAAACTAATAAAAACGTATCACATACAAATTTGTATATCTATAAAAGCAGTAAACGAAAAGGCCCAAATCTAAGCGACACTTTTTTTCTGGGGCAAGCTTTATTTTACTTTAACAATTATTTTTCTCCTATAATAATTGATGTCCGGTTCAAAGCAGAAAATTAAAATTAATCTAGTTTAATAATTTGATTTTACTAACGGTGACTTTTACCCAATATTTAAAATATATGAGTTTTAAAAATGTTGTTTACAACATTTAACTTTAAAGAGGTTTGAAAATGTGGACTGTCTATAGTTTTGTTTGTAAATCTGGTTAATTTTATTAATTGTTTGAGAGAAAATATGAATGACAGTTTTTCCGTAACTTTAGATCAACATGTTTTAAAAACGGCTGTAATTTAGTAACCAGTCAACCGGGTTTCAATATTCAATTCCTCATCTATTGACTATAGTTTTATCCCTTAATATCAACCCTCCAGAAAATAATTAATTTTAAAATAAACATGATTGAAGCAAGGATGGTGTGTTGGGTTGAGAATGTTCTGTGAATGTCGCAGTGGACAATTATTCACAATTGGTTTAAACATGTAATTTTATTTTGATAATTTACTATTCTTTAATATTAAAAATTACTTTAAAAGATTGTTTAGTATTTTTAATGATAGATGCTCATATTAAATTGTGTTTTGCAGTTGACGCAAATTATCTGAATGCGGCATTCAGTCCCAGGAGTCGAGCGCCATGCCCACGCTGTCCACCGGTTGCTTCAACACACTTCAGGAACAAAAGATAAGTACAAATTTTATTTATATTTTAATTAATCTAACAAATGAAAAAAGAAATTATTAATAATTTATTTAGAATTTTATTGAGACACAGCCTTGACATACATCTGCTGTCTTTTAATTTAATTTATTGTTTGATGTGAGAAATATTTGTTTAACGGTTTAAAAGTAAATTGCTTTAATTTCTAGAAACTTTATTATTTTACTTTTGTTTATACTAAATAATAATATATTAATAACATTAATAATTTCTATTTATAATAACAGTAAACTGAATAATATTGTATTTGAAGTGTATGTTAGATGTGTGCATGTTTCAAATTCACTTTAATCTCATTCATTGGTTGTGAGTGTGTCATTAAATAGGTCGCCGCTGCGAGTCTGCAACAAGAAGCTCACTTGCCAAACAAACGTCGTCGTCGAGTAATTTAACTTTTGTCTGCCTTATTTAAAGGCCTTCATAACTTCATAACCGATATCGTATCGTGGGCTTGATTTATAGTTATACTATAAGATCAACTTCTCGAGTCGATATCGTGTTTGTTTTTATTGTTCTCTCACTACGTACATTTTAATTTAGTTAGTTAGTTGCTGCCTTAATAGGAGGCCATCCTAACTGTGTGTAGTTCTTTTCGTGGGGTTGATTTATTACTATAAATCAATTTTACGAATCGAAATTGTGTAGATCGATATCTATCGTGGGTTTGATTTGAAATCAACCTCACGAGTCGATATCGTGTATTTTGTATTTTCCACCAAAAAACGCAGGCCCCACGTGGGGCCCCAACATACATACCATCACCAGGAGGCAAGTTTGAAGCGTTTCGCGATGCGGGTGGGGCGAGTCCCTCGCGAGCGTGCTGCTGAGTGTAGCTAGAAGGTGTAAGCCGATGCCTTGGGTGGTCGAGTTATCGAATCACAGGAACCATATTGTCCAATGAGTCATTGGGAGATCTAGACATAATTCGACTGTTCGAGCACTGCGAAATCTTCCCAGCAGTCGGGTAGGTTGGTAGGCGGTGAACCGAGAGGTCGTGGGCACGGAATATGCTCAACGTTTTTGCTAACTTGACAAGCACGCTTCGGTTGCTTTGTCGTAGATTCGTAGCTAGTCGTTGGCAAAAACTTAGGTAAGATAGGGTAGGTAGGGAGAAAAAGATGGCACCTTTACTGAAGACTACGTAAAATGTGAGTCTCTTTCAGGTTCTTCCTAACACTTGACCGATATCTTATCGTGGATATGATTTATAGTTATACTATAAGATCATATTCACGAGTCAATATCGTGTCTTTTATCTCTACGTACATTTAAATTTAGTTAGTTTAGTTTCTGCCTTATTAGAAGGCTTTCCTAACAACTGTGTAGTTCTTTTCGTGGGGTTGATTTATTACTATAAATCAATTTTACGAATCGAAATTGGTTAGAACAATATCTATCGTGGGGTTGATTTATTTCCATAAATCAATTTTACGAATTGATATTGTGATATCTATCGTGGGTTTGATGTGTAATCAACCTCACGAGTCGATATCGGATGTTTTGTATTGTCCACCACAAAACGCTGACCCCACGTGGGGCCCCATCATAGCGTTTCGCGGTTGCTTTGTTGTAGATTCGTAGCTAGTCTTTGACAAAAACTTAGGTAAGATAGGGTAGGTAGGGAGAAGAAGGACACCCATCATTGAAAACTTATTGTTTTTCAAGGAGTATTTGTACTTGTTTCTAATAATATTTTGTTGTTAGGGGTGCGGTGGTGAATGAAGAAAACTAACGTTTCCGGCTGGTGATTACATCAAAATGCTGGGAAGATTCATCAGCAACAGAATCAACAGCTTCTCTTCAAACACATCCGAAGATGACTGCAAAGTCAACGCAGAACGTCGTCAAGACCGCTGCCTCCAACATCAATATAAGATAATTATTAGTTTTAAGTGGGTTGTATTTAATCGAGCACCAAAATATCAGCTCTAAATAATTCATATTCGATATCCAAAATACTAGACTTTGCTAATTTGTTTATCAATTTAAATATCAAATATTTGTATTTGCTATTTGCCATATTAGCATTTAATTTTCCATGAAGCTTATTTACTATTATATTTAAAGATGAGTTAGTATTTTTTATGCCTAATTATTATTTTTAGTATTCATTTAATTATTTCAGACTATCAAAATATAATTTAACTAGGGTTAAAAATATATATTTTTGGTGTTTAATAAATATATTTCTGGCAAGAGCAACACAGTTCTTATTGATTATTGATGATACAATGATTTCGGTGCTCATTTAAATTATTCCCTTTTTAAATTATTTGGGTAAAAGTCTGTTAAAAACATTAGTAAATATGTTGTTTTAAATTAATATAAAATAGCGCAATTGTGTACAAGGGAGAATGTGAGTGAAAGTGGACAGAGAGTGATTTATTTTATTCTGTGTGATGAATGATTGATGCGCGGTTTTTCAGTTCATTCTGACATTTATATGACATAATTATTTGTCGCAATTTTGTTGAGCGACTTGGTCGTGTTAGAAGACCTAAAATAATTAGAAATATAGTAAAACCGTCAGAAGGGTATCATTAGAAATATATTACAATATACACTTTTCTATTTACTATTTCATATACAATTTTATTATTGAGTTAATTTGTAATTTTACGTATTCCTCTTTTTTCTGCCAATTTGCACCAATTTTAATTGTCTGCCCTCATTATTTTTCTCTTTTTAAAATTATTTAAACTTGTGCTAGAATTTTAATGAACGCGTATCTGACGTACAACTTAAATTTAATCTTGTACATTATTAATATTTTTATCTTTGGACTAGAGAACTTTTAAAATTTTGGCCATACAGTATTAAATGAAGCAGAAATTTCCTCCCAACACTTTTCTTCTCCTTAACACAATACTTTATCAGTTTTTTTCATTCTATACATGTTTTTAACTCTCACTAAATCTATTAATAATTCAACTTCATTGGTGGAAAAATTTGCAGCTCTTTTAATATTTTCCATCATGTGTATATAAATATATTTGTTATTTTGAATCTCAGAATCCCAAATTACACAACACCATAAAATTATGTTTACATTCAGTTTAGGTTCAGCTGAACTAGATTAATTTGACAAGTTATAAACAAAAAAATGTTGAGGCTCAAGTTCAAGGTTCAACTGAAAAACCGAGCATGCGAAGTGTATTTGATGGTATCGCGTATACGTCTGGATAAAAGTTGGTGAATGAGGGTGTTAGAGATATGTCTGTTGAGTAAATAAATGAATGAAGGAATGGTACGAATGATGAATTATATTGTGGAATGAATCAGATGTTAGGAATAGATGGTGTGAGTATTTTAGGGGTTTGTATGGTAGCGTAAATGGACTGAATGGTTGTAGTGAAATTGCAAGAGAAAATGTTAGAGGTGAGAATGATGTCGGCTTGAATGAGATGTTGATGTATGGAGGTGAGAGGTTATTTGACTCCTGATGATTGGAAATGCGCGCACGCAGTTAGAGTGTTTGAAGGTAGCGAGGCTGCGGTAGTGTCTGCGTTACCTGGTGCGGATGATGTTGTTGTAAATGATTTCAATAAATGAAGCAGAAAACGATTTAAATAATGTTAATTAATAAATAAAACCACTTAGTATTTAGTTTTATAAATTTGGCAATAACATCTATTGGTAGATGTGGTTTACAAAACAAATTTACAAACACTTATATATTGTACAAATACAAACATATTGTTAATAGAGAGAGGGACTGTTTAGGTAATGTCCTTTAATGACAAGGGCTATGAACATCTAAATATTCATTCATTAGTTTCTGGTCGGCCCTAACGGCTTTCTTAATTTTAAAAGCTTCAAGGAAAGTGAATCGATATCCTTTCCTTTTATATTTAGAACTGACAAATTACATATAGAACTTTTATGATAAAAATCTATCAAGTGTTTAGCTAGATTAGACTGGGGACTTTTGGTCATATAATTATAACAATACTCTTTAAATCTAGTCTGGAAACTTGGTCCTGTTTGCTCTATATAAACATATTCACAATCTTTACATTTAATTTAACAAAGGGTCTTTATTCATTAGTTTATTATTATTAGTATATAATGTCAAATTTCCTCCAATTCTTGGCCATACTACGATTCATGTCATTAACATAATTTAATTTTTTATAAATTGATTTAAATCTAGTTTCAAAGTGTAACAGGATAAAATTAATTTCTTGTAATTGATCTAATTTTCTTATTTATTAGCTTCACTTTGTTTGCTGCAATATTTAAAATGATTATAATTCAGATCATCAGATAAATTATAAAACGTTGCTAGCTTTATATTACATGGGTGATACAAATTAGTGGGTTTCCTGTAAATATTAAAATTAAATGTATTGTTAATGTGTTGGATAGTAATGGCCAAGATATTTATGCTTTTATGAACTTTCACTTCAGTGATGAATTATGTATTTTAATCAAATGAATTAAGGACATTTAGTAGTTGTTGCTCCTGGTGTAAAGGGATTAAAACATCGTCGATATATCTATACCAAAAATGTAAATATTTTAGGAGGTATTTATTGGAATTGAGGCATATATATTCTCAAAATTGTTGATGAATATTTCGGATAATAAAGACCCTCATTTTGTTAATTACAAATGTCACCAAAGAGCAAAAATAATTTGTTTGTAGACAAACTTCCAGCAAGTTTAAAGTTACATGGTTAACTTCAAGCTGTTTTTAATGATGTTTAGAAATTTGAAAATTGAAATGGAAGTAAATTCCCAAAACCTCCCTCTCTCTATTAACAGAGTTGGTTTGTATTTGAACTACATATAAGTGTTTGCAAAACCAAGTGTTTTTATTTATTAATTTTAAATCACGTTTCGCCGAATGCAAACAGCTTCATTAATTGAAATGATGAATGTGTTAGTGTTTGAGAAGAGCGATTGCAATGTTTCGGTGATGGATGATGTGAGATTGGAGATGATATGAATGTGTTTGTATATTAGGGCAGTATGTGATCGAGGTATGGACGTATTAATTCAGAATACATTGGTGTATGTTGTATGATGACTCTGAGATTGACATGAATGTTGTTGAAAGAGTGAATATAAGTCAGATGAGATAGTTTAGGAATGTGGAACGTGTGTGGAATGGAAGATATGAATGAACTTTTATGAATGTATATGTATGTATTTATGTATGAAGAGTTGATGGTAGATTGAGCATATGTGGTTGAAGCAAGGATAACTGAATGTTTCTGGGGTTCGTGTTACCCCATTTAATAAGATATAGCGTGATGCTCTGTATAATAATTATCTTTACAACATATATATTATTTGTTTAAACTATATAATAATGAATGATTCACTTTAAAATTATAATGATGAATCGTTCTCATCTGTAACACAATACTTTGCTAGCTGACAATTTATTATACATACATATATATTTTTTTATTGTAACATTAGCAGATTGTCAGCTACTGAAACATTGTGATACAGTGACAGTTAGTATAAAAAACAAACAAATTACGGATGATTAACTAGATTTTTCATTGTTAAACGTTCCGCCATTATTTTATACAAATATATTTCAAGTAAATGATTGATATAAATAAATTTGAATCAGTTTTATTTTAAATATTATTCTCTAAACAACTTATGACCGATTTAAATAAAGTTAATCAAATCATCCTCCATCGATTATTTATACTAACAGTCAACAAATTTTGTAAATAGATATAATGAAATACTTTTACCCAAAATAATTGTATCAAAGTATTAATTCTAAAAGTTTCCATTATAATAATTAAATTGATTTCTTTTTAAAAATTGGGAAAACTGACAGAATTGATATTTACTAATGATAATAACAAATATATTATAAGTAGATAGTTGACAATAACTTTGTTTAACACATATTTATTCTTTAAGAATAAGAAATAGGTACCTATTGTAATAAGTTATACATGCATCTTATTACAATATTCTTTATACTTAAAAAATAAATCGGTTTTGAAGAGATTTATTGTGAATTATTTAATTTAAAATATAGTTTTTATTATTTAAGATAAATAAGTAAATAATATTATTGTAATTAAATATGTAAAAATAATAACAAATATGTTGTAAATAGATAGTTGACAATAACTTTGTTTAACACATATTTATTGTTTAAGAATAAGAAATAGGGTACCCATTGTAATAAGTTAACATATATCTTATTACAATATTCCTTATTCTTAAAAAATAAATGTGTGTTGAAGAGATTTATTGTGAATTATTTAATTTAAAATATAGTTTTTATTGTTTAAGATAAATAAGTTAATAAAATTATTGTAATTAAGTATGTAAAAACAATAATAAATGTTTTAAATAGATAAGTTTACAATAACTCTATTTAAAACATATCTATTCTTTAAGAATAAGAAATATTGTAATAAGAAAACATACATCTTATTGCAATACGTCTTATACTTCAAGAATAAATATATTTTAAAGAGACTTATTCTATATTAATTTATTTAAAAAATAGTTTGTATTATAAATAAAATGTACTTGTAGTTAACAATTCTAAAATAAAATGTTAGTAAAACTTGTACACAACTTTGCAATGATAATAAATATTGTTTATATTTATACATACCTTGTTGTTTTTAATTTTTTTCTCACGGGTTTTTTAGGACTGGTGCTGCCATCTGTTGGTGAATTTGCGAACTAAGTTAATTTAATTAATTATTTTAATG
Organism: Pterostichus niger; assembly: GCA_947425015.1. Classification (NCBI taxonomy): domain Eukaryota; kingdom Metazoa; phylum Arthropoda; class Insecta; order Coleoptera; family Carabidae; genus Pterostichus; species Pterostichus niger. The sequence continues at coordinate 30,232 of CANDYQ010000041.1, forward strand.
TTGGTTTCTTTTACTTTAAATGTCAATGGTTGAATTTAAAATGGCGTCTATTTAATTATTTACATTTAAATACTTCCATTTAAATTTCTATTAATCAGCCATTTTGTTCCTCCCATATATAAAATTAAATTCAATTAAGTTTCAATTATGAGGAGGAGCAATAGAAGAAATGAGGGCGGTAACACAACCAATTAAGAAAGCAGTGATGCCAATTCACTATAACCAAAATACAGTAAAGATACCTCCTCGCCGTTCTGCGCCCCGGATACAAACCGACCAAATTGGAGCAGATCCTGACAAAATTTCAAAGTTTTTTTTCTTAGTTCTAAAATTGGTCACCAGGGGGCAGCATCAATCATGTATGCATGGTGGTGCTATCTATTGTTCAGTTTTTGAACTAGAAAAAACTTCGAGTTTTTGGTCAGGAATTGCTCCAAATTCGTCGATTTGTATCCGGGGCGCAGAACGATGAGGAGGTAACTTTATTGGATTTTGGTTATAGTGAATTGGCAACCCTGTTTCTTAATTGGTTGTGTTGACTCCCATTAAATCTTTCGTGGCTCCTCCTCTTAATTGAATTTCATTTAATATATGGGAGGTACAAAATTGGAAGACAAGTTAATTGAATTTGAATAATTTATATTTACAGAAGGAAATAAATGAAAGAATGGCAGCCATTTTAAACACTTTTATTGACGTTTTAAATCAGTATACAATAGAAATTAACATCTATATTACAATATTTATTATAAAGACAATATTTAAAGCATTCATTACAATTTATTTATTACAAATTTATATTATAAATACAATGTAAAACATAATTATTACAATTTTTATTAAATATATAATATATTATTGAAAAAAATATTATTTAATTTCTGGGGTGTCTTTTAGAATGTAGGATTGCTTTAGAAGTTATTTGAGGAACTTTTTAAGAGGGTGATTATTTTATAAATGGATTTGAGGGACATTTAGTAAGATGGCTATTTTATAAATGATTTGAGGGAGTTTTTGGGAGGATGATATCTTATAAATGAATTGGAGGAAGAACAATTTTATAATTGATTTAAGGGACTTCATGGGAGGAAATATAAATGTATTGGAGGACTTTTCGAGAGGATTATATCTTGAAAATGAATTGGAGGAAGTTATTGTAAACTTATCTATTTAAAACATTTATTATTGTTTTTACATATTTAATTACAATAATATTATTAACTTATTTATCTTAAACAATAAAAACTATATTTTAAATTAAATAATTCACAATAAATCTCTTCAACACACATTTATTCTTTAAGAATAAGTAATATTGTAATAAGATATATGTTAACTTATTACAATGGGTACCCTATTTCTTATTCTTAAACAATAAATATGTGTTAAACAAAGTTATTGTAAACTACCTATTTAAAACATTTGTTATTATTTTTACATATTTAATTACAATAATATTATTTACTTATTTATCTTAAATAATAAAAACTATATTTTAAATTAAATAATTCAGAATAAATCTCTTCAACACATATTTATTTTTTAAGAATAAAGAATATTGTAATAAGATGTATGTATAACTTATTACAATAGGTATCTATTTCTTATTCTTAAAGAATAAATATGTGTTAAACAAAGTTATTGTCAACTATCTACTTAAAACATATTTATTTATTATCATTAGTAAATATCAATTGTCAGTTTTCCCAATTTTTAAAATAAAAACAATTTAATTATTATAAAGGAAACTTTTAGAATTAATACTTTGATACAATTATTTTGGGTAAAAGTATTTCATTATCTTTATTTAAAAAATATGTTGACTGTTAGTATAAATAATCGATGGAGAATGATTTGATTAACTTTATTTAAATCGGTCATAAGTTGTTTAGAGAATAATATTTAAAATAAAACTGATTCAAATTTATTTATATCAATCATTTACTTGAAATATATTTGTATAAAATAATGGCGGAACGTTTAACAATAAAAAATCTAGTTAATCATCCGTAATTTGTTTGTTTTTTATACTAACTGTCACTGTATCACAATGTTTCAGTAGCTGACAATCTGCTAATATTACAATAAAAAATATATATGTATGTATAATAAATTGTCAGCTAGCAAAGTATTGTGTTACAGATGAGAACGATTCATCATTATAATTTTAAAGTGAATCATTCATTATTATATAGTTTAAACAAATAATATATATGTTGTAAAGATAATTATTATACAGAGCATCACGCTATATCTTATTAAATGGGGTAACACGAACCCCAGAAACATTCAGTTATCCTTGCTTCAACCACATGCTCAATCTACCATCAACTCTTCATACATAAATACATACATATACATTCATAAAAGTTCATTCATATCTTCCATTCCACACACGTTCCACATTCCTAAACTATCTCATCTGACTTATACTCACTCTTTCAACAACATTCATGTCAATCTCAGAGTCATCATACAACATACACCAATGTATTCTGAATTAATACGTCCATACCTCGATTACATACTACCCTAATATACAAACACATTCATATCATCTCCAATCTCACATCATCCATCACCGAAACATTGCAATCGCTCTTCTCAAACACTAACACATTCACCATTTCAATTAATGAAGCTGTTTGCATTCGGCGAAACGTGATTTAAAATTAATAAATAAAAACACTTGGTTTTGCAAACACTTATATGTAGTTCAAATACAAACCAACTCTGTTAATAGGTTTTGGGAATTTACTTTCATTTCAATATCCAAATTTCTAAACATCATTAAAAACAGCTTGAAGTTAACCATGTAACTTTAAACTTGCTGGAAGTTTGTCTACAAACAAATTATTTTTGCTCTTTGGTGACATTTATAATTAACAAAATGTGGGTCTTTATTATCTGAAATATTCATCAACAATTTAGAGAATATATGCCTCAATTCCAAAAAATACCTCCTAAAATATTTACATTTTTGGTATAGATATATTGACGATGTTTTAATCCCTTTACACCAGGAGCAACAACTACTAAATGTCCTTAATTCATTTGATTAAAATACATAATTCACCACTGAAGTGAAAGTTCATAAAAGCATAAATATCTTGGCCATTACTATCCAACACATTAACAATACATTTAATTTTAATATTTACAGGAAACCCACTAATTTGTATCACCCATGTAATATAAAGCTAGCAACGTTTTATAATTTATCTGATGATCTGAATTATAATCATTTTAAATATTGCAGCAAACAAAGTGAAGCTAATAAATAAGAAAATTAGATCAATTACAAGAAATTAATTTTATCCTGTTACACTTTGAAACTAGATTTAAATCAATTTATAAAAAATAAATTATGTTAATAACATGAATCGTAGTATGGCCAAGAATTGGAGGAAATTTGACATTATATACTAATAATAATAAACTAATGAATAAAGACCCTTTGTTAAATTAAATGTAAAGATTGTGAATATGTTTATATAGAGCAAACAGGACCAAGTTTCCAGACTAGATTTAAAGAGTATTGTTATAATTATATGATCAAAAGTACCCAGTCTAATCTAGCTAAACACTTGATAGATTTTTATCATAACAGTTCTATATGTAATTTGTCAGTTCTACATATAAAAGGAAAGGATATCGATCACTTTCCTTGAAGCTTTTAAAATTAAGAAAGCCGTTAGGGCCGACCAGAAACTAATGAATGAATATTTAGATGTTCATAGCCCTTGTCATTAAAGGACATTCCCTAAACAGTCCCTCTCTCTATTAACAATGTGTTTGTATTTGTACAATATATAAGTGTTTGTAAATTTGTTTTGTAAACCATATCTATCAATAAATGTTATTGCCAAATTTATAAAACTAAATACTAAGTGGTTTTATTTATTAATTCTACTAACACATTATCATTAATTAACATTATTTAAATCGTTTTTTGCTTCATTTATTGAAATCATTTACAACAACATCATCCGCACCAGGTAACGCAGACACTACCGCAGCCTCGCTACCTTCAAACACTCTAACTGCGTGCGCGCATTTCCAATCATCAGGAGTCAAATAACCTCTCACCTCCATACATCAACATCTCATTCAAGCCGACATCATTCTCACCTCTAACATTTTCTCTTGCAATTTCACTACAACCATTCAGTCCATTTACGCTACCATACAAACCCCTAAAATACTCACACCATCTATTCCTAACATCTGATTCATTCCACAATATAATTCATCATTCGTACCATTCCTTCATTCATTTATTTACTCAACAGACATATCTCTAACACCCTCATTCACCAACTTTTATCCAGACGTATACGCGACACCATCAAATACACTTCGCATGCTCGGTTTTTCAGTTGAACCTTGAACTTGAGCCTCAACATTTTTTTGATTATAACTTGTCAAATTAATCTAGTTCAGCTGAACCTAAATATATTATATACACATGATGGAAAATATTAAAAGAGCTGCAAATTTTTCCACCAATGAAGTTGAATTATTAATAGATTTAGTGAGAGTTAAAAACATGTATAGAATGAAAAAAACTGATAAAGTATTGTGTTAAGGAGAAGAAAAGTGTTGGGAGGAAATTTCTGCCTCATTTAATACTGTAGGGCCAAAATTTTAAAAGTTCTCTAGTCCAAAGATAAAAATATTAATAATGTACAAGATTAAATTTAAGTTGTAAGTCAGATGCGCGTTCATTAAAATTCTAGCACAAGTTAAATAATTTAAAAAAAAGAAAAATAATGAGGGCAGACAATTAAAAATTGGTGCAAATTGGCAAAAAAAGAGGAATACGTAAAATTACAAATTAACTCAATAATAAAAGAATTAAATTGTATATGAAATAGTAAATAGAAAAGTGTATATTGTAATATATTTCTAATAATACCCTTCTGACGGTTTTACTACATTTCTAATTATTTTAGGTCTTCAAACACGACCAAGTCGCTCAACAAAATTGCGACAAATAATTATGACATATAAATGTCAGAATGAACTGAAAAACCGCGCATCAATCATTCATCACACAGAATAAAATAAATCACTCTCTGTCCACTTTCACTCACATTCTCCCTTGTACACAATTGCGCTATTTTATATTAATTTAAAACAACATATTTACTAATGTTTTTAACAGACTTTTACCCAAATAATTTAAAAAGGGAATAATTTAAATGAGCACCGAAATCATTGTATCTTAAATAATCAATAAGAACTGTGTTGCTCTTGCCAGAAATATATTTATTAAACACCAAAAATATATATTTTTAACTCTAGTTAAATTATATTTTGATAGTCTGAAATAATTAAATGAATACTAAAAATAATAATTAAGCATAAAAAAATACTAACTGATCTTTAAATATAATAAGCTTCATGGACAATTAAATGCTAATATGGCAAATAGCAAATACAAATATTTGATATTTAAATTGATAAACAAATTAGCAAAGTCTAGTATTTTGGATAACGAATATGAATTATTTAGAGCTGATATTTTGGTGCTCGATTAAATACAACCCACTTAAAACTATTAATTATCTTATATTGATGTTGGAGGCAGCGGTCTTGACGACGTTCTGCGTTGACTTTGCAGTCATCTTCTGATGTGTTTGAAGAGAAGCTGTCGATTCTGCTGCTGATGAATCTTCCCAGCATTTTGATGTAATCACCAACAGGAAACGTTGGTTTTCTTCATTCACCACCGCACCTAGCAACAAAATATTATTAGAAACAAGTACAAATACTCCTTGAAAAACAATAAGTTTTCAATGATGGTGTCCTTCTTCTCCCTACCTACCCTATCTTACCTAAGTTTTTGTCAAAGACTAGCTACGAATCTACAACAAAGCAACCGCGAAACGCTATGATGGGGCCCCACGTGGGGTCAGCGTTTTGTGGTGGACAATACAAAACATCCGATATCGACTCGTGATGTTGATTACACATCAAACCCACGATAGATATCACAATATCAATTCGTAAAATTGATTTATGGAAATAAATCAACCCCACGATAGATATTGTTCTAACCAATTTCGATTCGTAAAATTGATTTATAGTAATAAATCAACCCCACGAAAAGAACTACACAGTTGTTAGGAAGGCCTTCTAATAAGGCAGAAACTAAGCTAACTAAATTTAAATGTACGTAGATAAAAAACACGATATTGACTCGTGAATATGATCTTATAGTATAACTATAAATCATATCCACGATAAGATATCGGTCAAGTGTTAGGAAGAACCTGAAAGAGACTCACATTTTACGTAGTCTTCAGTAAAGGTGCCATCTTTTTCTCCCTACCTACCCTATCTTACCTAAGTTTTTGCCAACGACTAGCTACGAATCTACGACAAAGCAACCGAAGCGTGCTTGTCAAGTTAGCAAAAACGTTGAGCATATTCCGTGCCCACGACCTCTCGGTTCACCGCCTACCAACCTACCCGACTGCTGGGAAGATTTCGCAGTGCTCGAACAGTCGAATTATGTCTAGATCTCCCAATGACTCATTGGACAATATGGTTCCTGTGATTCGATAACTCGACCACCCAAGGCATCGGCTTACACCTTCTAGCTACACTCAGCAGCACCCAATCAAAAAATATTGGCCCCATATGAAGCAGAAGTTATTAAAATATAAGAAACCACTCAATTCGGTCGATAATTTCAAATATAAGTGGAAACAAATTACAAAAATGATATCTGATTATGCTGTACAAATTTTAATGAAAGGGCTGAAAAGAAAATTGCACAACGTTTGGATGAATCATAAATAAAATGTAAATATATGCTATTATATACTATTTAGTTGTTGATCAATAAAGTTTTCAATAGTTTTTAAAAAAATCATTTAATTATATAGTTTTTAGTTAAAAATTATAGGCGACATTGTTTTCTGGGACAAGCTTTATAATTAATCACCCTTGACTAGCTAATAATGTACTACCGTTATCATTAATTAATATTTAGTAGATTGTCAGTTACTAATCATTCACCATCATTATTATTATTGTTTTTACCCAAATAATTAAAAAAATAACAATGTACTTACATTGATAATAATGTCCACGGTGACACCAGCTCCAGCTGCTCCAAGCTCTGGATGGCGGCAGCTCCAATAACACCAGCTGCTTCAACATCTTGATGATGTCCCTATAAACATAAAAACAATGTATTAGTAACATAGCATAGCACCCTTCATCATGTTTATTTTAAGTTTCATAATCATCATAACTTTTGAGAGTGAGTATACTAGAAATAGTAAAAGGAAACCCACATTTAGTCATTTAAAAGATACACTCATTGTTTAAAAAGTAATTGAATTAATAAAATAATTTAATTTATTTAGCAGCGCGTAAGTCTTGTACTAATCGAGATATTTTAAAAGTACAAAGAAACAAAAAATAAAGCCCCAAAAATATAAATAAACAATCATCTCACCTGTTTGGCGCTTTTACTGTGCATCTACAACCTGGTGCACCAGCTCCACAAGTTGGTTTTAAAGTCGACAAATGTTGTTTTCATTCCCTGACATCTGTCTATGGTTTGCGCATGAAATCCATACCTAAAAACGATATTGGCGCATTAGAAATTAATTTAAATTCAAACTTACTTATTCTACTACATTTTGTTGGCAATTAACAATATTTTAGTTTAATATCACATCATTTTACAAATCTAGTTTACTTGTCAAATATCAGTTTCTGACAACTAACATACTACTGCCACCTATTCATAATACCTTGAACTATATCAGTGTCGCAGTATGCATCCAAATTATAGAGTGTTTATTTTATAAAAATAATTTGATTTCTAATCAATAAAGACTACTCTATATTATTTATAAGTAATTATTATTAACGTTCATAACATATTTTTTTATTATAAACAGCATTTAACCCCGAAAACTAATATTTTAATGTCTCAAGGGCTCAATTAAATGGATTTTTCACAGAAGTACGCGGAACGTAGGTTTATATTGAAACCAATCCATTCATCAGATTCATTTTCATAATAAAAATATGATTAAATATCGTTGAAAAGATGGAGAATTCAAAATTTAAAACCAATTTCAATTATCTGGACTAGTTTAAAAGTTACAGCCGACATATTTACAGCAAATTTAAATTTTAAAAGATACACTCACCTGCAAAAGTACTGGAAGTGAAGCGTCCGGACACGTCCCCGGGGCCATCATCTCCTCCAGCTCGGCTTCCTGGTGCTCCAGATTCTCCGTCGACTTCTTGCAGCTGTCCAAAGTCGCCTGAATGAACACAGAGCGAGTGTCAAACATATCAAGTCTCTTGTGTTAGGATGTTGTAATTAATTAATTAATTGAATGTATAACTAAATCACCACACCTTTTACCCATTATTGGGTGAAATCACAGCCACTCGCACTAACACGTGATTATTTTCAAGCGACCAGCTCTGCTCAGCGTTTTGTTTGCAAGTGCGGAGCTCGAGCTTGTTGCATGATGACTCGCCCGACTAATTAATTGATGACACAACTCAATACATTGAAAAGTTTTTCATATAAAATTCATGAGATTTTGTAAAGAATATTAGACTATTCCAAGTTCACGAATGAAATAAACTCTAAAAGGTTCAGTATGCACATGCCTAATCTGTAATTGCAGATTTTGGGCAATTACAATTCATCATATTAGTTATTTAATTAACAAATATATAAGTGTATGGTTAATGACTGAAAATATGTTTGCAAGTTAATTGAAGCACGAGACAATGAATGTTTTACGTAATTTACCAAATCCAAAAATACTTCTAGAAGAATATTTAATCGTCCAACTAAATTATTTAGGCCAAGGGCTCAATTAAATGGCTTTTACACAGATGTACGCGGAACGTAGGTTTATATTGAAACCAATTCACTCATCAGATTCAACAAAGAATCATTTTCATAATAAAAATATGATTAAATATAGTTGAAAATATGGAGAATACAAAATTTAAAACCAATTTCAATTATCTTGACTAATTTAAAAGTTACAGCCAACATATTTACAGCAAATTTAAATTTTAAAAGATACACTCACCTGCAAAAGTACTGGAAGTGAAGCGTCCGGACACGCCATCAAACATCAAGTCCCCGGGGCCATCATCTCCTCCAGCTCGACTTCCTGGTGCTCCAGATTCTCCGTAGACTTCTTGCAGCTGTCCAAAGTCACCTGAATGAACTCAGAGCAGGTGTCAAACATATCAAGTCTCTTGTGTTAGGATGTTGTAATTAATTAATTAATTGAATGTGTAACTAAATCACCACACCTTTTACCCATTATTGGGTGAAATCACAGCCACTCGCACTAACACGTGATTATTTTCAAGCGACCAGCTCTGCTCAGCGTTTTGTTTGCAAGTGCGGAGCTCGAGCTCGTTGCATGATGACTCGCCCGACTAATTAATTGATGACACAACTCAATACATTGAAACTTACACAACATGTCTACATTTCAAATAAAATATTTCTCATTTTACTTTTTTCATTAATTATTATAAATTATTATTGTTATATATTTTTTATAAAAGTAAACAAATTTAAAACGTGAAACGTTTATACGTGAATAATTTCCCAGTAATGGGTAAAAGGCGTGATTTGATTTATAAATAAGTTTCTCACCAATGCCAGAACATTTCCGTCTGATTCCATTCTCTTCTCTTGCTGCCGACATGAAGAGTAGGTTTCTGAAGAGCGATCGTCGTCGACACCATCACCACGGTGTTTGCTGTCTGAGTCAACACCAGCTCGACTCCGGTTCTGCAGGTTCCAATCTCTTCTCTCCACGGAGGGTTTCATGTCGTTGTGGATGAGTATCCAGTGCTCGCATTTCTCTCCGATTACGCCTGGAACAAACAATAAACACTTACTATTAATTGTAATTGCTAATTCCTCCTAGGTGCCTCCCCCTCATTCCCCTCATTCACCAGCACTCAATTCAATACAATGACCGCTAGTCTATTCAGGGAGATTCATTTTCATTATTTTAGGACAGAACATTTATTTATATCCAACTTTAACTTGAAATATTTTTGACCAAAATAATTCCGGAAGGTTTAACAATTAAAAATATAGTTAATTACCCTTCATAATAACTGACACTAGCTAACAATTTACTAGCGTTATCTTTAACAAATATCTAGTTACTATTCATCATTATTATTTTAAACTGAATATGAATTTATTTCACAAATTCTCAAATAAATATTAAACAAATAATTAAAAAATAACAATGTTCTTACATTATTGATGTTGAGAGCAGCAGATTTAATATTCAAACTAGTCTTTGCTGATGCCTCCGGGGTGTTGATACACGCTGAGGATGCTTGCAGGTCCCGTGATGTCCCTATAAACATAAAAACAATATATTAGTAGCACACTTCATAACATTTATTAAAGTTAATAATGATAACACAGAAAACAATTAATAGAATAGCTCTAAAATGCTTTAAAAAAAGAACCTACCATTTAGAAGGCTTTCGAATGCCATCACCAACTACAAAATGGCTGAATTGAGTAAATATTATTAAGAGTGTATTTGTAAACGCTGCTTGTTGAGTGCAGGTGAACTTGAATACGCACAGACTTGTTTAATTATCAAATCAATACTTTTATCAATTTAAATATATAGAAAGCAAATGATAATAAATAACATGAATACGTATTTAGCCATTAACAATATTTGAATTAAATTTTTATAAATGAATAGAATATTGTTTTGAAATAATAATAACAATTGGCAAAACCAACTAGTTAAATACATTATTAAGATGTCGTAACACTTGTAGCTGTTATGTATTACAAAGTACATTTTACACTATTTTTAAGTACAAATATCTATCGAAAATATTAGAATAATGTTCTCGTTAACTATTTACCAGTATTTTGTTGTAACGTACAAGTATTTATCCAGAAACACTCAACACAACAACACAGCGTCATAGAAGACTAAATTTATGGAATAAACAGGTTCACTTCGGCAAATTTATCGTTTGAACAAATCAAATACTTTTATAAATTCATAAAAAATAATATTTATGTATGTAAATAATAATAAATAATATATATATCACGCTTTTCGAAATAAAAATACTATTTATAACTGTTAAAATCTAAAGATATGCAAAAATATTATTGTGATTTTAAAGAAAATTTATTAAAAATCATGTTCAAATATGATGTTAAAGCCGTTTATTCCAAATTTAATTGTTGTTGTAAATGTAATATTTCTATGTTATTGCATTCACTATACGTGTTACGTACAAAGCGAATTTATGTAAGAAAATGTTGATACATTTTTAATTATCAAAAACTATATTTCCAGGTGAAATTTGTATCAAAATCGTTACAATAACATCTATACTTACGAAAGGCACTATATTTTATTAATATTTATTGATATTTTTACTTAAAATCACTAATTTTCTAGCAGCACATCTAGCTACCACGCTTGCAAGTTATGAACTGTATAGTCGACGCAGCGACGCAGCGCCAGCGACCTTCCGAGCAAACCAGTGCACATCAAAATGTCTTGGAGTGTATTTTATGTATAAAAATTATAATTGATTGAAAATGACATATATTTAATAACATTAATTCAAAAATTGTTTTTTTAATTAGTGTTTATGAATTTCATCAGTAATAAAAATATTTAAATACAGAAATAAGTATGTAAACATTGAATTTTAAAAAAAAAACTAGTACTTAAAATATGATTAAATTTACAACATAGAAATAGGGAAACAATTCTTGAATTTCTATCGTACTTTAATAAATAAAATCAAAATAATAAATTTAATAGGGATGGTTTTATCGGGATCTATTGCTAGGTATAAGTATGTCCATAACGCCTCATTTCAACTAACTTTTCACATGTTTGTAAACGTAATTGTTTATATGTGTAAAAAGTTTCATAGGTGAGAATTAAATAGGAGAGGTTTTAACGAAATCTATTGCTAGGTATAAATGTATCCATAACACCTCATTTAACTAAAATTTTAAAGCTGAGGGTTTAATAGGGGTGAAATAAATGAAATGACAGATGTCGTGCTGTGCAATTAAATCATGCGTACCGCAGGGCAGCGTCCTCGGTCCTGTCCTACACAAACGACCTGCCACTGCCGAGGATGGCTTCACAAATTGAGAATGAAACAAAGAACATGCCCACAAGTCAACCTTAACCAATACCGCAAGCTGATAATGCCAAATACCTCGGGATGCACGTGGCACATGGACAACAACTAAATATAAAATTAAAGCAATACCCATCTGGTCATACTGTGCTGTGGGGAACAACCAGCAACTCAAATATTGAAATTTTACACAGATTTCAATCTAAAACCTTAAGAACCATGCGATACACAACGACCTTAATATACGAATAACCACCCAAACTACACCGCCGTAAACCTGCTCTGCTGGACAACAGCCAAGAAAGAAGAAGACTAAACCCACTGGACATTCCACACAGTTTCCTATGGGGAAGTTGTCATTGATTTAATCTACTACCCTAAATACTTTACTATTATCATTATTATATCAAGAATAATAAATAAATAGAACACAAACTGCTCCAAGATGATGATTCCAGGCCCGTGGATGTTCCTATACAAATTACAACAATGCAATAGTAACGTACAAATCAGAGAAACTTGATTCCAATTACAGCAGTTTCAGATACAATCGAATTTTTGTTTATAAATTCAAGTCATAAATGCTCAAATTAATGAATGGCGTAAGTGACGTGGCTCAGTGGATTTGGGAAGCCCAAGTTATAATTCAAGGAATGTAGAATTGAATTTTTAATCCCGATAATTTCTTTACTGGTTACAAAGTTACAGCCGTTTCAAAAATGTCTAATTTCTAAATGTTTTATCTAAAATTATAGAAAAACTGTCATTCTGAATTTCAGCCACCATTTTATTATTTCTCTCAGACAAATTATAAAATTAGCCATATTTACAAAACAAAACTATAGGCAACCCAACTTTTGAGTCCAAATTAACGCTCCTCTTTAAATTTAAAAGATATACTCACTTGAAATATATAAGTGTATGGTTAATGGCTGAAAATATGTTTACAAGTTAATTGAAGCACGAGAAAATTAATGCCGTTGAGCGCAACTTCATATGTCGTCGTTTAGTTCTTGAGATTTAGCCTCAAGAAAGTTGAAAATCTGAAGAAAATAAGAAATTTCGCTTTTCCAAAGGCTATATCTTAAAAACCATCTAATTTTACGCAATTTACCACATCAAAAATACTTATAGAAGAATATGTAATCGTCCAGCAAAATTATTTAGGGCAAGGGCTCAATTAAATGGCTTTTACACAGATGTACGCGGAACGTAGATTTATATTGAAACCAATCCATTCATTAAAGAATTAATCTTCGACAAACATTTTCGTAATAAAAATATGAATAAATATAGTTGAAAAGATGGAGAGTTCAATATTTAAAACCCATTTCAATTATCTTTACTAGTTTAAAAGTTACAGCCGTTTAAAAAATGTTCATTTGTACATGTTTCAGCAGACATTTTATTATTTCTCTCAGAAAAATAATAAAATTAACGATTTTTACAGCCAATTTAAATTTTAAAAGATACACTCACTTGAAAAAGTAATGGAAGTGAAACGTCCAGACACGCCATCAAACGTCAAGACCCCGGGGCCATCATCTCCATTGGTGGTTCCTCCAGCTCGGTTTTCTCGTACTTCAGATTCTCGGTAGACTTCTTGCAGCTGTCCAAAGTCACCTAAATTAACACAGAGCGTGTGTCAAACATATAAAGTTTTTCAAAAACCAGTCGAGTAGAAATAAATTTTAAAAAGTAATGTCTCTTGTGTTAGCATGGTGTAATTAATTACTTAATTAATTGAAAGTATAATTATATCATCACATCTTTTATCCATTATTGGGTTGTTAGTGGTGAAATTTGTAGGTCATTGTTTTAAATGATGAAAATAGGTACACTCTAATTTAAATATTGTTAAGAAAACTTTGAAAAGTCTTATTTATTTTAAATATTGGAAACAATTACCCAAAAGGGTAGAAGTATTGACAATGACCGCTAGTAAAAAGAAAAATACTTGTAATAAAAGTGATAGAAATATAATTGCTCACCCTTAATATTAACTGATAATGTATCAAAACGTTTCACTAGCACTAACAACTTACTAGCAAGAGATATGGTATGAACACCAGCTCTGCTTGTTTGCAAGTGCGGAGCTCGAGCTCGTTGCATGATGCCACTAATTGATTACACAACTTATAACCTTTGTGTTACCTTGAAACATACACGTGATATTTACATTTCAAATAAAATATTTCTCATTTTACTTTTTTAATTAATTATTATAAATGATTATTGTTATATTTTTAATAAAAGTAAACAAATTTAAAACGTGAAATGTTTATATGTGAATAATTTCTTTTTTGCTCATTTCCCAGTGATGGGTAAAAGGCGTGATTTTATTTATAAATATAAGAGTGTAATTTTTAAATATGCAACTGCTTTACTACACAGTATTGCAGGGTGTATAATTATTAATTTTAAATATAAATTGCTTGGTTTTTGTTTTGAAAAAAAGGGATTATTATTGATTGTAAGAAATGTCAGAGATGAAAAATAAAGAGTACAATTTGATTTAATTTATTCGTATTATTTTGCTCGACTATTCCTTATTATAATTATCAGAAGTGGGATAAGAAAACAGGAATACTGTAATTTGTGAAACGAATAAAAGAAGTGTACTTGTGAATTTTAAAAATGGCAAATAATGAAGGTAATACTGATGGTGTACCACAGCCAACAATTGAACCAGCAGTTATATGGATGACGCCAGAGGCAATGCAAAATATTGTAAACAGTGCAGTAAGCGCAGCATTGTCAAATATAAATTTGAGTGACAGAAGGGAACAGAAACTGTCATTAAATGAAATATGTATGCAAATACCAATATTTAGTGGAAATCAGGATGAAGATGTGGAAAATTGGTTAAAACGTATAGACATTATCCAAAGAAATCATAGACTTGATGATGCTACAATTGCTCTAATTGCAACAAATAAACTATCTAAAAGAGCTCGTGAGTGGTACGACTCGCAGGCTGAGTTGTCTGATTTTCAGTGGCCTGAACTCAAAAATAAAATAAAATTAAATTTTAAATCGATGATAGATCGGCTAACTCTTTTTGAAACTATGCAAACCAGAAAGTGGAAACGAACAGAAAAGATAGAAGATTACTTTCATGATAAAATGAAGCTTTTGAATCGACTAAACACACCAATTAACGATGCAATTCTTTATGTCATTAGAGGAATTGATAACACAATTCTAAAAATACAGCTCAAGAGCAAGGATTTCAAATCAACAGAAGAATTATTAATAGCCATGAAATCGTATGCTGATGAACTGCCAGTGCATAATCAGAATCCAATTAGTTATTCGAAATCTAAAAGGTATGAAAAACCAATAGAAAGAAATATAAACAAGAATAGTATACCAATTGAACAAATACAATGTTACAATTGTTTAAAATTTGGACACTATTCATCCAGTTGTTCGGAACCTAAACGTGCTAAAGGAACGTGTTTTACGTGCAACAGTCCGAACCACAGAGCTAAAGACTGTCCGAAGAAGAGTAAAGTGTCCCAATTAAATATCACTCAGTTAGCAGCTAAACATGTCTCAAACATTAAAGTAACATTAAACGAATGTGAATTCACTGCACTTGTTGATAGCGGAAGTTCTGCTAACATCATGAAAGAAGAAATTGCCAACCAAATGAAGTTGACACGAGAATCGGATAACAAAGTCTATACTGGGTTAGGAATGCTAAATGTGAGAAGCAAAGGTCGAGTCCAAACTAAACTACAAATTAACAATGATTGTTATGACATCATCTTTACTCTGATGCCGAACGAAGCAATTTCACAAGATATTATTTTAGGCGAACCTTTCTTCAAACAAGCATATGTTTCATTCGGTCCTTGTGGAATGAAAGTGAATAAAATTTTGGAAGAAAAATCATCTGATTTATTTGAACAAAACGAGATATATCAGATTGGAACAACAGAATCAAACTCGTTGTACACAGTTAACCCAAATATTACTCCAACTTGTCAGGTACGTCTTGAAAATTTAATTCATAAGTATGAGCATGAATTACAGAATCCTGAACCAACTGATGACATTACTATGAAAATCCGACTGTCTGAAGAAAAACCAATTATGTACCGACCAAGACGACTAGCCCAAGACGAACAACGAAGTGTGAAGGACATCGTAGTCCAGCTCGAGCAAAGTGGGATTGTACGTCCCAGCAGATCGGAGTACTGCAGTCCAATTGTCCTTACCAAGAAGAAAAATGGCGAAACACGAATGTGCGTGGACTATCGTGCACTTAATAATATCACTGTGAAGGACAAATACCCCCTACCATTGATAGACGATTTTTTAGATAAGTTACAAGGTAAACGATATTTCACATTGTTAGATCTAAAAAACGGGTTCCATCACATTAGAATGTCTGAAGAATCCGTTAAATATACATCATTTGTTACACCTTTTGGACAATATGAATACTTACGTATGCCTTTTGGATTGACCAATGCACCCAGTACTTTTCAACGTTATGTCAATATGATTTTTTCTGATTTTATTAAAAATGACGAAGTACAAATTTATTTAGACGATTTGATGATATCAACTGAAACTGTAGAAGATAATTTTGCTATTTTAGAACGCGTCTTAAAAGTTTGTAGTGAAAATGGTTTAATTTTACGTTATGATAAATGTTCATTTTTTTTGCAAGATATTGATTATTTAGGATACGAGATTTCACAAAATTGTATCAAACCAGGCCAAAATAAAGTAAAGGCTGTTTCTAGATTTCCAGAGCCACGGACGGTTCATGATGTGCGTAGTTTTATCGGTTTGACCAGTTATTTTCGTCGTTTCATAAAAGATTACGCTCAGATCGCAAAACCACTTAGTGACTTACTAAGGACGAATGTACAATTTAAATTTGAAAAACTTGAACGTGATGCGTTTGAAACTTTAAAACATAAACTTACATCCGAACCTGTTCTTGCTATGTATAACCCTAATCACAAAACAACTTTATTTACTGATGCAAGTAGTCGAGGTGTTGGTGCTGTCCTTTGTCAACAAGGAAAAGATAATAAATATCATCCGGTTTGTTACTACAGTGCTAAGACGAATGAAGCTGAATCGAAGTATCATAGTTTTGAGTTAGAAAGTTTAGCGATAGTAAAGGCCTTATGTAAATTTAGAGTTTATCTGTTGGGACTAGAGTTTACTATTATTACGGACTGTAATGCACTTAAACAAACATTAAGTAAGCGCGAAATTTGTCCGCGAATTAACCGATGGAGTTTAGTATTTCAAGAATTTAACTACACGATAGAACACAGGAAGTCCGAGTTAATGAAACATGTTGACGCTTTGAGTAGGCACCCGGTAGAGTTAATTGAACCAGATTTAATAGGGAATTTAAAACGAGTACAAGCTCATGATTTAGAAATTCAAAATGTAATCAATAAAATAAATAACGGTTATTCACGTGAATGCAGCGAATATGTTGTTTCAAATGGATTGTTGTTTCGGAAAGCGAAAAATAATTTGCTTGTAGTACCGCGTAGTATGCGTAGAAGTATAGTTTCTGAATATCATGATAATAATTCCCATGTTGGACTAGAGAAAACAATTGCTGCTATAAAACAGTACTATTGGTTTAGAGGACTTAATAAATATGTTAAACAACACATTAAAAATTGTCTTAATTGTATTCAGTATAATGATAAAGTAAAGAAAGATGGATATATGTACATGCCTGATCATGGTGACATTCCATTCAAAATTGTGCATATTGATTTTATGGGTCAGTTAGATCGTAGTAAATCTGGCAATAAATTTGTATTAGTTATTGTAGACTCGTTTTCAAAGTTTATATTTTTGCGCCCTGTTAAACAAACTAATTCATTGAGTGTGATTAAATTTTTGAGAGAAATATTTTCATCATTTGGAAACCCAACACTTTTAATTAGTGATCGTGATACTGCATTCACCTCGGCAGAGTTCGCAAAGTTTTGTGATAATTATAAAATTAAACATGTTAAAACTGCTGTAAACACTCCACATGCTAATGGGCAAGTTGAAAGATACGTAAGAATAGTTAAAAATTCTCTTTCCAAATGTGCAAAAGGTGATGACTGGGATGAAAAATTAGAATCAATTCAATTTAGTATAAATAATACAATCCAAAAATCGACAAATGAGACACCTAGTATGTTGTTGTTAGGATATAACCAGAACTATTTATGTGATCAGAATATAAGAAATTTAATTCAGGAATTTAATAAATGTAAACCTATAAATTTCGAAGAACTAAGACGTGTTGCCGTTGAGAATATAAAAAAATCTCAAAATTATAATAAGAAAATGTTTGACAGAAAAAGAATCACAGCTGTTCGTTATAACATTGGTGATTATGTTTGCATTAAAAGACCACAATTATTACCAAGAGGTAGCACAGTCTTTCTCCCGAAATTTAAAGGGCCTTATGTTGTTGTCAAGGTATTAGAGGGTGACAGATACGTTGTGGAGGATATTCAAGGATTTCAACATACTCAAAGGTTCTACACAAGTATCTGTTCCCCACAAAATATGAAACTGTGGCCTTCCTTAGACTATGATGATGATTATAATAAAGACAATCTTCAGAATGTGGTCGAGGGCGACTAACTGTCAGATTGGCCGAGTTATAAGAGTGTAATTTTTAAATATGCAACTGCTTTACTACACAGTATTGCAGGGTGTATAATTATTAATTTTAAATATAAATTGCTTGGTTTTTGTTTTGAAAAAAAGGGATTATTATTGATTGTAAGAAATGTCAGAGATGAAAAATAAAGAGTACAATTTGATTTAATTTATTCGTATTATTTTGCTCGACTATTCCTTATTATATAAATAACATTCTCACCAATGACAGAACATTTTCGTGCACGGAGTTTCCGTCTGATTCCGACTCCAAGTCACAGTTGAACACGCACTGGAGCATTGATAATAAACAGCGCCACATAGTGCAAATGTTTCTGATCTGCCACGTAGAAGAGCAATCCATTCTCTTCTCTTCCGACATGAAGAGTAGGTTTCTGGAGAGCGATCGTCGCCGTCACCATCACCTGTCTGAAATGAAAAAACATATTATTTATTTTCAATTTATTTATCTAAGGCAAAACCAGCACTCCAAGTATTTCTAATGATTTGTTTACAGTATCTATCGGTACTAATGCGTTACTAATTCCCACGCTAAACTAACAATCGCATTCGTAAGCCAATTAGCGCAGGAGTGCAATAAGAGCTTAACAGCTGCTGCAAGCTTTCAATGACTAATTGAAAAACAGAAGAACCACTCTCTTTGACAAAATGTATTTAAAGAAAAGTACCTGGACGTGCTTCAGTAGTAAGTTGTACATGTCGCCGTAGAGGCACCTCGCTTGCATTTCTATAGCTAGCTCTCTGGCGAAGCTCATTCTGTTTAAATTCTTCGACTCCTGTTCTGCAGGTTCCAATAGAGAACTCTTCAACGGCTTGGATGAGTACGCAGCGGTAGGGACAGTGGTCACATTTCTCTCCGATTACGCCTGGAAGAAGGAATAAATAGTTACTATTAATTATAATTGCTAATTGCAATTACTAATTGGATATGCAGCTTAATCCCAATTACTCAGACACAATCGTATTTTATTGAAACCGCTAACTTTTGTTTAGCTAATCGATAATAAATATGGCTTCCTACCTTCCAGTAGCAGTCGAATCCACAGGAAACGCATCATCCACCTGGTGCACAACTATCCTGCGACACTGACCCACCGGTCGGTGGACAACAGCCGACGCCAGCGGTGAAGCTGAAAATAAACAAGACATGTTCCATCTTAACAATTTCTATTCTACAGGGTGGTGACTCGCTCAGCCGGTCATAGGACTTTAACATGGGAAATCAATTTATTGCAATTTACTGCATCCCTAATTATTTTAAGCAAAAACGCTTAAAATAAAAGTTTTAGGGCATCAAATTCTGCATCTAAATCAATAAACAGAATTACTTTTACGTGCTCTGTAACGACAGAAATTAAATATAAAAATGTCGAAATATTGATAGCCATGGAATTGAACAAAAAAAAAAAAAATAAATGCTTGACGTTTTATCTGTCAATACATCAACGTTTGACTTTGTGACAGATAAAATGTCAACGTTTGGAGAAATATGGCTTACACAATCAGCGAAAAAAAACAATTTTTAAAATTGTACCATAGTGGATATAGCATTATCAGGGTACGCGATATATTTGCGGGATTATATCCTGATAGATCAATTCCAACAAAATCAGCAATACAAGTTATTAAAACTCAAGAAAAATTTGGATCAGTATACGTTCCGTGTCAGAAATGCGATAAAAAGCAGAAAAATATTGCACCGGTGGAAGAAGATGAAGCGGAAGAAAACGCTAACGAAATAAATATACTCGCAGCTGTAATTAATAATCGAAATATTAGTTTGCGACAAATTGCATCTGATTTTGGAATACACCATACAACTGCCCTAAAAATATTAAGAAAACATAAGTTTAAGTCATATAAATTCTCCGTACACCAAGAAATTTTTGAAAATGATAAGTTTCAAAGCATGACCTTTTGCGAAAGAATTATGGACATGGCTAATGTGGACGAAAATTTTATCAACAATATTTGCTTTTCTGATGAGTCTACCTTCAATATAAATGGAGAGTTAAATGTTCAAAACTTTCGTAATTGGCATCAGGAAAATAAAAATTTACAGGCGCGGTGGCCGAGCGTGTTAAGGCACATCTCTTAACATACGGTGACGTCACCCGAGCCAAGGTTCGTCAGTTCGAATCCGCCGCAATGTGTGATTTGTCGTAAAATATAAAATACAGTTACTTGTATTTATCACACTCGGGCGCTATAAGCTAGTCACTTATACGCCTTAAATAATGTAGCATTTGACAACGAAAACCGGCAGTACAGCAGTGTAAAAACTGCGGCTCGGTGTGTCCGGTAGGCCCAGGCCCGATTTGGGCTGTAGCGCTACAGATGAAATGTTCAAAACTTTCGTAATTGGCATCAGGAAAATAAAAATTTAATACTAACTAATCATTTACAATATCATGGGACAGTGAATGTTTGGGTAGGATTATTGGGCAGTAATGTAATAGGGCCATTTTTTATTGATGGAAAAATGAATGGCGATAAATATTTAGAATTGCTTCAAATCGATGTTGGACCTGCCATTGACAATGTTGCAGGAGAAAATATTGTTTGGTTTCAGAAGGACGACTGTCCAGTACATTTTACAAACACAGTAACTTTATATTTGAATAAGGTTTTCCCAAATTGTTGGATTTGCCAACTCAATCACCGGTTTTGTCATCTAATGACTTCTTTCTGTGGGGCCATTTAAAAAATGAAATTTACTAAAATAGGCAAACAAATGTGGATTCTCTAAAACAAAGAATTGCAGAGGAATGCAGGAATATTACAGCCCGGCAGCTATCAAATATGCGCCGTAATTTTTACGAAAGACGGGTTTTGCTTAGCGAACAATGGAGATGTTTTTGAGCGTATGCTCTAGACTAGAATATATATTTATTATGTCCAGTATAGTTTAATTTTGTTATAAATAAATTTTAGTTCTGATATTAAAATTAAATAAATAAACTGTTTACTGGCCTACTTAAATATAAATATTTTCTCCTGCAGGTCCAACGTCAAACGTTGACATTTTATCTGTCACAACGGCAAACGTTGATGTTTTGACAGATAAAACGTCAAGCATTTATTTTTTTTTTGTTTCTTTCCATGGCTATCAATATTTTCAACATAATTTTCGACATTTTCATATTTAATTTCTGTCGTTACAAAGCACGTAAAAGTAATTCTGTTTATTGATTTATATGCAGAATTTGACGCCCTAAAACTTTTATTTGACGCGTTTTTCCTTAAAATAATTACGGAAGCAGGAAATTGCAAAAAACTGATTTCCCATGTTAAAGTCCTATGACCGGCTGAGCGAGTTACCAGCCTGTATATAAATGATAAGCTACAATCACTCAGAATCAAAAACATCTACTCACCCCCATAGATGAATCACACTTCTCCCCGACGAATACATTTGCCGGTGATGAGCACGGAATGAAATAGTCGTTTTGAACATCTGGGCGGCCGCAGTAACCTGCTGCATGCACAGGATTCGCAACGAGCTCCTGCAAAAAAAAAGGAAATTATTTTCATTATAGGTTAACAACCATGACATAACTCATTGGTACTAAGGAGACCAAAAACGCGGATTACTGTCTAAGTAGAAGATGACGGTTAAAAAAAAAATCTTACTCACGTGGATTCTAATCCAGATATCCAATAACTCGCCCACTAGCCCTCATTCCCCAGCACTAAATTCGATACAATGACCGCTGCTAAAAATAAACTATTCAGGGAGATTTATTTTAATTTTCTGTGTTGAACCGGACATAAATTATTTTAGGACAAAAATACTTGTAATAAAACACCACGTTACCGAGATCTGTGACGGCAGTAATAGGTATAAGGCGTGATTAACTAAAAAGATCGAGATGTGCAAGAATTTTATTACTTTAAACAAAAACAAATAACTTAAATTTCTTTTATTTTAATTTTTAATATTTATCTCTTTTATATTCTATTATACTATTTTATAATTTACGTACCAGACTTTAAAGATTTCCTTGTAGCACGGGAGACTACATTGGAGGCAGGCGTCTCCCCATGGAATACGAAAACACCTGAAATCAAAAATAATTTTATTTGTGATTTACCTACATTATTTGAACTTCGAGAAAATAAACACAAGAAGTTTGTTCCATTTTGGAGAAGACAGCTGTCTTCAAGATGAATTGGGAAATGGTAGAGGAAGATGGTAGTCTTAAAAATATGTTGAGACTTTTTGGAGAAGATGGTTGCCTTTCAAGACATTTTGAGATAAAATAAAAAAAGTTCTATTTGATATTACTCACCTTCTTACCATCTTCTTAGGTGATGACAGTTCGGTAACCTGAGTTGGATAATGACGAACGGGGAGCATCGCTTCCTAGAAAGTCTCTTGAATCAAGGAGCCAGCTACCAGAGCTAGTTGACAAGGAGCCGGTCTCCGGGAGGCCTGACACGCAGAAACCGCTGTCTGTGCCCTACAAGGTGAAGGATTCACCATTTCATTTATTTTGAAGGCTTTCGAATGGCATCAGCATCTACCAATAAGAACACGGAATCACCTGTGGTTGCAAAAACACAGTAACAGACCATTGATTTAACTGCACACCACTGCACACAAAAAATAATCCATGCACAATTTTTTCACTCGAGATTTTAACCACGCGTGACTTTTGAATCTTGAATTTGAACCTGGTCACTGACTACAAAATGGCTGAATTGAGTAATAATTATTAAGATTATATTTATATCGCTGAAGGCTTTGCTTGTTGAGCGCAGTTGAACTTGACTTTTCTAATTATCGTTTGTTTAGCCACCAAATCAATACTTTTAGAAATTTAAATGCATACAAAGCAATACTTATATGTATATGTAAATGATAATAAATAATATGAATATGTATTTTTCAATTAACAATATTTGAACTAAATTTTTATAAATAAAAATTGACAAAAATACTCAAAATGAATAAAATATTGTTTTGAAATAATAATTAACAATTGATTAAACCAAGTAATTAAATGCATGATTATGTTGCCGTAGCACTTGTAAATGTTATGTATTACAAAATACATTTTACACTACTTTTAAGTACAAACATCTATCAAAAACATTAAAATAATGTTCTAGTTAACTATTTACCAGTATTTTGTTATAACGTACAATTAATTACTCAACAACACAGCGTCATACAAGACTAAATTTATGGAATAAACATGTTCACTTCGGCAAATTTATCGTTTGACAAATCGAATATTTTTATAAATGTACATAAAATAAAGAAAATAAATCAATACTTTTTTACATTTTCATGTATCACGTTTTTCGAAATAGAAATAATATTTATAACTGTTAAATGTAAATATATGAAAAAATATTATTGTGATTTTGAAGAAAATTTACTAAAAATCATGATCAAATATGATGTTAAAGTCGTTTATCTCAAATTTAATTGTTGAAATGTAATATTTCTATGTTATTGTATCCTCTATACGTGATCCGTACAAAGCAATTTAGGTAACAAAATATTGATACATTTTCAAGTATCAAAAACTATATTTCCAGGTAAAATTTGTATCAACATCGTCAGAATATCATCTATACTTACGAAAGGCACTACATTTTATTATTATTATTGATATTTTTATTGAAAAACTCTAATTTTCTAGCAGCAAAACTACCTGTCATGTTCGTTCCTTTTGGACTCGACACGCAGCGCATGCGCACAACGTGATTCTTCCAAGCAAACCAGTGCACATCAAAATGTCCTGGAGTGTATTTTATGAATAAAAAATATTATTTATTAAAAATTTGTTATATTTAATAACATTAATTCAAAATATGTTTTCTAAATTAGTGTTTATGAATTTCATCAGTAATTAAAATATTTAAATTCAGAAATAAGTATGTAAACATTCAATTTAAATAAAAGCTAGTAAATATGATTGAATTTTCAACATAGAAATAGGGAAACAATTCTTGAATTTCTATAGTATTTTAATAAAAAAAATAAAATAAATAAACATATATTTAATGGGGATGGTTTTATCGGGATCTATTGCTAGGTATAAATATGTCCATAACGGCTAATTTAAATTAAATTTTCACTTTTTTATTGATTGTTTATTGCAGTACACGTAGTTGTTTATATGTGTACGAAATTTCATAGCTGGGAATGAACTAGGGGCGGTTTTATCGTAATTTATTAATGAATACAACGAAACTTCTGAATTGTACTCTGTAGACCAACGTCATGGATGACGAGTAAGATGTGACGTCATTGCTGCGTGAACTAAATCCCAGCCGCCTAACATGGCTATCGACACAGGAATTGTTTCCTACTTGCATCTCGATCAATGTATCAGTGTTTCGTTTATTGGTTATTGTAGTATTTATTATTGTTTATATGTGTACGAAGTTTCATAGCTGTAAAATAAATAGGGCTGGTTTTATCGTAATCTATTGCTAGGTATAAATATGTCCATAACGGCTCATTCAAATTAAATTTTCACTTTTTTATTGATTGTTTATTCTAGCACATGTAATTGTTTATATGTGTACGAAATTTTATAGCTGTAAAATAAATAGGGGTGGTTTTATCGTAATCTATTGCTAGGTATAAATATGTCCATAACGGCTCATTCAAATTAAATTTTCACTTTTTTATTGATTGTTTATTCTAGCACACGTAATTGTTTATATGTGTACGAAATTTCATAGCTGTAAAATAAATAGGGGTGGTTTTATCGTAATCTATTGCTAGGTATAAATATGTCCATAACGACTCATTTAAATTGAATTTTCATTATTTTATTGATTGTTTATTGTAGCACACGTAATTGTTTATATGTGGACGAAATTTCATAGCTGTAAAATAAATAGGGGTGGTTTTATCGTAATCTATTGCTAGGTATAAATATGTCCATAACGGCTCATTCAAATTAAATTTTCACTATTTTATTGATTGTTTATTCTAGCACACGTAATTGTTTATATGTGTACGAAATTTCATAGCTGTAAAATAAATAGGAGTGGTTTTATCGTAATCTATTGCTAGGTATTAATATGTCCATAGCGACTCATTTAAATTAAATTTTCACTATTTTATTGATTGTTTATTGAAGAACATGTAATTGTTTATACATATATGAAGTTTCATAGACGAGAAATAAATTGGGGCGGATTTATCGAAATCTATTGCTAGGTATAAATTTGTCCATAACGGCACATTTAACGTAATATTTCACTTTTTTGTTGATTTATTATTGAAGTACATGTATTTGTTTATATGTGTACGAAATTTTATAGCTCAGAGTTTAACAGGGATGAAATAAATCAAATCTGTTGCTGGAGACGGCACAACTCACACATGACGTTATATTGATGACGTCACTTCATTGTGTATCTGCAGTGCTCCTTTAAATCTATTGCTGTGTATAAACGTCTTATATTTCTATTTGGAACAATGTATCAATTTTCAGTTATTTGTTTATTGTAGTAAACATTATTGTCTATAAATATACTAAATTTCCCGTGATGAAGTTTAATAGTTAAGGAAATAATGAAACTATTTCTGGCTAATGTATTGCTGCGGAACTGTCACTGACAGCTAGCAATACATTTGAACGGTAGAACTATAGTTGAGGTAGGTTAGGCCTAGATATCTACACCTGAAAATATTCCTAGGGATAATTCCGTCACTAATTATCGGAAACATATTAAATAGTAAAATAACAATTTACACTGAAGCACAGAATTTCTGGACCAAGAATTAGTAAACGCTGGCACGTTTTAGAAACCGATTATATTTAACGGGTAACAGAATATCGTACTTGGTTTTGATATACTTATTGATTTATTTATCGACTACATTAAATAAGTATTAATTAATATTAAAAATGTGATATCTTATTATAGTACATTTAAGTCTGCAAGCAGCATATAATATTTTGCAGAATCGTCATCACGATATGAATATTGTGACAAACTAAAACTATGGAAATATTGTACCATCCTAATTTAAGATCAAGTTTTGCACAAATGGGATTTTTAGATCAAGTAGTTATAATTAATAACTCCTAAATAACCGTTCGTTCTAAAAGTGTTTTGATTGCAGTAATCAACACTACATTCTGATCGTATCGACAAGATGTTTTTGACATTTTATTTCTTTATTTTTAAATGCTCCAGTTACGAATATATCCCGCGTTTGACGTCAAACCCATGGTGCAATTGTAATACAAATTCTATTCTCGTATATATCAGTGGCCATAATAAAGCCATATATTTGTAGATGTCAACGTATCTGACACTGAACAGAAGTTCCGTTTCATGCTTTCAACTTCTGTGTAATCGTTGCAGTAGGCTCCGCACAGCGGCCACTTCATGAAACATGTTCGTGTATTCTCGTAGCAAGAGATATCGCTGTATGTGTCTTTTATTTCCGGAATTATTTTCACTTGTTTCAGTTTGTGAAATGAATTAACAGATATCAGTTGTTTTGTCCCATGTTTCATGTTTTATCTGAGAAAATGTTTGTCAAAATGCTCATTTTAATTTTTGATTTAAATTAAAATGCAAAGCATATCTGTTTCCGTCACAATTTAAACTATCATCTTACAGATAGACTGAACCGTGTATAAGCCAAATTTATCTTTTTCGTTATCTAATACTCTATGGAAATGTTTATGAAAACAAGAAACAAGAACACGTTTAGTTGGCTCCTTATGTATGTACTCAGAAAACTTTCCGTTCAATCAAACTCGAAGCTCTAATAATTCTCGAGATTCCAGTGGCGGCACGTAAAAAAATCAAAATTTATTCACATAAACAATCTCCGTCTGATCATGGTCAACTTCATTGAATTGCGCTAACGCTTAATATGGACGTTTCATTCAATCGTTTTGCCATATAAAAGATGTTGTCGTCAGTTTTTACAGATTTGGTATTTTAGAATGATATGAAACGGCTATAATAAGCGTAGTGCAATTCAATTAAGGTAGGCATAATTTGATACAAATTTGATATTAAATATCTACAGAATTTATCGTGTTCAGATCGGTAAATATTTCAATTAATTCATTTTAGTTATTGTTTTTATAATTTCACATAAAAATTATTATTTAGTTTAGGTTTATTTTGTATCTTTAACGAAACATATTTTATTTTTCTTGTTATTTTTTATAATATTAATTCTCGAGTAAGAAAGTGCGTTTTAACAAGTAACCTATTCAATGACATGAATTGTTCAAGCGCAATTACGTCAGCAATTTCTTCAGCATTTTCCAATCACTTGTAACCGTTTCAGCTTCAGTGTCGTTATTTTCATACGCCTACCTTATTGATACAGTTTGAGCGCTCAGCTTCTTTGATAACAAAGCGGAACTTGTCACAAAAGTCTGTGCCATTGTTTCGAAGGCGATACAAAAGATGCTCGCATCATTTAAATGTTCCCGCTTGCGTCATAATTTGGGTTCATCGCAGTTATCGCCTACATTTGTTTTCAAAGCGACCTAAAAAGTATAGCTTATTTGCTGTCAAATTTAATAAAATGTCAACTTGAAAAAATATAGAATGAATGCAAGTTGCAGAAGTATTAATTGCCACCTACATAAAACATAAAATGTAAATATAAAGACATGGTTAATATTAACAGCAATATTATTTATGGTCGATAATTTGGCACAAGCCTAAGCCAACAATTTGATATGGTCATTTATTATTTTACAATTTTGTTTTAGTTTAATTATGTTAATTATAACCACTGTTGAATACAGGGTTGTTCGAGGGTTAATTCCTACTCTTCCCCCAACGGTGAAAGTAAATTCCTTCCGAATGTAAAATTAGTAATATAAATTCAAATATTATGCTACTTTTTCATAATTTCATGCTTGTATGTTACAACTCTGAGTTTATTTCGTGAACTATTTATTTATATTATTATGTCTGTTTTTAATATAACTTTTTCTATACATAAAAACCACAGTACATTATTCAATGAACGTGTTAAGAATTATTCGAATTAATAATTGCTATGTCCCGTCAGTACGGTGGTTTGGATAGCAATATTGAATTCGAATCCGAAGATCCCGAGTTCGAATCTCACTCAAGCTAAAAATTATATTAACTATCACACCGTGGCTCGGTGAGTATGGACCCTGTACTGTAATTGGGATTAAATTCCTGTTGTGTAGAGTAACATAAATAAATAGCACTCAAGTTGAATACCATACTTTTTCTACGATCATGTAGGTCGTAGTTTGAGGAAAAAATACATCTTTTTACTTCCTTGTACGAAGTAAAGGAAGTATTGTAATCGCGAAAATTTTCGGTTATCAGATTTCAACGGAAATAGGTGTTTTGGCCCTCCCTGATTCCATTTTGACTAATTTCGTCGTGCCGTCTGTACGTACGTATGTATGTACGTACGTACATACGTACGTACGTATCTCGCATAACTCAAAAACGGTAAGCCGTAGAAAATTGAAATTTTATATTTAGGACTGTTATAACATCTAGTTGTGCACCTCCCTTTCTGGTCATTATGCAACTACCGGAAGTGGTACTTTACTTGAAGCCTATAATAGATTTTCATGAAAAACTATATTCAAATATAATTTAAAACTTTCCAAATTTGGTATATAAGACTACTATATCAATGGAAATAACATAATAGATTTTGGTTAAAATTGACTAACCGGAAGTGACACATTACATGAAGCTGCTAACAGTTTTCCTTGAAAAAAATGGTATTATTTTAATTTTAGAAATAAATGCTGCAAATAAAAGTTTTAGAGAATTAAATTCTGCGTGTAGCACATTAATTTAGCTTTTTGCATAAACGAGATATCTAAATTTAAATATTATATATTCTTTGATTTAAAAAAAAATTAAGTTTGCTATGGATTAGAACAAAAAATAAAAGATTTAATGTCAAATATGTGCAATTAAAAAAATATCTATAGTTTAATACGCGTACAAGGAAGTCATGTGGTGTCCACATCAGATTTTTTTATTATTTGATCGTTTCTATGAAGCAAATATCGGGATAAAATTAAAACATTTCATCCTTAGGAAAGTACACATTATTCCTCTGGGGAGTTCAAATCATTTTGACAGTTCAATTGTCTAATATAAAGTACAATGAAACAAATAAAAATTATAAACTTATTTATATAGATTCACAGTAAAAGAGACAGAAGAACAATAATTGCAATTAATGTTAGTCGAAAACTTGCTTAAGTCAATGTCAATGTCAATCCACAGGCCACTTACACCATAAGATACAATTATAAAAATTTTTAATGTAACGTCAGATAATGAAACCAATATTAAAAAATAATAATAATAACATTATACCTACTTCATCATCATCTGTGGTGCTACAGCCCAAATCGGGTCTGGGCCTACCGGACACACCGAGCCGCAGTTTTTACACTGCCGTACTGCCGGTTTTCGTAGTCGAGTGCTATATTATTTTAACACGTATAAGTGACTAGTTTATAGCGCCTGAGTGTGATAAATACATGTAACTTTATTTAATATTTTACGACAAATCACACATTGTCGACAGGCGGATTCGAACTGACGAACCTTGGTTCGGGTGACGTCACAGTATGTTAAGAGATGTGCCTTAACACGCTCGGCCACCGCGCTTGTACACCTACTTAGTTTTTATGAATATTAATAAACCAGTAAATATTTATGTCAAAATGTTTATATTATTATCAATATAAAATCGTTATTAGCATTTAAATGCTAGTATCGAAAAATAATATATAAACCTTCACCTAGTGCCATTTAATAAAGAATATTACTTATTAAATGCTAGTGCTACAATTTTACATCTCGGGAAGAAACAAACAGTTTCCTCCAGTGAAGTTTTTTTTTTTCTACCAACAGTACTCTAAAAATTTATTTTTTGCTGTATGTACCACAAGCGTTAAGTGTATTTAAAGGTCTATAGGTTTTTTGCAACTCCCGGCTGCGCTTCGTGTCCCAAACACAACCTTCGACCTTAAAAAAAATCACTTACCATTCTTGGTATATAAATAACTATTTCGAAGTTTAGGTTTAACACTGCTACTTAACCAACAATGGGATCCCCTATTTTTTATGAAACTTCATCTAAATTGAAAACAATGTATAATTCTAGAAAGTTTTAATTGATATTCATTAACCGGTATTGATTTTTAAATTATTTTGTGACTAAAATATGACTCTCAAACAGCGGAGCTCACATATAATTGTAGTCACATATATGATCTACTGCAACATATAAGCCTGGCTGCATAAATCATTGTCAGCTACACACGTTGTTAACTACGCGAAGTAGTTGAATTAGAATAAAATAACGCATCAAAGAAATGTCAAAACTTTTGACAGTTCAATATTTTAAAACTTTAAAGTATTAAATTATAGCTATTAACATACCTAGGAATGTTATGAGTATCACTACAGCCGCAGTTTGAAATCCGAGCTCGTAGAGCGAGGATTTTAAGACATCTAAGGCCTGTTATGACTCATAATATCAGTGATTTGTTCAATAGTTTATCGGTTTCAGAATATAAGCACGTTAACGTCATTAATAAATATTATTTTTTGATTAACGTTGTCATCATTTTAGAAGGTGATCAAGTAAGTCTGTGGTCTGTATGTTTTTATTTAACGCCCTGGTTACAACTATTTTGTATCATATTTATAAATAATTATTTTATTTAAACGTCATAACGTGGTCATCTCTAATTTGAAAGACTGTACAATTAATATATATATATATATATATATATAATGATAAGCAGGAGAAGTAATCTTTGTATTATTGTTGTTTTGAGTTCCGTTTGTATGAATAGTGTTATATTACTCGTATCATTGAGTTTTATTTTAATTTTCTTGACAGTTTTGACAAGTCAGTATGGTAATATTACCGTACAGAATACAGTTATTACTTACTTACCAGCCTACTTTTGTGCATGTAAACATAGGTTTCATGTCCTGAAACCGGTAAAAAATTATTTGTTACAAATATTGTTTTCCCATTGTTATGTAACTACTAATAACCACTTTAATAATGATATTAATTAAAACATAAAAATAAATATAAAATGAGGTGTCAGCTATCTTGACCATTGTTAACTTTTAATATGCTGTTAGTTAACATAATAATAATATTTTATTGCTCATTTTGACTTCTACAGAGATATATAATATATAACAAACATGCAGATGAAAGAGATTACAACAAATTTACATCTACATATTCTTAACTAAAAGCAAGATACAAAACTTATAAATCTAAGAAGTTACTTACATTATAAAAACATTGATTTATTAGCCAGTTTTAATGTTAATTTAAAATTATTTAAATGGTTCAGTTCTTTTATGTGCATAGGCAACTTATTATAAACTTATATAGCTATGTTTGAACAGTTTTTCTCAGTATTATCATTGAATATATATACTCAATGGTAATATAGGTATAATATTTTCATTTTAAACTGGAGGGATCAGCATAAAACGATTAAAGTCCCTGTCCCATATAACTACAATAAAATCTATTAGTGCGGCTACCCCAAATCGCTTAACAATGGTCACAATAGGAAAATTTTTAAGGGTCGTATTCAGCCTAAAATTATTATTGTTTTTCCAATGATTGACCATTTAAAAATTCAATAAGAAGATTAAATGGTATGGAATCAGACTGAGTAATGTAGGTAAATGTATAATAGATATCAACGCTTTATGCAACCAGATTATAATTTATTATTTTATACCTAGCAATGCATTCGTGATTTATGAGATTCAAAATAATGAAATTTATTTGTAATAAACAATGATTTCCTTTGGTGTTGGAACGTAAAAAACATATTTCAGGTACAAATGAAAGGTCAACATCTAAACGTGTAGGAGCAGACGCATCAAATTCAAAGAGATTGAGTTCACTACCACAGTTCGTGGAAATGAAAATCCTTTCATCGTAAAACTGACACCTGTGGTTTGTGCGCTGTGGTTGTGGTTCACTCCCTACTACTGTGGTCTCCACTGACATTTCTCAGTGCTGTGATATGTATATTTATGGTTGGTTTTGGTTACCGCATATCATGATATAAATACATTCAAAAATGAATATACATTACTTATTAGTTTCCACCTACGCCGTTACGAAAAAAGAAAAACAATTTATTTTTTGTGCTACCGACTCATTTTTCCATAGGTAGTTACTGGTCTTGTTTTTGACACGTACAAATACATTTATCGATCTAAGAGTTTCAAAGAAACAATGCAAAACAAGCCCATTATGATGTGATTATCATGAAAACAAAGAAAAACAAACTCGTTATGATTCATGACGACACGGTTACTTTCTATGCTACATTTATTTATTTTAATCATTCTGTATGGAGGTAGGATACATTTGGCTTTGTTCTTTGATTGGTTAAAATTGTTACACTTACGAGCATGTCAACATTTTTTATTCATCTCTCTCGTTTGATAATTAATTTATATGTGGAAAATACGAAATTATTTTTCTGTTCGCATGGTAATATACTTCATTTTGTAGTTATTACTATTATCATAATTGATAACAAGATATCAAAAGTTCATAGAAAAGTGTAACATACTTGTCATACGTAATTGTCTGCCAAATGTAAAGTAAACATAAAATAAATATAACATCATGACTAAAGCCCGGATATTTAGGCTCTTAAAAACACCCAAATAAGCAAGCATATAGGCCGGTAATTACTCTTAAATAGGCGGGATTTTACGCAGCCTAAATGTAAATAATTTGTTTAAAAAAATAAACGAATCCTTTTTCTAATATTGGTACTCGTATCTCCACTTTTAATCATTTTAAACAAAAATTAACACAATCTGAAAAATAATACTGCAGGGTTCTCATTTTATTAACTATTATGCAAATTCAAATTATGTAGTATACTTTAATTTATAAAATATTACGAGCAATTGCTCTATGAAATTTTCGAAAAGGGACTGTCTTCGGTCAGTCAGAACTTGCTTGTAAGTTGAAAACTTCGTTCGACATCACAAAATGTGACAGAAGCGTTCTTATATTTAGCCATATCGTCTAAAGTTATCTCAGCTCCATTGATTAATGGCAAAGACACAATTGAATTGCCACGTAAAATTTTGACTAAAAAACGTTTTTTCTTTCGGCATTTTAAATTCACACACAAAAACTTGATTAAAATAAGTACTTTAAATATTATAGGTTAGGTTGAAACACTTTGTCGAGTGTTGAATTAGTCTACAAAGTAGATGATAAACCTTGTCTGCTCAATAAAAGTTAGAATAGGCAATAAAAATTGGCAAAAGAGGCTGTATAAGGTAAAATAGGCACAATAACCAAAATATAGAAAAAATAGGCTCTAAGGCACGAAAAAAAAAACCTTAAATTACACGTAAACATATTACCTATGTATAGAAAAACTAAATTGCCTGAAGTATATTAAAATTTGAATCTAGGCAATTGCCTAAAAATCCGGGCTTTAATCATGACTTTTACCCAGTACTACGTATGCCATTCTGTCTTATCAGATTTCGGTAAGTGATATATTACTTCGCGTGAAGTGCGATTAACAGCCGTCAAATCACGGCCCCCAGAGATGTTCGTGGAGGGCCACACAGGAAGTTTTAATTTGATGAAAATTATTTGTCGGCTTTGGGAATCGAACCCGGGGTCTCAAATCACAAGCTACCTCGATATCAGTAAGCCACCTATCCCATGTCAAAAACGAAAAATCTACTAATCTAGTCCCTATTATAAATAGATTATAGCCATTTTGTTTGGACAAAATATTGACAACTATCAAATTATGTAGCTAAATTGACAGTTTGTCACTGTAAATCAGTCTTTTTTTGTCTCAGCGTAATTTCATAGTAAACCTAATTTCCCATCGAAAATTTAAATTTGAAATAAATATATCATCGCTCCTTTTATCCATTACTGTGTAGCAATCTGCTGTAGAAAATCTCGATAAGTGCCATATTTCTTCGCTTAAAATGTGTTTACCAGCCGTTAAATTACGGTCCCCAAAATGTTAGTGGAGGGGGAGCCACAGGGGTAGTTTAAATGTGGTGAAAATTGTTTGTCAAATCCATCCAAACCGTGATATCGGTCCCCATTTCACTATTATTTTAATATTTCGTTTCTACATTTTTTCCGTAAAGTCAATAGTAAAAGAAAAATTGCTCATAGAACTCCCGAAGCTTCCAAAATTAAAAAAAAAATCATCCATATGAATCAAGATTTTCCAACTTTTTCTAGTATGACAAATTCAGATATAAAATAATTTAGGAAAGGAATATATGGCTTTAGGATCCTTGAATAATTTTATTTATTTATTAGACGTTTCGATAGTTAACCTATCATCTTCAGCATTTATTAACACAAAATTATTTTTCCAATCCTAATAAATATCTGGTTTTTACATTGTCAATTTTTTTAAATATAGCAGAAATTAGCTTCTGAGCAACTGTCATAAACGTAAAAAGTAATGTACATCGTGAATTTAACAAGTTATAAATATTAACAATGTAAAAACCAGATATTTATTAGGATTGGAAAAATAATTGTGTGTTAATGAATGCTGAAGATGATGGGTTAACCATCGAAACGTCCAATAAATAAATAAAGTTATTCAAGGATCCTAAAGCCATATATTCCTTTTCAAAATTGAAACACAGGATCAACCTATTTCAAACAAAATTAAATAATTTCCTCATTTTTTAGTTGCAGCAGGAAATTAATTTCATTTACAGTATAGAGAACATCATCATCTGTGGCGCTACAGCCCAAACCGGGCCTGGGCCTACCGGACACACCGAGCCGCAGTTTTTACGCTGAGGGTTTTCGTAGTCAATTGCTTCATTATTTAAGGGGTAAGGCCACTCTAGAATTTTTTTAAAAATGCATATTTTTTTTATTTGCTTAAATTATAGTTTAAACCTTTAGGAATAAGGGACAATTAATTTAAATGCCGCGCGGAAGTATTTCAGAGGAAAAAAAGCATATATCTATTAGTACTAGTATTTATATATATACATGACTCGAAACTTTAAACGAGTTCTCGAAATCATGTTTTCAAAATCGGGCGAAAAGAAATCTGAAATACTAATTGATGGATCGTGCTGAATCTTTTTATTTCTTATTCTAGATATAAAATACTAAAAAACTACGGGGGCTTTTTTTTTAAAGTGCTTCATTCGTTTTTTATGGTCGTTTTTATACAGAAATGTAGTCCCGAATAATGAACTTTTTTTTCAAACGTGCGCCATTTTGTTAAAAATCCAAATTTTCAAAATCCAGCCCGTAGTTTTTTAGAGTATACATCATAGATTAAGAAAACATATCCCTTTTTGATCCAGGTCTATTGCTGTTCCCGGAATGTTTTCGCCCGATTTGCCCTACGCGCCGAGAGGAGTCGCCATTTTTTTTAAGTTCTGACGACAATTTTGAATATTTTCTTTAAAAAAAATTTTAAATAAAGTTTAAAGAGCACTAAATAAAGATCCAAAAACAGTTCTTAAGCAGCACGTTTAGATTTCGTTAAAAAAATCTTGAAAATGACCCTTTTTTCCTTGTCTAGAGTGGCCTTACCCCTTAAGACGTATAAGTGACTAGCTTATAGCGGCCGAGTGTGATAAATACATGTAACAGTATTTTATATTTTACGACAAATCACACATTGTCGACAGGCGGATTCAAACTGACGAACCTTGGTTCGGGTGACGTCACAGTATGTTAAGAGATGTGCCTTAACACGCTCGGCCACCGCGCCTTTATAGAGAACATAGTTTAGTGTAATCTGAATCACTTGAATGTAAACTATAAAAGTTAAAATTATAATAATTATGTAGTAGGAAAAATGATTCATTTTCAGATGTCAGTAAGAACAACAAAGTAATATAGTTTATTGATATACACATAAAATTAATTGTTGTTGAAGTAATAAAAGAAAGACACTTAAGTTTTCTATTTGAAGAGTAAAGGAGATTAAATTAGTAAAAGTTGTCGGTTTCAAAGCAAAGTTAATGGTGCGTCAGACTGAATGGAGGCGATGAAGTGTATTTTAACGTTCGAGTGCTAATCATATAAAAGTAACAAGGCACTGGTATAGACTCTAGTTACATGGCAACTTAAACACAAAATATCGTTAATATTATAGATGAACTGTTCGCATTTTTTAATAAAAACTAGAGTTGCAACGAATATTAGGCAACTATTCGGTATTCTGCCTATTCGGCAGCTGTTTCACTATTCGGCCGAATACCGAATAGTAGTTTCCTATTCGGCCGAATACCGAATAGTTTGACATAACACATCTAAAACATGAACAGCGGTTGCATTCAATTTATTAATTTATATATAAAAAAAAAACACATGTATATTTTATTTATTATGTAAATATTTATTCAATCAGTATAATAGAAATACAAATTAAATCACAAATACTGTCAATAACTAAAAAATAAGAATATAATAAATAATGTCAATTACTAATAATAATAATAAATAATATTATCAATAACTAATGAAAGGTTAATTATAATTAAAATTTAAAAGTGGCAAAGTCAGAAAAGTCTCTCTGAATAAACACTGCTCCCTGGGGAAGAAAGATAAACTCTAGCAAATTTTGCTAGATAATGCGGGAATAGATTTTTATTGGTTGCCCACCATGTATATGGATTATCAGAATGTGTTATACATTTAATTTTACAATAAGCAATAAGCAAACGAACTAGACACAACATGTCATTTGCAAGAGATTTGCTGAAGGGGGAGGAGCGCAATTTCGCTCCGCCAATCCCCACCGGTTTATCATTTGACGTCAAAAATGTGCAGAATATTCGCCGAATATTCAGCTATTCGGCACACGGTTCCGCCTAATATTCGGTATTCGGCAGATTTACTATTCGTTGCATCACTAATAAAAACCAATTCTAAATTAAAGAACGTTGCTTTACATAAATTGACCAGATTACAGGAGTTTGAATACTGGACAAAAATACATAAACACAAGCGTACTAGTATGATATATTTAAATTTAATTATGGAAATAAAATTGTATATCAGAGTGTCCTTCACTGAGCATATTGGATTAAAATGCTGCAGAGTACAGTACAGTGATGTATGTATGGTCGAGTGGTCAGTTTAGTTTTAGATGTTTGGACAGACAAAAGCATAATAGTATAATATACTTTTTTCTACGAATGCTATGAGAAATTGACAATTACGCTCGCATTTGTCATCGTAACGTTAACATTTTCTGTGGAACAATCGAAAAATATCTTTGTCTCCAATGGCAACGCGCGAAAAAGATAATAAATGCGCGCTTATTTCAATAGTTACCAAGGATACAAACAAAACAGAAACTTGTCATATTGACAGTTGACAGAACGAATTTATTTTCAGTACATATATGTTTTTTAATAATTTAAGATGCAATCGTAGAAAAAATTATGTGTGTATCGCGAGCACAAAGTGCCTTTTTCCTCTTACCGTGTTCGAGTAACAAAGACTCACTTTACGCTCTTAATACACAAATAAGTATTTTTTACTTAGCGTCATTTATTAGATTGAAATTTTACATTTTCAATTGAAAAAATAATGAAACTACAATCTAGGGATTTATGTGACATGTGATATGTTATAGCTGCCGAATACATTTTGACATTTTACAATTGTAAATTCTAAAGAATATAAGATACTTGAAATTTTTAAGGCATAAAAACATGTGTATAGATAGTAATTTAGTAATGTTTGTACAAATTATGTAGTCATAAAATCTGAAAATAAAGATATTGATATTTTGATGAAATAAATTGTCAGGTTATGTTATAGCTTACCAAATTGTAATATCGTATTACATTCATCTTCTTATTGAGTTTCCGTAATAATAACATTATAAAATAATTAACTGTCGTTGGAAATTGTTATAAAAGCACATTTTAAAATATTTGAGGTTTTCATTTTAAAATAACATTTATCGTATAGCTACGTAGTAGTACATTCTTACAAAAAACAGTTTAACAATAGTCTTCATTGTTAAAATGTTTCCGGTATAATAATGGATCAATTGTGAACGCAAAATAAAAAAAATATTAAAAAAATAAAAAAAAACAAATATATCATCATGTCTTTTACTCATTTGCTGGGCGTGGCCCTCTGCCGCAGCAGATCTCAATAACTGATATATTTCTTCACGTGAAGTGCCGTCAAATCACGGCCCCCAAATATGTTAGTTGGGGAGCCACAGGGGTAGTTTTAATGTGGTGAAAATTGTTTGTACCTGTGGGAATCGGGTCTTTTCAAGTTATAAGTATATCATGATATTTTTATAATATTAGGGACAAATACAGGATCCGGCAAGATGATTGACAATATTGTACTTTACCCCACGTAAGAGTTAAGTAGAGAGCTATATAATTATGAATTTCCAATTCATTAATCAATGTA
Organism: Pterostichus niger; assembly: GCA_947425015.1. NCBI lineage: Eukaryota > Metazoa > Arthropoda > Insecta > Coleoptera > Carabidae > Pterostichus > Pterostichus niger. Next base: position 69,551 of record CANDYQ010000041.1, read on the forward strand.
TAAAATAGTTCGATAGATTTAACTGTCGGTTCTCGTTGAAACATTTTATAATAAAATTAAATTAAAAATCAATACTAGGTTAGTTTCAAATAATGTAAAGTTTATTTTACAATACGTATTTCGGTCGACTAGACCATCATCAGGTGAAAGTTTTTTAGACATTTATCATCGACTTAACAGTTTGTTAGTTAATTAAAATTGACAACCTACGACTTAATACTTTTTAAAATTACTGTATCCAAAAGTAAAACAAAGTACTCGTATAGTCAGGATTTGAAGAGTTTCAAACATGCTTAATTACTTATCAATAAGTAATAGACAATCAGAAGTGAATACGAACGTTCAATGTATAAAAAACGAATACCACGAATGATCGTCAAATTGCTCCATCTGATTGAATATGTATTTCAATCTCAATGGATTTGAGAATCCGGGTTTGATTCTCTCTAGCGACAAACTGATTTTCACATAAATAATTCACCTTTGTTATTCGCGCACAATAGCATCTTTGCGGCCGTGATTTAACAGCTTTAACGGCGCGCTTAAATATATCACTTATCGAAATCTGCTACGGCAGAGTGTCACACCCAATAATGAATAAAGAATGTGATAAAATATTTAATTATTTTATTCACTGAATAAATGGGTAATGGGGGCTAGGTGGCTCAGTGGTATCGAGTCGGCCTGTGGATCTTGAGAACCCTGGTTCGATCCCCACAGCCGACAAACAATTTTCACCAATTAAAATCTACCCCTGTGGCTCCCCCTCCACTAATATCTTTGTGAAAATATTAAGGAAATTTCTTTTATATTAGATTATTTATATAAATTTACGGGAAATATTTTGTAAAATTTTTTATGTGTCATTAAAATGTAAAAATAGACCAGTTTAAGTTGTTTTTAAATTAAACATGCTATATAATACATGTTATATCAGCATAAATTGGTTAAAGCGGTTAATTTATTATTCTCTCTTGTATTATTTTTTTAAATCCGAGTCCTTGACACGTGCTTCATATAAATAAATATTAAGCATTTTAATGTTTTTATTACATTATTATTATTATAATATATATATATATATATATGTATATACACTACGCAAAAAAAACGAAACACATTGCAAAGCTCCAAAAAAAGTTATTTCAAGGTTATGTAACTAGGTTGACAATAAGTTGTTTTCAACATTCTTGGGCTCAAAAGAAAGGTTGAAGTCTCTACTCTACATTGATGTATGTGTACTAATTCAATATAACCGGAAGTGCTTTAGTTACAATCGGATGTTTAGCATAAAAAAATACGAAAAAAGTATCAACAAACGTGCACATAACGCAATTGTGGTCGTAAGTTAATTTTTGCAACAAATTCAAAAAGATCAACTTTTTTGCATTAAATTTATCACATTATTCGTCTCAATTCAATAAAATGGCAGGTTTTGACGCCTTTTTAAAAAACAAGAAGCTTTTTCCTAATTTTTAGCTTAAATACCTACATTTTCACCAATTTAAATCTACCCCTGTGGTTCCACCTCCACTAATACCCTTAAGGGTTCTGATTTGACGGCTAGTAACCGCACTTCACGCGAAAAAATATATCACTTACCGAGATCTGCTTAGGCAGAGTGCCACACCCAGTAATGGGTAAAAGGCTAAAGGACTAAAATTTATTTTAATACCTACATAACAAAAATGGAAGCTATGATCCCGAATAATACAAAATTGCCCCTAAATACAACCCCTTTCCCCACCCCCGATAGAAGGGGAAATTTAATTCCATTCGTAGAACATAAACTGATTGGACAGATATTTTTTCCTAATGAATAGAAGAGGTTTAAGAATTAATTCTGAACACATTTGGAATATTTTTCTAAAGATTCTTTGATGGCAAAAAAACTTTTAACATTTACAAAACAATAAGCTATTAACATTTACAAAATAATAAGCCTAATCTGCAATCATATTTTCTTTTATGATTCGCAATCTGTAGCCCTTCATAAAGACGAGCCACTCTTCATTGTTTGGGCCTGATATTATTTTATTAATTTGGTAAAATAACATTTATGTTTGCTCAACAAAAAGAGAAGATTTTTTCTCATTTCCAATTATTAGAATCGTTATAGTTATTTGTATCACTAGTTCAGAAACTGCTATTTTGCGAGTGCGAGTCCTTTCAAAATATACTCGCACTCGCAAAATAGTTTCTGGACGTGTGATACACAAGATTTTTCGCGCCGACGTTTTTGTAAATTTAATAAAAATGTTTAATTTATTACTCACATTCTAAATGTCAGGGATTTTTTTTATGTTGGTATTATCTAATTGTCAGAACTGTACTTTTAATTTTAATTAATTATTTATTGTTCATCAATTTACATCTTCCATAAGTTTAATTACACTGTACACTTTATTTAATAAACATAAAACATAATTCATTTCTTTGTCTATTTCACGACTTGTCATTTCAGTATTATAACCTAAAAAATCAACATATTTTATTTGGATTTTACATTGCTAATTCAATTATAATTACTTACAATTTTGTTTAAAATATATGTATAAATATTCTGTTTTCTTGTATTGAAAATACTCAACTATAAATATTTTATCATGATATGTTTACCCCAATGCAATATTTTGACATTTCGTACGTTCAGGAGTTCGCTATACTAGTGATGCCAACATATAATCATAAAAAGTCACTAATTTTTGCCGGCCGCAGCCGTCAACACATGATTTCCGGACGATTTTTTGTTATGTAATACTGCTAATGCCGTACGGTGGCGCGAAAAACCAATGTGATTACTGTTAAGTATATCAAAATGAAATGAATGTTTACAACAAGGAAATTATTAAGAATGTTGTTCTACGCAATAAAAAAGGAATCTCAGGGTGGCGACTAACCTGGAAAACCGGGAAAACCGGGAAAAGTCAGGGAATTTTATATTTCTGGAAAAGTCAGGGAAAAGTCAGGGAATTTTATTCCATGTTAGGGAAAAAAGTTATTTGTTCTTTAAATTTTTTAATTTAATTTTAGAAAAATAACTACAAACTTTTATTTCAAAATGTATTTAGTTATTTTTAGATTTTATTGGCAGAATACCCTTTATTAGATAGATAGTATACCTTTATTGGCAACAAATACCCTTTTTGCTTCTTAAGAGTGTGAACCGCCATCTATGAAAATATAATCGAAGGATGTTTACTAATTGAAAACTGTTTTGTTTTGTCTAACGTTTCTACCGCGCTATGTTTTTTCTGTATGCAATATTTAAGGTTGTGTCTTTGCCTGTTTAGAAACACAAATTGATTTTGCTTTTACTATAAATTTAATAAAAAAAAAACAATTATATTACAATATATGATATAATATATGAAATGTAACCATAAATTCATAAATAAGTCAATATTCTAGAAGTCAGGGAATTTTTTTACTTAATCAGGGAAAAGTCAGGGAAAAGTCAGGGAATTTATTAATGTTACTTGAATCGCCACCCTGAATCTGCATCTGTTTGATTCTCATATCGCACTAGGCACCAAGCACTACGCAGTACGTTTCAAGATCACAGCCTCCGCGGATAGCAGATGGAACACTTCACTTCAGAAGAAGTTCTAAAGGCTGTAAGCGTTTGAGCGGAGCGCGTGAGCGTGTCCTGGAATCTGATATCGGTTTACTAACCAGGTCAAAGTTCATCGATATCGGTGCAAATGGTTTTTTGTTTAATCGGTTCGTATATCCAATACGTTTCTTCCTCTTCCTATTCATTCCATTATTTATTTATGTTACGTTGTACAACAGGAACTTATTCCCAATTACAATACAGGGTCCGCACTCACCGAGCCGCAGTGTAGTAGTTCATATAATTTTTAGTTTGAGTGAGATTTGAACTTGGGATCTCCGGATTAGAATTCCATCCACACCACCGTATTGACGGACAGCTACCTTACAGGATTTTCCGAAAAACTAAATACAAAAACAAAAATCACTGCGATTTGTTACATGGTAACTATTTTTTAAGACATAAAAAAATAATGTTTGAGGCATTTTTACGATAATTTTAATGTTGAAAACAATGTAATGTCAAATACACGGGTTATTAAAAAAGTGAAGGAAGTATCCATATCTCAACCATTTCGTTCCAAGTGGTTTCGCTGCGAAACCACTATTCAAATAATTTACTTTATGTTTAAATTTCACGGATAGCTGTAGGTCTCTTGTACTATAATTAGGATTAAGTTTATCTCAACGTATATATTATATCAATATATTTAGGCTCATTATATGCAGTTTTAATTATAAACATCTTTGGTATTTACATTTTTCTTCTAAAATTAATAAGGCTGAATCTATTGCCAAATGTAAATTTTACCATTTTTTTTTAATATAATAAAAAAAAGAAAATATATTGGGTATAATGATACCCGCGTTCATATTTTCGATGAAAAGTGGACCTGATATTTATCTAATTTTTAGATATCATAAATAATAAAACACATGATATGAATGTTAAAAAAGTTGTAGAATTAAAAATAAGCTTTAAATAAGCATAAAGTGAAACAAAAAAATGTATCAAATAATTTACTTTTGTGTATTGGGTCGGTCATAATTTAGTAAAATTTTAGTTATCTTTAAATATTGGGTGTAGGCAAAACAGTTTAGAGCCCGCTCTCTAACTATAATTATAAATGACTGACAGAAAGACAGAAAGAAGGAAAGAAAGACAGATGTTTAGTCTAGAGAAAAACAAAAAATTATTCTCCACGAAATGTAATTTTAAGACAGTAAAATGCAGAAGTTCCCAGAGTTTAGAAACAAAAAGAAACCGAGTATCTTGTGAATAAATAATTTTACGATTCTGATAAATACACAAGGAAAACTAAACTCAATTTTTCAAGTCAACATTTGATAATTTATTATTTAAAAAATCAAACTATACGTTTTGTGGTTGACTCACGTGAACCAGTTGAAAAAAATGTCATCAAAACAAAATACAATCGTTGCCAGATGTCCACAGACACTTTAAACGTGCTCCGAACTATTTTTATAAATGAGTACTCTACTTAGTTCGTGGAATGATTCCCATTTAAATAAGTAGTAAAATAAGATTTAAGAGCTTGTGATATAAAAATATTACCCACTATTTCATTTTATCTAATTTAGTATGCTGCTTCTACGAACATTCACCAGGAATAAGTATACACAGTGAATTCTAACAAAGTTGTCAATAATTTTAGGTTAGGATCAGGTTGCTAACTACGTGTTATTAGACAACTAATGGTAAATAATAGTTTAATGGCAGTTTATTTATAGAAAGGATTATTTTTAAGTTGGGATTATGAGTTGTAAATTACTAACTTTATAATCCGAGATATTTACATTCCGAATATACAATTGTGTGGTCAGTTTTAAACATGTTAAATTTGACTCACTACTATTGGTATTTTGCGCACAAATTCATTGTGTTGTAAATTGTTTGGAATAGTTTTTGCATTATTTTATTGTTTTCCGAAGTCTAGAAAAACTTGATGTTATGACCTATAGCGTCAAACCATACAAGGAGACAGAATCTCTTAAACACTAAAGAATATATTTTCCAGAAGTTTAATAATTAACATAGATTTTTATAAAAATAGACACGTTACTTGTAATAAATTCTTCTGATGGCACTACAGCCCATTTCGGGCCTGGGCCTACCGGACACATCGAGCCGCAGTTTTTTACACTACCGTACTGCCGGTCTTCGTAGTCGAATGCTAAATTATTTTAGACGTATAAGTGACTAGCTTATAGCGCCCGAGTGTGATAAATACATGTAACTGTATTTTGTATTTTACGACAAATCACACATTGTCGACAGGCGGATTCGAACTGACGAACCTTGGTTCGGGTGACGTCACAGTATGTATGGCCACCGCGCCTGTCTTGTCATAAATTTGAAAAAATAAAACAATATTTACAGAATGTTCATTTTATTTTGTCCACTATTGCTATCTCGAGAACTATAAGACCTACGAGGTCGGTTAAATTAGCAAACAATTTCTATTTTACAAGACTATTTTAATGAGCCTAAAAACTTTTCTTTCTATCTGCCACCATTTTGGAATTAAAATGATTAAATGAAAATCGTCAATTTTACATTATTGCTCATACAGACTGAGTCTGGGAAGACGAACCCCCCCTTAACTTTTTTATTATAAGAAATAGAAACATTTTCTTTATATGGAAGTTTTAGTATATTAAATATACTATTTTATGATACATATAGAAATTTTTTAGGCAAAGACAAAACACGTGAAACAAGTAACAAATAAATATCTGCATTGTTGTCATTAATTTTACCTTGTTACATTTTGTTCAATTTTGCATAGCCACCTAGAATAGTTGAATAAAAATAATTTCTGATATTTCTCAATTATCTTATTTATCTCGATTTTTTTTCATATACATTTATAACAAGTAATACATCATTGAAAAGAGAACAAAATGGCGGTTTTTATTTTAATAAAATAATTCTAGGTTCCCATTTGAAAACTAAAAGTAGATAGTCGTATCAAACTTGACTTTATAAAAAAATTCTATATGTGTCATAAAATAGTATATTCAATATACTAAAACTTCCAAATGAAGAAAATGTCTTAATAAAAAGGTTAAGGTGGGGTTCGTCTTCCCAGACTCATCCTGTATACTGTACATTTTTCAAAAAATAAAGACATCATCAGAATCTAAGCAACAAATTGCACTATTTTGCTTATTTAACCGAAATTGTAGTAGCACTTATAGTTCTTGAGATCCGTATTTATGTAATATTTTTTTATGGTTATTATAAAGGCATTAAACGATTGAACCCAGATACAATTCATAACCTTACCGCGCCCGCCTCTCCAACTTATTTTATATTTATTCGTGTAAATCTGCAATCTCCAAATTGCAAAAGTTTAAAACGTTTTTCTGGTTGCACTTCTAGTTAAATTTGAATAGATATTTATCTCCATGTCTTACCAATTCAAATCTAACGCGCTAAATTACCAGAACTATAAAGGAAAACTGTTTTCTTTAATATATTTACGTATATGTAAACGAGTAAGATAGAATCAATGTTAGAAAATGTGATAAAATTTAATTACAATTTGTTTGAACAGTACCTACGTAAACTAAACTATAATTGGTTATATTTTCCGAGAAATATGTTTAAATATAAAAGAAGCAATTTCAATCAAATTTTATTTATATAACTTTATATTTCTCTCAGACTAAATATTAAGCAGACCGAAATCGAAATGAATTATATTTAGATTGTTTGACAGTGAATTTTTTGACGTCATCATAATATTAAATTTATTAGGATTGAAATACATATTACATATCTCACACATTACCTACAAACGAAATCATATATTTCATTCGAATTTAACAAACAAAACTATTGTGTGTGTGGTGAGATACTACATCGGTGGTTGTGTAAGACGCATTTGATCTTAATTCTGATTGGCTGACCAAACGTCAAATAAAGGCATGCTTACATAGCATAAAATCTTGTGACAATGTCAGTGTTAATTATCATCTAAATAAATAAATATATCATCTCGCTTTTTACCCATTACTGGGCCTATAGCAGATCACGGTAAGTGATATATTTTTTCGCGTGAAGTGCGGTAACCAGCCGTAAAATCACGGCTCTTAAAAATGTTAGTGAAGGGAGAACCACAGGGCTAGTTTTAACGTGGTGAAAATTGTTTGTGACTGTGGGAATCGAACCCGGGTTCTCAAATCCACAGGCCGACTTGTTACCACTGAGCCACCTACATAATAATAAACATGGCGTACAATTTGATTCTAAAATGCCCTATAGATTAATTTTAACAATTTTTTAAATATTATTAGCAATACATCTTTGAGGACCATGATTTGACGGCTGCTAACCGCACTTCACGCAAATAAATATATCACTTACCGAGATCTGCTTCGGCAGTGTGCCATATCCAGTAATTGGTAAAAGGCGTGATGATATATTTATTTATTTATTTATAATATTGGTTCAGCGCTGTTACTGTCTCAATTTTTACTTCCTTGTACGAAGTAAAGGAAGTATTGTAATCGCGAAAATTTTCGGTTCTCAGATTTCAACGGAAATAGGTATTTTGGCCCTCCCTGAATCCATTTTGACTAATTTCGCCGTGCCGTCTGTACGTACGTACGTACGTACGTATCTCGCATAACTCAAAAACGGTAAGCCGTAGGAAATTGAAACTTTATATTTAGGACTGTTATAACATCTAGTTGTGCACCTCCCTTTTTGGTCATTATACAACTACCGGAAGTGGTACTTTACTTGAAGCCTATAATAGATTTTCATGAAAAACAATATTCAAATATAATTTAAAACTTTCCAAATTTGGTATATAAGACTACTATATTAATGGAAATAACATAATAGATTTTGGTTAAAATAGACTAACCGGAAGTGGCACATTACATGAAGCTGCTAACAGTTTTCCTTGAAAAAAATGGTATTATTTTAATTTTAGAAATAAATGCTGCTAATAAAAGATTTAGAGAATTAAATTCTGCGTCTAGCACATTAAGAATTTTTAATTTAGCTTTTTGCATAAACGAGATATCTAAATTTAAATACTATATATTTTTTGATTTTTTTAAAAATTAAGTTTGCTATGGATTAGAACAAAAAATAAAGGCTACGTTAGACACTATGAGAGAGGAATTCAGTTGAAGCCATACGTCGGACACAGGTGACGTGGTGTAGCGGTTAGCATCTCTGCCCGGCAAGCGGAGGGTCCCTGGTTCGAATCCAGGCGTCATCCGAATTTTTCTTTCATAAAAATTTAACTTTAAAAAAATAAAAGATTTAATGTCAAATATGTGCAATTAAAAAAATATCTATACTTTAATACGCGTACAAGGAAGTCATGTGGTGTCCACATCAGATTTGTTATGCTATGTAAATAAGTCAATCAAAATTAAGATTAAATACGTCCTATGGAACTACGGTGTGATCTCTCACCAAACGGACAATATACAGCGTGTGTTTCTAAATTTGATGATTAAACTTTGAGAGTATACAGGTGTCCCTTAACATACTAGCAATATTTTAGGTATCAATTTGGAGTCAAAAAGTCCATACAAAAATATATCCTATACTCAAACGTTAAGTATTTGTTCTTAATTTTATAATTTTTTATCTATAAAAATTAATTTATCAAATATAATTTTTATTCGGTTTTTAATAATTATACTATCATAACTAATATAACAAGTAATATGATATTCGCTATAATAGCATTATATTGGTAACCAAGGAAATTTAATTAGTGATAATTTTTCACTGTTTTAAATTTCCTTGGTTACCAATAATAATGCTACTTTTATGAACGTCACTTGAAAAAAATATATCGAAATTGAACCAATTAAATGAAAGTTATTTAGATAGTTTCCCACTAGTGAAATTAATAAGTAATAATTTTTCACTGTAATTAATTTCAATAGTGGGAAACTATCTAAACAACTTTCATTTTATTGGTTTCTTTTTCAGATGAAATCGTGATTCTATTCTACGTGGTAAATTCTCATTGTAATTGCATAATTATTTACAAACAAATATTCGAAATAACCCATTGCAATTGATGCACTGTGTGTCGTAAAATGATTTTTTTCTGAAATCGTCAAGAAAATGCCTACTTTCCTGACGCATTTTAGTATGGAAAGTAAGTGTTTACCTGACTCAAATAAATAAACTAAATAACTAAAAAATGTAATAAGATTTTTATTTATTTTTATCAATAATATTAATACTAAATATACAATTGCTTAAATTACTAAAATTTATGTATGACCCTGGCGAATTTGAAGCTAAATTTATTGGAGATTCAGTAAATAAAATAAGCAAATAGCACATTTGCTGACAAATTATTTTGCTTTTTCCAATCCATGAAAATTTCATACTCTTTATCATATCGGTCTTTGGACTTGCTCGGTAATAAATTTTTAAAAGCCGCAGTTGCTTGATTTAAGATTTCAGGAGGAGTACTTGAAAATACCGCCTCATACTCATTTTCATCTATATTTTCCAACATTATAAAGAAATCTTCCCTGTCAACAATATTACTTTTGACACAAATATATTCAATAGATTTTTCACATAAGATATTGTTTTCAACAACTTTTGTTATCACCTTGGATATGTAGTTTGCTGCCAATATGATTCTTACCAAAAAATTAAACATTTTGAAATATTTATTATTAATTATATTGATAAAATATAAATATGAACGATTTCAGAAAAAATAGTATATATAATACGTCACGAAAGTGTTTTACTTGACTCAGCGAATTAAAATACTCGGCCTGACGGCCTCGTACTTCAAACAACCGCTTCGTCAAGTAAAGCATCACTTTCCTGACTTATTATGTAATATACTATTGTACGCTATAATGAATAGTATCTGCAGCTTGTTGTATTCTAATTCTAAAACGTATTTAATTCGTAATATCGACGTATTCCGCGTTACAATAGTAATGCAACAATTGTAACTAACTTTTTATAGCTATTAACATACATAGGAATGTTATGAGTATCATCATAGCCGCAGATGTCAATTTGACATCTCGAATTTTAAGACTTTTAAGGCCTGTTAGTACTCATAATATCCGTGGTTTGTTCAATAGTTTATCGGTTTTAGAATATAAATACGTTAACGTCATGAATAAATATTTTTTTTTTTAATTCTTTTATGAATAACGTCATTGTCATCATTTTAGAAGGTGATCAAGTAACTCTGTGGTCTGTATGTTTTTATTTAAACGTCATAACGTGGTCATCTCTAATTTGAAAGACTGTACAATTAATATATATTATGATAAGCAGGAGAAGTAATATTATATTATTGTTGTTTTGAGTTGAGTTTGTATTAATAGTGTTATATTATCATTGTGTTTTATTTTTATTTACTTGACTGTTTTGACAAGTCAGTACTATTACCGTACAGTATACAGTTATTACTTACTTACCAGTCTACTTTTGGGCATGTAAACATAGGTTTAATATCCTGAAACCGTTAAATAAGTTTACACATTCAATTGTTATGAATTATGAATTTAAAAAAATATTATTCCGTTAGCAATACATCAAGTAATATATGTATATCGTTAAAGATGAATCATCAAAAGTGCATATATTTAAAACTTTGAAATAATTGTTTCTTTGAAAATTAATGTAAAATTACTAAAATTTTCATGTTTGTTATTGAATTGTCTTTAGATCAACGAAGCATAAATAGAAGAGTAGTTTTAACGTGTAAAATAAATAAAATTTCATTATTAGCTTTAGCTTTATTGTTCTGGTGTTTTAGCTGTTTGGCGCCAGAAACATTTTCACTAATTTATTTTTAGTTTCTTAGCAAATAAAGCAAAATTAAACACCTTCCTTGTCCACACAATACAAAACTATTTTTACTTTTAAATTATGTTAAACATCATACACTGTTTCTATGACGCCATTGTTGATAATTTTCAGTAGTGTTTTGTTGAATTCTTGAGAAGCGTGAAACAGTTGAACAGCGTTGGCGTATGTGTGAGTGTTTTAGTTTACTAAGGGGACTAGATTAAGATTCAACGTTCTATAAAGTTAATGTATACAAAATTCAATTTATTATAAGCAAAAAAAGGTTTAAGGTGTTTTGTTTATTCCAAATATGATAATGTTACGTTCATTTCCATGAATTCAACTGTGTATTTCAATATAGACTCGGAAATTAAACAATAACAAATCGTTCAAAGTTTAACGAAAATGTACATTCTACTTTGATCTGTATATTTTGCACATTTTTTCAACAAATTTATACATGGTTAAATGGAATATTCATTAAAGTATTTACAAACATTTACACAATCATAGTTTAATCAAGGTAAAACTTGCGTTTATTAATTAATTTTACTTGAAACTGACAGGAAAATAAACATTTGCCTGACCTTTAAGACTCAGGTAAGCTTTGCTTTGCATGCCTAGTCAGGAAAATAATATATCGCCTGCCTAGACAGATAATGAAAGAAATGTGAGTGTCTAGTTACTTAGCAACATAAAATACTGACCGAATATGTAAGTTAAATATTTCTTTGATTATAAATTTCAGGTAAAATGTTATACGTAACACGTCAGTAAAGTGTCGTACAGGATTCGTAAGCTGTTTCAAGCCTCGCTATCGCCTCGGCATGAAATTATCTACTCATTCTGTAGTTGAACGCGTTTTCCTGACTTTTTATGTAAATATTGTATTATATTTCAAAGTATACTTTGTTGTACAGTGTTATGTATAATAATTATTATTAATATGGGGTAGGTGGCTCAGTGGTATCGAGTCGGCAAGTGGATCTTGAGAACCCTGGTTCGATCCCCACACTCGACAAACAATTTTCACCAAATTAAAAATCTACTCCTGTGGCTCCCCCTCCACTAACATCTTTGGGGGCAGTGATTTTTAGGATTGGTAACCGCAATTCACGCGAAGAAATATATCACTTACCGAGATCTGCTCCGGCAGAGTGCCACACCCAGTAATGGGTAAAAGGCGTGATAATATATATATATATATATATATATATATATTTATTTATTTATATTAAATAGTCAAATTTGTTAAATAAAAATGGTAAAATGTGTTCATAATGTCTTAAGACTTAGAAGAAACCCGAAAGAAGTAAAGGAATGATTTGCTTAATTAGGTCAAATTTTGCTATTTTATCGTACTAATCCAATAAAGTATTATTTTATGAATACTAAACAGTATCATAAATCAAGTCGTTATGGTGCTATTGAACATAAACAAATTTTAAACAAATTTCTTTGGAGACAGAATCATATTTATATAAAACGATTTTTAAAATAAAATTAGTAATTTTTGCAGTTTTTTATTGAATAAAAATATTGTGTACATCTCGTCCGTGAAACATGTTTGGTGTAAAGAGATGTCGTTTGCTTTGGTTTCGATCGATAAGTTTATTCTTCAATAGGCCAAACACTTATTTCATAAGTCTACAAATAACTATTATTGTTAGAGAACAAAATAATTTTGACAATATTTCCTCTTTATTTCTAAGTTTTATCAAAAGTTTATGTTAAAAAACATTGATGATTTTTGTTTTCAGGCAAACGCCCAAAATGCAAAGAAACCACTTTGTCAAATGATACACGACTTTTTTGAGCCAGTGATTTACCGGCGATTCCAAAAAGTCTGGCGGGATTTGAACTCGATCCAAGAGGTGTTCCCGTAATTCTGGGTAATTGCCTGATCCACAGACGCTACGAAAACGATCACATTTCATAATAAATGAAATATATAAATAAATATATCATCACGCCTTTTCCAATTATACGTCATGTTAAAATTAGCATCTGTAATTGATATATTTTTACATGTGAGCAGCATTACATTAAAGTAGTGCAACTTCAAAGCTAAACAATTACATAAACCTCTCAAAATGGCGGAAATTTCAACCAGAGATCCACTTCCGAGTCGTATGTCACGCATTAGAAGCGCCAAAAAAAATGGAAGCTGTCAAACAATTAGTCACGCCTGAATTTATAAATCATCTTTTACAAGCCACGACGAAATACTAAAGAACAGAATAATTTCTATTTTGTACTCACTTTTTAAAGATATTTTCAAATAAGAGCTCCTGCCGGTGTTTCCAGGAATCTGCAGTCTCATGGAATCACAAATCTGCAAATAAAATGAGAGATTATTAGTATATAAACAAAATAAATATATAATCACCTATTATCGAGTGCGGTTACCAACCGTCAAATCACCCCCCTCCCGGGATGTTAGTAGAGGAGCCACAGAGTCGGTCTGTGGATTTGAGAACTCGGGTGCGATTCCCACAGCCGACAATTTTCACCACATTAAAACTACCTCAGTGACTCCTCATCCACTAACAACTTCGGAGGTCGTGATTTGACGGCTGGTAACTACAATCCACGTGGAAATGTATCATTAAAACTACCCCAGTGGCTCCTCCTTCACTAACATCTTTGAGGGCCGTGATTTGACGGCTGGTAACCACAATCCACGTGGAAATATATCATTAAAACTACCCCAGTGGCTCCTCCTTCACTAACATCTTTGAGGGCCGTGATTTGACGACTGGTAACCACAATCCACGTGGAAATATATCATTAAAACTACCCCAGTGGCTCCTCCTTCACTAACATCTTTGAGGGCCGTGATTTGACGACTGGTAACCACAATCCACGTGGAAATATATCATTAAAACTACCCCAGTGGCTCCTCCTTCACTAACATCTTTGAGGGCCGTGATTTGACGACTGGTAACCACAATCCACGTGGAAATATATCATTAAAACTACCCCAGTGGCTCCTCCTTCACTAACATCTTTGAGGGCCGTGATTTGACGACTGGTAACCACAATCCACGTGGAAATATATCATTAAAACTACCCCAGTGGCTCCTCCTTCACTAACATCTTTGAGGGCCGTGATTTGACGACTGGTAACCACAATCCACGTGGAAATATATCATTAAAACTACCCCAGTGGCTCCTCCTTCACTAACATCTTTGAGGGCCGTGATTTGACGACTAGTAACCACAATACACTTAGAAATATATCATTTACCGAAATCTACCACAACAGAGTGCCACACCCAGTAATGGGTAAAAGGTGTGATAGTATATTTATTTATTTTATTTTATTTTTAAAATAAATAAATCTTGTAAGTGAAATATAAATTATGTTGAATCGAATTATGTAGTATTGCAAATATTATTGTATCAGAGTCTAAATAACCTGAGACATTGAGAGCTCGTAAAATACATCAATAAAAAAATTGACATGTAAACATGCACCAGTATTACTAACCCCAATGTCAGAAATTAATTTGTTTCTTTCTAGAAAGTAAAATTAAATAAATTATTTATAATATATGTATTGATAGCAAATTAATTACTTTTCAAAACTCTCTTATAAGATTTATGTTTCGTTGCTTGTATTTTTTTGATCTGTCACTTTATTACTATTTTTATTCACGATTGATGACGTAAGCTAGTATAGCTAAAACCTTTAGAATATTCAATGTATATTATTATAAATGTAGTGATGTTTACGTCATTACTTTTCAAATAAAAAAGTCTAGTAAATATTTCTCCTTTTTTTGTTATTTACATGTTACGCTTATATAACATATTCCCAACTCGTACTACCTGTCATTTAAACCTGTTCTTATATCAGTAATGACGTCAACATTATCACATTTAAAATAAACTGTACATAACAATACCCTACGTCCCATCCCCAAATAGGCTAGCAAGAATTATTAAAATACTCACTTAACAATTTATTTATTAGATTTATCCTGCAATTTTTCGTCGCTTAACATTTCTATCGTGGCATGTCAGTTTTACCTCATCCACATTCATAATTACTTTTATACAAGCTCGTCTGTTTCCAAAATATTTATTTTTGTTATAAATTAGTTCAAAATCTTGAACATTATATTCTGATTAATTATAGATCACCATGAATCTCTATATAGTACTTTATGCATCAAGGGAGGGAAACAAGCGATTATTCCCATCTTCGGCCCTCGCTTACGTCTCGGTTTGCCAATTTCACACAAGGGATAATCGCGCCCTCCCGTGAAGCATATTATACTTTTCGTAACAAGTGCACAAAAATTACTGTCTAAAAAATAAATAAATATAAATATATCATCACGCCTTTTACCCATCACTGGGTGTGGCACTCTGCCTAAGCAGATCTCGGTAAGTGATATATTTTTTTCGCGTGAAGTGCGGTTACCAGCCGTCAAATCACGGCCCCCAAAGATATTAGTGGTGGAGGAGCCACAGGGGTAGATTTTATAAATTGGTGAAAATTGTTTGTCGGCTGTGGGGATCGAACCAGGGTTCTCAAGATCCACAGGCCGACTCGATACCACTGAGCCACCTACCCCATAAAAATTACTGTCTTATCGGGAGAAATGTCAAATATGGGTTGCGTAACTAGTTACCTAGGAAACGCCGCAAACAGCTAATAATCGTAGTCTCTAGGGAAAGAAACATGCTACCTAGGGAGAGAAACATCCTACCTAGGAAGAGAAACATAATGTTTCTCTCCTTAGGGGAGAAAAGCAGTGTTTCTCTTTCTAAAATTAGGGAATAAGAACGTGTTTCTTGTGCATGTGTTACGAAATATTATTTAAGTAGTTGTGTTGATTGAATTTCAGGCTTAAATAAAACAACAATTTTCAAAAACTTTATTTTTTCATTTTTTCAGCAAAACATTAATTAATTAAAGTACATGTTTGACATGTACACCTCATGCATTTATTTTAGTTAATTAATTTTTTTCTTTTGACTTTATAAATTGTTTTTTTATTAACATGTAACTTAATTTTTGTACATTTCTTGCTTGATAATGACGGAATGAAATCAATGGCCAAAACGTCGCTGTTTAAATGAAAAAATCAAGTTTTTGAAAGTTTTCGTTTTATTTAAAGCCTGAAATCCAATCAACAAAACTACTTAAATAATATCATTCGGCTTATTCAAAATTTTAAATCCTTTTGTGTTATTATTCATTTCATATTTAATTATAAGTCCCAATAGATTAGCTATTTTATAAACGTTTTGAGCAATTAATTATACAACTCAAGACAGTGAATAATGACTTCAGCAATTATAGAATTCCTTGCGACATACAATTTCTTGCATCTCAAATTGTGCACAATACATTAAACCAAATATTCATGATCTGAGATAATTGCTCCACCAAATTATGTGTGTTCCGATAAAATTTATAATCTGCTTTTTATGTTGCTACCCTGCACAACAGGTATTTGATTCCATTTACAATTCTAAGAATCGAATTTTTTATATAAGTTCACTGAACTCGCAAACTCTCATTTGTGAGATGAAAATTTGATCCATTAAACTACAACTGCCTAATTAGGATGGAATTATTAACTTGCCGAATGTCCCAAGGAAGATTATCAGTTTATTATCAATTGTATAAAAAATTCAAAGTAAAATTATGATAAGTAGAATTGGCAACATAAAATATTTTGCAGCAATTTTGTAAGCATTGCAAAAAATAAAGAGCATTTTTAGGCTTTTCATGTTATTTTCAATTTTTAACTAGAAAATTTTAAACAAATTACTGTCGTATTTTGATTAGCTTACTATTTTTTAGAGTGAGAAAGGCACATTATTATGTCTTATTTTGTTTACATTTAAATTGACAGTGTGAAGTTAACGTTGAAAAACTACCATTTCACACACACTTCAAAACGAACATATTCCTAAGTGGTGTAATGGATGGATGAGCTAAATATTTTTAAATTTTGTGAGTGCATTTTTTTATACCTACAAAATATAAATTTTTATATGCAAACTTGCATCTGACATTCGTTATAAAACACAAAACAAAAAATTGTCTATTAGCTATTAAAATGAATGATCAGTATTTTAATTCCTTACTATTACTGATTTTAAAACAATTTTTCGATGGGGTAGGTGGCTCAGTGGAATTGTGAACTTAGGTTCGATTCCCACAGGCGACAAACATTTTTCACCACGTTAAAACTAACCCTGTGACTAGGGTTGTGCCGTGGTCAATTGACCGGACAATTGACTGGTCAATTGACCGTCAATTGACCAAAAATATTTGACGGCCAAAAAAAAACGGTCAAATAATCTAAATGGAACCGCCACGACATCTGTTGTTCAATAGAAATAGCTACTTACTATTATTACATAAATATATCTAGTTTGGTATTCTGGGTTCTAGAGAATTTGCTTACTTTACTTTACAAATAAAATAAATACATATTATTTCATTTCATTACGTCTTTTACTTTATTTTGAATTTTATGTGGTTTTGTTTATTTGTTGTTGTTGGTTTTTCATTTTTAGTAATATTGGATGTAGTAAACAGTACTATATAGATAAATTACAATTTTAATTGTGATTTTTATTAAATGTTTCTTGGTCAATTGACCGGTCAAATAGTCGGTCAATTGACCGAAAAATATTTGACTGGTCAAATGCACAACCCTACCTGTGACTCCCACTCCACTAACATCTTTAGAGTCGTAATTTGACCGCACTTCACGCGAAGAAATATATCACTTACCGAAATCTGCAACAGCAGAGTGCCACACCCAGTAATGGATAAAGGATGTGATAAGATATTTATTTATTTTATTCATTTATTTATTTAATAGAATTATTATCGGATCTTGAGAACCCTGGTTCGATCCCCACAGCCGACAAACAATTTTCACCAATTTAAATCTACCTCTGTGGCTCCCCCTCCACTAATATCTTTGGAGGCCGTGATTTGACGGCTGGTAACCGCACTTCACGCGAAAAAATATATCACTTACCGAGATCTGCTTAGGCAGAGTGCCACACCCAGTGATGGGTAAAAGGCGTGATGATATATTTATTTATTTATTTTATAAGATATTTATTTATTTTATTCATTTATTTATTTAATAGAATTATTATCGGATCTTGAGAACCCTGGTTCGATCCCCACAGCCGACAAACAATTTTCACCAATTTAAATCTACCTCTGTGGCTCCCCCTCCACTAATATCTTTGGGGGCCGTGATTTGACGATTGGTAACCGCACTTCTCGCGAAAAATATATCACTTACCGAGATCTGCTTAGGCAAAGTGCCATACCCAGTAATGGGTAAAAGGCGTGATGATATATTTATTTTAATTATTTAGAGGGGAAAATTTGGCCAAGGCCGGTATTTGAAATAATAATTCATAAGTATTTAAAAAATAGTATTGAAATGTAAGATATTATTTTAGATTGTTTTAAAATAGTATTGATCACATTAACCATATTTTTAAGTACTTATTTGTCGAAGAATATGAAATATGTTGAAATATGCAAACCACGCGCAATAAATAAACGCGATCAAGCTTGTATTCCCAATAAAGGAGGTAAAATAAGCTCACATTTAACCGCATTCTTACCCCAAATATCGTTCCGCTGACCTACTTTCCTCACTTCATTTCAAATATTAAATTTCAGGTCCGCGTTGTTT
This sequence comes from Pterostichus niger, assembly GCA_947425015.1. Lineage (NCBI taxonomy): Eukaryota > Metazoa > Arthropoda > Insecta > Coleoptera > Carabidae > Pterostichus > Pterostichus niger. The sequence continues at coordinate 88,640 of CANDYQ010000041.1, forward strand.
GTCAACTGCGAAAAATAAATCATATTTCTTTTCAATAAACTAGCGGGAAACATTCTCATCACACTCGTTCCTCTACCTTCCAAAACACAAATTGTAAGTAAACTAAGTCGGAGACTACTTTGATCTTTTCTACAAATTAATATTCACAGTATTGTATGACAACGACCGAACGCGCGAAGTGTGTTAAATTCTTAAAATACAATAGACAAAAGTTGTCACTAGTCAGTGTGTTTGTCATTTGGAGGTGTTAATTCTCACTTCTACAAAATGTTAAAATAACTCTTCAAGAAACAGTGTCTGACATGATAGGGAAATACCTTGCTAACAACCATAGACCTCCCATTCTGGATCGTTTATTTTATTTTTCAAACTAATTTTCAGAACTGATATTTATTATTTAGGATGTAACACAAGGAAAGGGTGCAATTTTGGGTGCTGGTAGTAGCGATTATTATTATATGTGCCAATAAAAAGTGGTTTGAACACATAAAAATTAAATATTTATTTTTACAATGAACAAGAAATTCTCCAAAATATTACCGTCAATATAATAGTTATTTATATATCTAGGTTGCAAAATGTTCGTTTATGTTCGCCGGAAAAAAAGTTGCCAGAGGAAAAAGTAATTTTGAATTATTAATTTTTATGATACATTGCAGTAAAAAAAATCATTTCTTTTACTAATTGAGTAATTATTCACCATTTTTTCTTATAATTCACTTCAATTAAAGACGAATAAATAACTAAATAAATAAATAAAACGTGAATTTGTCCCGCGTGATGGTCGCGCGGGTTGAGGGCCTGACTCGCAACCATAAAGTCGTGGGTTCGGGTTCCGCCCGTGACGACCATACAAATGGAAATATCGGCATATGACCTTAGTAGTTGGTCCGATATATAAATAAAAAAAAAATAAAAAAAAATAAAACGTGAATCATTTGTTTAATTTTGTTTAATTTTCAAGGCGAATTTTCAACATTCATTCATTTTGTAACTATGGATATGATATATCCCATGTTTACCGTTAAAAAAAAAACTCACGATACTTTATCTATAACTTTTTAAATACAAAAAACAAAAATTGTCAAATATAACCTTTAATTATATCTGTAATGGATCAACACAAGACAAACCGCGTGTTTAAAATATATTTGAAAAAAATAAATAAATATATCATCACGCCTTTTACCCATTACTGGGTGTGGCACTCTGCCTAAGCAGATCTCGGTAAGTGATATATTTCTTCGCGTGAAGTGCGGTTACCAGTCGTCAACTCACGGCTCCCAAAGATGAAAGTGGAGGGGGAGCCACAGGGGTAGATTTAAATTGGTGAAAATTGATTAAAACATTTGATCGATATTGAATTGCAAATAGGCCTTGGAATGTAAACTTTCGTATTACACTAATAAATTAAATCTACCTCTGTGGCTCCCCCTCCACTAACATCTTTGGGTTGCGTAATTTGACGGCTGGTAACTGCACTTCACGCGAAGAAAAATATCACTTACCGAGGTATGCTACAACAGAGTGCCACACCTGGAATGGGTAAAAGACGTGATAATATATATTTTTTACGATTGCTATGAAAAGTTGAAAATTACGTTCTCATTTGTCATTGTAAAGTTGACGTTTTCTGGGGAACAAGCGAAAAAAATGTGAAATGCGTAAAAGATATTAAATGTGCACTTATTTCAATAGTTACCAGGGAAACAAAACAGAACTTATTACCAGAACGAATTTGTTTTCAGTACGTATACGTTTTTTAGTAATTTAAGAAGCAATCATAGAAAAAATTTACTTATAAACAGAAAAGAAAATACTAAAGTTATTTGTGTATCTAGGATGTAAAAGTGATCTTTTTTGACCAAAGTTTGAAATCAAGGCGAAAGCCGAGGCTAAAAACGAGCTATTTAATCGAAGTATATACAACAATTTTTATTTCGATTGTTCCACAGAAAACGTCCACTTTACGATGACAAATGAGAGCGTACTTTTGAATTTTTCATAGCTATCGTATAAAAGTTATTTTTGATTCTAGATTGCGAAATGTTACTTTTGCTTTCGGGAATGCAAAAGCATTTCGCAATTGAGTATCAAACAACTTTTTTTCGAAAACTATGTGCCAAAATGAGTAATAATGTAATGAGAAAATTTTGTCGTTTACGATTAATTAATGTGACATCTAATGTCTCCATGACAACAATGTATGTAATATAATTGCTATCAAATCTGGAATTCTCTGACCAGCAATTGACAGCTGGTTGGCAATAGAACAAACAAACGTTCTAATTTTTTTCTGCGATTTATTGGGATTCGCATTGCATTTCGCATTGCACTTCTCAAGAAACTATTCCAGTACACCAGTTAGCATCCTCAAGCGGGATAAATATGAATAATTGCTCAATTGGAACATTAAATATAAATTTTGTTAAAGAATAGAAGTATTGTTTCTAAGCAAAAAAATAAAGTGACAAATTTTATTCAATTGTGAGCCGTTCTTCTATCAAAAAATTACAGAATGCAAAAAACTTTTGCACCCTGCATGCAAAAGTCGTTTGCGTTCTGTAGACAAAAAAACACTCATTTCGCGTTTGATAGTTGTCATGTAAAAAAACTTTATATGACAGTTTTCGAAAAAAGAGATTTATTATATTCTCATTTTCAATGCAAGAATGCAGATTGCAATAATAGCTATTTATGTAACAACTACATAATGTAGGAATTTATTAGATGAGCCGTAGTTTAAAACTAAGTAAATGCAGCGAGCGAGACTGATAAATAAGGCGAGTCCTATAAAGTCCGATTATGTAAAAGTGGAAAACTAAACTTTATATTCGACTGTTTTGCAGACAATAAAATAGTTGCTACGAAGCAAATTTAATTACTTAACCTATAAAATAAATGTTTTTGGCGTTTGAAATATAATAAATAGTGCATGCAATTCATGTTAAAAGTGTCTTTATTGCAAAACTGGCAAACTTGCATCATAGCCGTCGGCGATCATTTTCTGGAACAAACTACAGCCACAAGAATGAACCTATATAACAACAAAGACAAAATTAATTGTCATCCATACACTTGGTGAAACTAGGTTTAATAAAATATAAACTAAACACTTGGCTAAGTCTCACAAAATTCAGCCTCCAAGTCACCTTATGAGAGTATCGTCAGAGGCTGGCCAGCACAGTTAGTAACCATAGACGCGTTTCGCTCTTATTAGAGCTCATCAGTATGGTATAACTCACTTCTTCACCTAGAACAAAGTTCACGTGAAGGAGCTGTGTGACGAAGAGCGAAACGCGTCTATGGTTACTAACTGTGCTGGCCAGCCTCTGGCGATGCCCTCATAAGGTGACTTGGAGGCTGAATTTTGTGAGACTTAGCCAAGTGTTTAGTTTATATTTTTTATGAATCTATATGCTTCAAATTTGGTATAGTTATAAATAAAGATTGTTTTCAGGTCGCTATCTCATCATTATTATATCAATTTGTTACTTTTTCTTGTGGTTAATTTAATATCAAAAATAGATGATTTTTTAACTGTATACAACAATTATCCAGGAATGAAAAATTAAACAATTCAGAGTTACCGCACTATTTCCATCCTTTATTTACATAATAGTGAAAAAATTAATAAAATATGTGCTGTTATACAGTCAGGATATGTTCCAGAAAAATAGCTTATTTTTCAAACCGGATAATAATTTGATAATTTCGTCTGTAGGCTCCTCGAGAATAATAAAACTAATGCTACAAAATACCAGCAAGCAATCTTAAATTTAAAAAATCTGATGTGGACACCACATGACTTCCTTGTACGCGTTCTAATCCAGAGCAAACTTAATTTAAAAAAAAAACACAAAATATATACTATTTAAATTTAGATATCTCGCTTATGCAAAAGGCTAATTTAAAAATTCTAGTGTGCTAGAAGCAGAATTTAATTCTCTAAAACTTTTATTTGAAGCATTTATTTCTAAAATTAAAATAATACCATTTTTTTCAAGGAAAACTGTTAGCAGCTTCATGTAATGTGTCACTTCCGGTTAGTGTATTTTAACCAAAATCTATTATATTATTTCCATTGATATAGTAGTCTTATATACTAAATTTGGAAAATTTTAAATTATATTTGAATATAGTTTTTCATGAAAATCTATTATAGGCTTCAAGTAAAGTACCACTTCCGGAAGTTATATAATGACCAAAAAGGGAGGTGCACAACTAGATGTTATAACAGTCCTAAATATAAAATTTCAATTTTCTACGGCTTACCGTTTTTGAGTTATGCGAGATACATACGTACGTACGTACATACGTACGTACAGACGTCAAGACGAAATTAGTCAAAATGGACTCAGGGAGGGCCAAAATGCGTATTTCCACTGAAATCTGAGGACCGAAAATTTTCGCGATAACAATACTTCCTTTACTTCGTACAAGGAAGTAAAAACGTGATTGAAAATATGAACATTATTATATTGCAATTTGTAGAAACGATATTTTTTTAATGATTATATATTTCAAAATTTTAAGGCTGACATTTTGTTTATAAAGTATTGAACAATACGTGTATTTTTTTGTAATCATAACAAACACTTCAGTGACGAGAAATCTAATGCTAAAGTTAAACAAAAATGCCAGTTCTATGAGACAGGGGTCGAACAGCCTTAATACTAGTTGCATAAATAACCACATATTCTAAACTAGAAAATGTTTATTTGGTGTTTTTACGCTCGTGACGTGTAAATGCCAAATATCAACGTCTTGACGCCTTAGTGAGTGAGTGTATTTCTTTTTCCTATTCAATTGACTTCTACAAAATTGACTTCTTTTTCTTATACAACTTTGAATGATTCAGAAGCTTCCGGAAACATACCAAACGAAATTGTTTCTCGTGTCGTTTCTTCTGAAATTACTTTATACATTTGATACGCCATACATCAATTTCGCATTTAATTCAATTGATTCCTTTTTTCTAACGAGCTAGTCTTCTAGCAGGAAGTAAATTTCACAGAAAACAATTATTTCTTGTTTAATAAAAACATATATAAATTAATATTTCATCACGCATTTTACCCATTACTGAGTGTGGCATTTTGTCATAGCAGATCTCGGTAAGTAATATATTTATTGGTATGAAGTGCGGTTACCAGTCGTCATATCATGGCCACCAAAGATTTTAGTGGAGGAGAAGCCTTAAGGGTTATTTAAATGTGATACCTACAAATTGTTTGTCGGCTGTGAGAATCGAACCCGTGTTCTCATATTCACAGTCCGACTCGATACCACTGAGCCACCTACCTCATAACCAATAATATAATAATAATAATAAATTTCTTTTTATTTCGATAAAATATTTCAAGTTACTAATTAATATTTTTTTCTAAATACTCATATAAGCAAAACTTTTATTTATTTTAAGTTTACGCACTTTACGAGAAAAAATATATCACTTATCAAGATCTGCTGAGGCAGAGTGTCACACCCAGTAATGAGTAAAAGGCGTGATGATATATTTATTTATTTTTATTTAAAATAAATTATAAAGAGAAACATTGGGATTTGAACGTTGAAACATTAATTAAGTATTTACTTTTAAAAATTCCAATTAAATATTAATTTGAATTATTTTATTCAATCTATTTAATAGATTGGATCGTTTTTGGAACTAATACTTAAATTTATCTGTCGCATTTTCTGTTTGTATTCCATTTCAACAATTCGGTAATATCGGATCGTGTATGTACGATGATATGCCATGTCAACTAGAAAGATCAAGTTTCAGATAAAAGACTGACGCATACAAATTTACTGTCTGAAGTGAGGGCTCAATTTACCGCTTTTATATTTACTTTAGTGTCGGTGAAAAGAGGAACAACTTATGCTTTTATACAGGGTGTTTCACAACTTATGGCACTCATTTTAACCCCATATAATACTCGACGTACACTTTACTTGAAGTAAACAGGTTTAGTGCCACTGGTTTGAGAGTTATTTCTAATGTATTAATAATTAAATTATAAGTATAATACTACTAATAGGCTGATGATGAAAATAAAATAAATCAATAAATATATCATCATACATTTTACCCATTACTGGGTGAGACACTCTGCTGTAGCAGATTTCGGTAAATGATATATTTCTAAATTGTTCACGCAATCTTTCACCCTCAATATACTCAATGTTTGAGCAATTTTTAATTCGATATACGTTGCACATGCCCAAAACAAAATAAGATCAAAACGTTGGGGCATATGCTTAAATGAGATAATGATACTAAAAAAAACAAATATAATAATTACTCATTTCATTCTCTAAGTAAATATAATTCGTAATTTTCGTAAAGCCGATAATATTTTGAAAATGTCATTTATGTTAATGCCAATTCTTAGTTGGAATTAATATTGGTGAAATTTTGAAATTATTATCAATGATAAGTTCACACCAATTACTACCTATACCAATAAGTAATATTGGAAGTGAAAGTTTGAATATTTCCTATTCGATCCAGAATTTCCAACATCATTGTTCCGCCGTCTGGGAAGAAACACGGTACCATTTCCTCAGAACGTGACGTCACAGCGTCGGGACGCTGCGTATAAATACCGCGTCTGTTCAGCCGCCGGTCAGTCTGGCGAGAACCGCCTTCCTAGTCAAAGCTCAGTGTTCGTTTAGCGCAAACGCGAACCACTCACCACCCTCCGGGACACAAACCCTTCCCGGGGTCGATACTAGCGCCGACACGCGGCGAACACCCACGCCACGCAGCTCTAGTGATTTTCTCTCTCCTCCTCGCACCGTTTTTCTTATTTACTATCGAGATTCGGCGCCGAGCGATCGGGTATCGGGATCTAGTTATCGCTGACAGACAGTTGTTTTCTTTGTTGTTTCGTTGTTTTTAATTTGGGTTCATGAGTCCAATTCATTGGGATTTTTTGGATAAGGACAGCGCCAAAATGTTGGTCAGGTATGTACATTTCATTATTATTATTATTACTGTAGTTTTTATTTATTGATTTGCTAGTTCGCTACTTCATAGTTTTCTACAGTTCTCCACATTCAAGCCATGTTAAATTGCTCTATATTTCACTTATCAATTCGTCTAGAAAGGTGAATGAAACTAAGTTTAATTCAATCAAAAGCATGAATTAAATTAATTATATCAAATAAATTGACACCAAATTCAAGTACTACAAATTTAGAACTGTGAACTAGCAAATAGATAAATGTCTTTAATATTATATATTCTTTAAAATAATTGTAGCAAAACTATAGAAACAAATTTTGTTGTTCATTTACATTTTTTATATATTGTCTAAATTTAAAATATTTATTGAATTTATTATTAGTATTCAGAGGTATTTTAATTTGTTATAGAAATTGATATTTATTTATATTATATTAATTTGCAACAACTACAATATGATATTTGAACTAAACAAAACTTTTAAAGTTGTAAAATTATGTCCGAAATAGTTTGTATTATCGTCGAAAAGAATCAGTGCCATTTCTTAGCAAAAACAAATCAATAATAGTTCCGCAGAAACAACGAAACTAGATGTTGCAAATAATCGCATTATGCGAACATGACATGTAAAATTAATTACCTAAACACGCTACATCAAATTATAGTAATTCAATAAATCCTACTTCAATTAATAACTAATTATATCAAAAATTAATTAGCAGCATCTAATTACAACTATAACTAAATTATCTAGTTGAACCACTTTGAGTCTTAAACTTAAAACCAAATAATCAATATTCGCTATTCTCAGACGTTGTTTACTGTGAAATTTGCGGTGGGTCGCGCATAAAATCCAAATTTCTAGCAGCAATTACCGATAACGCTGCGCGTCAGAGCTGCCTATCATAATGTAACACGCTAAAAGGTTCTAATTTTAGTCCCGCACCTACAGCGGTTATTGTACAACAGCTTGAGAAAATTGTTCTGAAGGCTTTGATGAGGAAAAGTTAAAGGGTTCATGTATTTGGGGATGTTGTTCACTTCAGTGCTGATGAGTTTGCTTGTCGTTTGTCTTTTGTTATGGATGTGAAACTGTGGGAGGCAACATGGATAACTTGAGAGCTTTATTAGGTACCTTTTTTATGGCAGGAAAGCTAATCTTGTATTTATTTATTTGTTTTTTTTTACATTGAAGCAGGAAACTAACATATTCGGAGGAATATGTTTCGAGATTTGTCATCGAAATTAAATTGCTTTTTCTTCAAATAAACGTGCAAAATGAAAAAAATAAACAAATTCTATGAAATATAATAATAGTAAGAAAGAATAAAAGATATAAATTGGTACTTCATTTTTTTAAAATAAAATACATAAATACAGGGTGTTTCTATACCGCTGCACAAAACTTTAATGACATATATAATTTGATATACTGATTTTGAAATTCGCAAAAATTAGGGTATTTCATTCCTAGCGAACATTTTTGTGTTACTGGTTTAATTCAGAATTTTGCGCCGCTTCTCCATACACTAACAACATATCCACTAATTCACTGTTGCTATACATTTTTCTCAAATTATTCCCATAACAACTTACCCTTTCAATACCATATACGAAATCAGACTAGGTACTCAAATAAAAATAAGGCATTACACCAGGTACCTACATAATAACTAATTAATAAATGATAATTTGTAGGCAGTATTTATACTTTTATTTCATTAGTAGCAATTATAAATTATTAAATGTACTATTAAGACTCAGTAAAGCATTGCTTTGCATGCCTAGTCAGGAAAATAACATATTGCCTGCCTAGGCAAGTAATGAAAGAAACGTGTCTGTCTTACTTAGAAACAAAATACTGACTGAATATGTAAGTCAAATATTTCTTTTAATTGAAATTAATTTAAAATATTTATTATTTGTTAATAAGTTTCAGGTAAAATGTTATACGTAACACGTCAGTAAAGCGTCGGACAGGATTCGTAAACTGTTTCAAGCCTCGCTATCGCTCAGCATGAAACTATCTACTCATCCTGTAATTGAACGCTTTCCTGACTTTTTACGTAAATAATTATTTCATGAATTAGCTCAAATACAAATTACAAATATTTGCATCTTATCAAATTAAATATTATAATTTTTCAATAAAATATTCTTACTTATAATTTAGTTAATCCCACCCTTGCAATAACTTTTAATGAAATGATGACATTAATAATAACAAGTCATTTTACTTAACTTACCACAAACAATTTAACAATTAATTTGACATTTGATAATTTGAAGCGTCAAGTTGAATTCCTGAATTTCTATTAGAAGTACAATGTTCTAGAATTCTAATTTAGCGATTGATTATTATTAAGTGCAAGTTTGGTGGTAGTCAGGTATTTAATATCTTAGTAGCATTCTATTTTAGATACAGCAAATTAGTTTCGAAGAATTTAGACATTTAATAATAAGTTCTATATCAAACTAAACTAGTATTTATATGCTACTCTGCACAACAGGAATTTAATCTTAACTTTAAACTGGAATTCGACTGATACTTGCGATGTTTAAAATTTGTAACTTTTATTTGTAAGCTACAATTACATATAATATTATAATCATAGGTAATATATAAATTTTGAATAGTTGTTGAATAGAAACGGACAGTTGAGTGTCAAAAAGGACATAATTAGATCCCGACAGCGTAGCTGGAGGGATTTAAATGTCAGTTGACGTTTCTACGCCGCAATTATGAGGAATTTTACGAAATAAATTCATGACAGGAGTTATATTCGATTGATTATATCCTGAATTTATGTTTAAATGTCGAAATGTGAAGTACAATTATCCGCCGTCAAATTACAACCTACAAAATGATAGTGGAAGAAGAGCCTGGGGGAAAATGTTAATGTGATGAAAATTGTCAGTTATGAGAATCGAACCCGGATTCACAAATTCACAGTCTGATGCCGAAAAGTGTGATATACTATGTTCAAAGATACTCCGTTATGGCCCTCTCAGCGGGTCTATTGTTAGGGATTTAAGCTTGATTTATAGGGGTGCAAGGACAGGTATGTATTCAGTATTTCCCAATTTAATTTTATTTATATATATTATAATAATAAAACAGAGAATTTTGTACAAATATTATTATTATTAATGAAGCAAAAAAAAAATGTTATATGAAAGTATCATTGTATAACAATTCGTCATTTAGTTAAATAATACAAATAAACAATAGTGTCATACATAACAATAAATACAAAATATTACACTGCTATACATATGTAATTTAAATAGTTATACACATTTGAAACTATTGCTTTCGCTTTTTGCGACAAAAATGTCCGTTTAATTTTATCACAATTTTCAACTAGTAAAACATCAGTATTGTCTTCTTCAAATGGTCGCCACATATTAAATACGTATATTGTTGACCTCAGTACGAAAGTTAGTATTACTACTGATTTTAAATTTTTGAAAACTCATTTATATACCTACTCAGTAAGTATGCCTTTGTTATCTTATTTTCCCTAATATGTAATAATACCGGTTTAATTTTGCGAATTCATTATTATTTCAAGTAAATCTGAAATACGTAATCCGCACAGAGATTAGAGATTTCCGAATTTAAATATTTTGCAATCCTACCCTGAGCGCCAACAGGTAGAATCTCTTACTGTGTGCGGTTCAACACAGGCTTAGTAAGTAAAAGCCATAACGGAATATCTTTGAACATACTATAGTATTAAATCATGCTAGTTTTGACAAAACAAATATACAGACACATTGCGTGTGTAGAGCGTGTGCTCTAAAAGTTTAGAGTTTGTGTAAAACGCGAGCGAAGCGAACCTTGTCTATAATTCGTTTAATATTTAAATAAATGTATGACATTTATAATAATTTGAGCTAAAATTTAATACAATAGTTTGCGTGCTTGGAACGTGTTATACGAGTTTAAATTTTGCTGCTAAAAGTGCAAGCGAAGCGAGCCTTGCCAAGCATATGAATTTGGAAATTTGCAAATTTTCTTGATAATGTATACATTGCCAGAATTTTATACTTTCACTATAACATAGGTATACTTCATTATCTATATCGAATATAAAATATACAGGGTGTTTCACAACTTAGAGCAAAAAATTAAAGGGTATATTCTGTACGACGTGCTGATCATGAAACAAAAAGATTTTTTTTTAAATTCGAAAAATTAAGGGTTGTTAACCTAAAACATTTTTTGTAGTACTGCACGGGATTCGCTTTCCTATTAAACACAAACAATGAAGTATGTAACAACTACGAAAGGATAATTACACAATTCAATTATTACCAGTTATTTATAATAGAATTTTATTTAATTAATAACTTTAACATAATCATCCACCCAGTGGCAGTGGCAACAAAAAATTTTGGACTGGGAAACATAAAAAAAAAAGTTTTGCGATTTAAAAAAATTCTTTTTGTTTCATGATCAGCACGTCGTACAGAATATACCCTTTAATTTTTTGCTCTAAGTTGTGAAACACCCTGTATAAATATATCATCACGCCTTTTACCTATTATTGAGTGTTGCACTCTGCCTTAGCAGATCCTAGTAAATGATATATTTTTGCTTGTTTAGTGCGGTGAAAAGTGAAAAGGTATGGGAATCGAACCAGGATTCTCAAATTATTCACAGTCTGGCCAATATCAAATATAAGATATAAATTAAAATAGATGGAACAGAATAGACAGAAAGATTATTTTTCGACATTTTCACAGTGACATATCTCCGCTTGTTGTACCGCCCCTATAATAACTTTTGTCAATGTCAAAATATTGGCTATCAAACCTAAACAATTTTGTTAGAAGATTCAATGAGCAGTAAATTTTATCTTTTTAGTAAACAGTAAACAAATTGAAATTTGCGAGCTTGTCCATAAATTTCCTTCTGACAAACATTCATATTTTTCGTATAGATGCAATTAAAAAGCATTAATTTCAAAATTTTTGATTTCTTGCCAAAGAGGCCATCTGATTTTAAAATTTCATTTACATAGTTTTTAACTTTCAAATGTAGGTGGATTTTGTTTTAAAAATAACTAATTGTGTATAATTCATTTGTTCAATCACGGCTCACTATAATAAAATTATTTTGTCTGTTTGTTAAATGATTACATGTATATATAAATCCTTGAAATGATAATTTTGGCAGCTATTCCAATTTCTGTGAAATATAAACATTACTCAGATGTGTGGTTTCTAAGAAAAATTCATCATATATCAGTTAGCATTTCATAATTAATTTAAAACATAAGATTTTCTTTGTGAAAAAGTTGAACATAATGTTAAGCTAACGCGAATATAAATTATATAATAATGTTAAGATGAGATCAGAATAGCACTTTGCTGTTTATAAATAATTTGTTTGAAGATTAAACAAAAAAACTTCATAAAATTTTCAATTGCATAATCAAAATGTAAATTATGTTCTTAGGTAAGTTTATAAATATTCAATTTGCGGTTTTTTCACTCTTTCAAATGTAACATGAATTAAAAAGTAACGAGAAAAGATAATACACTTTTCAAGTTTAGCTTGCGTTCGCATTCTTTCGTACTAATTAAAATAGTTACAATGTTTTAGTGCAAAAAGAAAGAGAATAAATTCTTTGTGCTAAATGTTGAGATGAAACCCAGAATTCGAATTTTCACCAGACATAAATTGCCCTTGTAGAAGCCTCGATATGACGGCTCCTAATTACCTGATGATATATTTATACGTTATGTCAAACGAGAACATATTTACGTCATTGAATATGTTTATGATGCAAGACATATCAATCATTTTGTTTCCGTCATTTATATTTTATATTGTGGGTATAATTACGTCATTCTTTTAACATTACTTAAGAAAATAATAGTTATTTGTACAACTAGAAATAAAAGCAATACTTTTGACATGAATTTAATGTTTGACGCACGACAGTAAAGTCGAAGTGTATCAATCAAATGGGCGAAAAAAAGATACTTTCATTACGTGTTGTACACATATTTGTTTGCATATTGATATTGGATTAAAAATTATTTTGACAGATGTTGAATTATGAATGCATGTTGATAAACTACCAATTTTCAAAAGAGTTTTAGCTAATTCTGAATTTTTAATTAGTCAAATTAAGCTGCACTATATTATAAAAAATAAAAATAAAACTTAAACAATTCCGTTACCAATTGGTTTTCGTGATTTGGGTTTAAACTCGTTCTAATTCAAAATTCTGGGGCGACTAGAACTTTTTAGAAGATTGAGTTGTATGTGAGCTCCAAAGAGATAAATAAATACAAATAATTACACTAAAGCATGTAGTATTGAATTTTTTACACTATTTTAAAAATAGATTGCTAGTTAAGTTAAATACTTTTCTAAGATCGTGGAAAAGTAAGTCATTATGAACTCATTTCCAGTGCAAAAATGATTGCTTTCCATACAGCTAATGGTAACCATGCGATAAAATAGTTGCTGCAAATCAAATACATAACCTAAGATAAATTGTAGAGAATTTTTTTTTTTAAATAAAAATAAATAAATATATCATCACGCCTTTTACCCATTACTGGGTGTGGCAATCTGCCTAAGCAGATCTCGGTAAGTGATATATTTTTTTCGCATGAAGGACGGTTATCAGCCGTCAAATCACGGCTCCCAAAGATATTAGTGGAGGGGGAGTCACAGGGGTAGATTTAAATTGGTGAAAATTGTTTGTCGGCTGTGGGGATCGAACCAGAGTTCTCAAGATCCACAGGCCGACTCAATACCACTGAGCCACCTACCCCATAATAAATATTTTTTACTTTTAAAATGTCATGATATTAAATTAAAACTAGATTGTAGAAAAACCAAAAACAAAAACTGGTGTTAAAAGTGACACTTTTAAACTATTTGCATAAATAACTATTATCGTTCGTTGTTGTAGTTTTAAAAATGACAAATGAATAATTATTATCTTCCCATTTAACACTGTCTATATATTTATTATTCTAATTAGAACAAGAAGAAAATTCATTTATCCTTAATCCAAAACTAACACGAAAAGCTTTTAAAATATTTTCTTAAATTAATTAATTTGATTTCATTTAATTTGTGTAGGCATAAATTATTTATTTACAAAGCAAAAACTTGAACTAACTTCTATAAATAGATATTTAAAACGACATAAAATTATTATTTTATTCATAATAAAAAATATATATTATAAAGCAAGGTTACAAGCTCATATATTAATAAAAAAAACAATATAATCAAATAGGTTATATAAAATATGTAAAATAATAATATTTATTATCGTTGTTGTTTATCAGATCGCCACGTGTTTTGTAATTAATTTCTTGTTGTGAAAATATGTTGCTGATAACAGAGTTATTAATTAATTTTTTAATTTGTTTTGTTTACCATAAATATTTACATCCCTCGCTGAAATAGACGCAGTTATATAAATATTATTTTTCTGAATCTTTTCTCGACCAGGCAAGAATTTTTTGTGCGTATCTACCATCTTACCAATTAGTATAATTTGAAATGAACTTTAAAGTTTCAAACTCAACTTCGTTGCGTTATTTATAGAAAAGCAATTAGAAATCACCAGTAATAAATTCTGATTATCCTCAACTTTTAATTGAATCAAAGTTTTGATAAATCACTTTAACAGTCTTGTAACGAAATAAGAACAAAATTGAAACATGCTTTCATCTCGAATAATTTGATACCACTCCAAAAATTTCATGAATATTTATATTTCAAGGCCACTCATACTTTACTAACTTAAATTTATTACAACAAACTGTTTTTATATCGTTAGATCAATTAATATTCTTTAATTTTAAATAGCTCATCTGACTTTCAAATCAAAATATTTTGCCAGGGATGTTAATATATTTACTTTGTATTTTATAAGTTATTTTGTATTGAAACTATAATTTACACAGTAAATAAAATATTTAAAAATATACGAGAAGCTTAATAAAATACGTGACTTTACTACGAAGTTCAAAACACCAATACAAAAGATTTTATTTTGATTCGCAGTTAAATGAAAAATTAAATTTATTTGCACCGAAATATTATATTTAACTTATATTGCAAGTTAGGGTAATTATTTTAATCAGTAGGCGATTAATTACCTATATAATTTATCAGCTAAACATATTTTCAATTAATAAATTGCAATTAACGAATACTGGAATAACGAATTTAGGATTTATTGGCAGCTGAACACTAATTGAAAATTAGTTAATGACTCTTTAAATGTAATTGGCCATTAAATCAGTTCATTTAACTATAACTTTCATTTATTACTTGATAGTGTGGATAAGCAATGTGCACATTATTCCTCTAGGGAGTTTATATTATTTAGACAGTTTATCAGTCAAATATATGTACAATGAAACAAATAAAAATCTAAAAGCAGATGCAGAAGTTGCATTTACATTTTTTGGAAATTGGACATATTTTCTAGAGATTCAGATGAAATTATCTTTATTAGTCAGGTTTTTTTTGTCTAAAATATTGAAGTAATCTTCAAGATCAAAGTTGTCAAATCTTCGATTTGTAATGTTCATCTAAAAATCAAATATATTTCTTCCTATTTCTAGGTCGAGAACTTCATTTATCTTAAAACGAAATTGTATAAAATTTACAGTTTTTATTTTGCAACAAAATACTAGTTGACCTTAGTATAGAAAGCTTAAAATATCTTTGAAAACTTTGTGAAAAATTAAATTGAAAATTGATAGTAAGCAATAAAAACTTGAACGAAAAAACACCATCAAGCGAAAAACTACTAAAAAATATTTCCCATTTCCAGCACCTAAAGTTACACGACACACGACATTTCAAATACTTTTTCTTCTTCATATTTTTACAATCGACAAGAAAACGACTTTTCTTTTGTGACAAGTTTCATAGAAACTTCTGTCGAACCGGGAGAAAACTTAACACAGATCTTAACAAAATGCTGGAGAGCTTAGAGTTGAATTTGGAAAAAGCGAAGCTTCTGAACTTTGACATTTAGTAAATGGATTTTCCCTGAGGTGCAATCTTCCCTTTATTGTAGACTTTAACTCCGTAGTTGATTAATTTTTACCCTCAATCGAATTGGAAGTGAACCATAAAGACATTAATTTATTAACACAATACGACTTCCAACGTTTCACGCACGCGTAAATAAAACCCAAAGCCGACGGAAAAGAAAAAAAATGTAGGAGACAAATCCTCTTTGATGTCAAGCATCCTAATAATTTCAGCTTTCGACTAATTTAGAATTGTGACGAATTATTAACCAAAGTATCGTGAAATATTGCTTTTGTTCTCTAATAAATAATGAGTTAATTTTCAGATTATTACTAGATTTCAGATAAGTATACCTAATCAGTTACTTAGCTGTGGCAGATCTCGATAAGTGATATATTTCTTCGCGGGAAGTACTCCAAATAAATATAAAGTACAATTTAGTTACATGTTTTAAAATGTCTGTAGATTCTTTTGAATATTGTCTATTAATATTTATAAGTACGGTGGTGTGGATAGCGATACGGAATTCGAATCGGGAGACCCAGAGTTCGAATCGCACTCAAGCTAAAAATTATATAAACTATCACACTGCGGCTCGGTGAGTGTGGACTCTGTACTGTAATTGGGATTAAATTCCTGTTGTACAGCGTAACATAAATAAATAAATAAATAAAAATATGAAACAATAAAATTGGTTCAGCGGTGTCTTTGTCACAAGTTTTTATGCTATGTAAATATGTGTTCATTTTAAATAAAATAAATAAATATATCATCGCGCCTTTTACCCATTACTGGGTGTAGCACTCAGCCAGAGCAGATCTCGGCAAGTGAAATATTTTTTCGCGTGAAGTGCTGTTTCCAGCCGTCAAATCACGGCCCCCAAAGATGTTAGTGGAGGGGGAGCCACAGGGGTAGATTTAAATTAGTGAAAATTGTTTGTCGGCTATGGGGATCGAACCAGGGTTCTCAAGATCCACAGGCCGACTCGATACCACTGAGCCACCTAAATAATAATAAAATGTATCTTATACAACTACATTGTAATCTCTTACCGAACGAACTATAGTTACTGTTACCGTCAGTACGGTGGTGTGGATAGCGATAAGGAATTCGAATCCGGAAATCCCGAGTTCGAATCTCACTCAAGCTAAAAATTATATGAACTATTACACTGCGGCTCGGTGAGTGCGGACCCTGTACTGTAATTGGGATTAAATTCCTGTTGTACAGCGTAACATAAATAAATAAATAAATAAATAAATAAAGGAATATGTATGTGCTAGTTAAACGTTATACTTGTATATTTGTTTGCATTTGTTGCAGTTTCATGATTAACTGTGTAAATAATATTAGTTTTTGGCAACTTTTAAACTTAATTTTAGCAGTAAAGAAATAAGTATTACTTGCTTTATAAGCAGAATTTAATTCTCTACAACTTTTATTTGAAACATTTTCCTGTAAAGTAATTCGGGAAGCAATGGAGTGGAAAATTTCTTTCCCATTTTAATCGATTATGCCTATGGCACAGCTTTTGCGAAATACACTGTAGCAATATCAATGACTTATTACTACCATTCAGTCAACGATTTTAACTTCTCATTCTTATTTCTGTCCGTAGTAACAAACCATAATATGTTGAGCTGGTAGCTCCACATCTGTCAAAACAAATCAGCTATCAAATCCTAAAAATCGCATGACGAAGTATTCTATACACAATCTAAAAATAAGTTCACTTACACCTTAAAATAAACCCGAAAAAATTAATATGAATCCGACAAGTGATACCGTATTTTTAGCTGGTCACGCACAACATTCTAAATATAATCAACATTGATGTATTTATATTCAGCAAATGATAGCAAACAGCAGCCCCTAGTAGTCAAGAAGCCTTGTTCAATAAAATCTAATCAATACTGGTTGAACTTCGTTACTCTCGTGGGATCGGAGTAAGCTTGGACAGAGCGCTGGCAGACCAAAACAAAAGAATAAAAATATGTGAAATAGTGTCTGCGAGGATATTGTTGACTTTACATAGTGCAAATATTTCGTTCTTTTCTACTACTGAATTTAAAGTAGTGTTTCAAAAAGACGAAAATGATGTCTAGACATATTATTAATGGATTTTTATTTTTATTTTCTAAAATTTATATAAGAAAATATGTTATTAACTTTTAGAATAAGCTTACTTATAATTATAATCAGTATTATGTTTACAAACATATAAAATAATTTTATCTATGATTGCTATGAAAAGTTGACAATTACTCTCTCATTTGTCATCGTAAAGTTGACGTTTTCTGTGGAATAATGGAAAAATATCTTTTTTGTGCCTCTCTAATGTCAACGCGCGAAAAAGACGTTAAATGCGCGCGTTTCCAATGGCAACGCGCGAAAAAGATTATAAATGAGCGCTTATTTCAGTAGTTACCAGGGATACAAACAAAACAGAAACTTATCATATTGACAGTTAACACAATGAATTTATTTTGAATACGTATAAGTTTTTAAATAATTTTAAGATGCAATCGTAGAAAAAATTATGTGTGTATCACGAGCGTAAAGAATCACTGTACGCTCTTAATACACAAGTAACTATTTTCAAATAGGATAGATGACCATAATCCAATATTTTTTATGTATACAGGATGTTTCTGAACTTTATATTCAAACTTTAAAGGTATATATTACATAATTTACTGAAATAAATCTTGAAATTCTCATAATTACATGCAATTTACCTGAAGTAAACATTAAAATTACGAGATAAGCACTAAGAATAGTCATTGTACAAGTATAATAAATAAATTGTAGTGTTTACATTATGCCGGGTGATTAAGAAAATGGCTTCAAATTGTGTCATATATATAACTTAATACGGATCACGTTCTAAAAACCAAATGATAACAGAATTATTGATTTTATTTTTATGTTACGCTGTACAACAGGAACTGATTCCCAATTACAGTACAGGGTCCGCACTCACCGAGCCGCAGTGTGGTAGTTTATATAATTTTTAGCGAGATTTGAACTCGGGATCTCCGGATTCGAATTCCGTATTGCTATCCACACTACTGTACTAACGGATTATATTAGAGTTTATACTTTTTTGAGAATTAAATTAGCTTAATTTAACTGACCTAAAATTCAGGATTAGCTCAACCTTTTAAAAAATCTAAAAATAACGCGCAAATCAAAACAGCACTGATAAGTATGACGTAGTTATTCATTGTGACATATGAAACGTTACTACGGCAACCGATACAGTTGACGAATGCCAGTAGCCTGGTTGACATCTTTGAGCTTTGTAAATAAACAATTGTGCTAGTAACGTTTCAAATATCAAAAGGAATAATGACATCATAGATTATTATTTGAACAATTTTAACGCATATAAAAACTTCCACATATATTTTTAGAAAAGTTTTAAGAAAATAGTTGTCAGTTTCAAAATGTATTTATCTTTGTTTTTGTGTTACCATGACGCATTTTATCTTCTCTTCATTTCATCTAGAATTACATCAAATAATGATTTCTGTTCTAAGCCGATTGTACTCGGTTCAATGATTGTACCTAATATACTTATTGTCATAATTTGATTCTGTCTTATATTAGAAGCTTTTCAACACAAAAGGGTATTTATCTTACAATGCAGATATATTGATTTTTATTCAAATTAAGCCCCAAGCAATACCCAAACAGGATTTCAAATTACGTTATAGAATATAATTTATCTATGACCATATATGTAAGTAGGCCATTAAAAACTATTTGCAAGAACAGTACATGCTTGTTTACGGTTGCTAAGGGTTTACTGCACTAGTTACGCAATATGTATATATTAAGTAACTATTCTCAAGAATTTGTTAGGTGGTAACACTGCTGTTTGACAGTTGATGTTACGGATATAACCTAACAAATATTCTGTAATTGTTGTTATTATTATTTATGGTCATAGATAAAGTATAATACACATCTCGAATTGTAACGCAATTATATTGATCGTGAAATTACTGCACTCGCCAAGGCTCGTGCGCAACTTTTTCACTCGCACGTAATGTGCTTGTTACAATTCTCGATATGTAATATACTATTATCCAATTACTAGAGACAGTGCATTCCAACTTTAACTTACTTGCTGCTGTTATGAATTATCATCGTCTCAAATATATTAAAACTTCTTCGTTCGGCGAGATATTACAAATATTAGAAATTAAGATGTATTTTATCTCAATTTTGATTGACTGATCAAGGATGATAAATACAAATAAACATGGCGTACAATTTGGTTAAATGTTCGAACAAGTCCTATAAATTCATTTTATAAAACTTTCAAATATTATCTACCCACATCTATAAAAATGTGAAACAATAAAATCGATTCATCATTTCAATTTTTGCCTCTATGAGCAAATTTTTGTTTATCAAAACAATCACGTATTATTAAAGCGAATGATTTAGTTTTCAGATAATTTATGCAATGTAATATATGTTTGAATTGTAGTAGTTTAATAAATCAACTCACCTTGAAAACTATTCTAAGAATCACTATTACAGCTATCACACAACATTCGAGGCACATTCAACGACTGGCACCACAAAAACAAATGAAATAAATGTGTACTTATCATCAATGAACAATTAAAAATAAAATTAATAACTACATAA
Organism: Pterostichus niger; assembly: GCA_947425015.1. Classification (NCBI taxonomy): domain Eukaryota; kingdom Metazoa; phylum Arthropoda; class Insecta; order Coleoptera; family Carabidae; genus Pterostichus; species Pterostichus niger. The sequence goes on from CANDYQ010000041.1 coordinate 109,312, forward strand.
TGAAGCTACTGAGTTTAATTAATGATTAGTAGTTATGCAAACATTGTACAAATAAATTTAGCTAATAATAAACTGGATACACTGATCGACAAATTCAATTATCCGCGATGTTAGAACATTTAAATATTATTCGAATTTTATGTCATTGATAATATTAAATCAATAAATGGGAGTTTCATGTGTCTTATCGGCCATTTTGTAAAATTTTGGAGCGATGTATAACTTTGTTTACATCTACAAACAAATTGACAGGCTAACAGATTTGGGTTAATCACTTTTTCGTGTTCTAAAGGCCATAAAACGTACAGTTTTACATACGGAACGAAATGAGTTCTTGGCTTGATTACAATACATGCGTTCCTTTACGCTAAACACATAAAAAGTAAAAGCAACCACATAACTCTTATTAATTAAAACAATTTTTAGTTAAACTTCTAAATTATTGTTTCGTTTTGAAGATTTGACGTTTTAGTACACAACATGAGATAGTACCTTCGTCAGGATAAAATTAAAATAATAAATAAACAAAGTTTAACTATAAACAACTTTTGTTATTTGTTATTAAGATACTTGTTTATAGTTAGATTTGGTTTATTTGTTAATTAATTTTTTTTAACGAAAATATATCTTCGTTGAATGTACCGCCAAGTTAAATATAAATAAAATTATACAACTTCAACCAAAAATTGATTTCACTATGAAATATGTTTTCTGCTTCAATGTCTTTCTACGATTGCTATGAAAAGTTGAAAATTACGCTCTCATTTGTCATCGTAAAGTTGACGTTTTCTTTGTCGCGCGTCTCCAATGGTAATGCGTGAAAAAGATATTAAAAGCGCGTATTTCTAATAGGAACGAGGGGAAAAGTTATTAGATGCGCGCTTATTTCAATAGTTACAAAGCAGAAACTTGTCATATTGACAGAATGAATTTAATTTCAGTACATATATGTTTTTCAATCATTTAAGATGCGATAGTAGAAACAATTATGTATGTATCACGAGCGTAATAGTTATTTTTCTACTTCCGTTAGGAAATAGACGTTTTATTTCACTTATTTAAGTTAGGTAATGAACTGCATTATTTAACTAGTGAAATAATGAGGTAACATAGCAACAGATATCTTGGTAGACGAATTCTGATGTGTTATTCTTTTATTTTTTGAATTTATAACTGTCATTAATATGTCAAAATTACATAATTTCTAAAACGCTCTTTCGTTTTTATTAGAACGGAAGTAGAAACAATATTGTATGAAACTAGTAAAGAAATAAAGGTTATTACCTTACTTATGTGTTTAGATAACTCGGCTACGTCTCTTTCTGCAAATTTCACATGCGTAAAATAATAACCTTCATTTCCTTACTAGTTTCATAAATAACTATTACGAACTAAGTGCGGAAAGACGATTTTTGAAGCACGAGCGACTGCAAGGAGTTGTAAGTGAAAACAATCATAGTCCTGGGGATAAAATCGAGGTACAAATTAGGTTTATTATTTAACAGGCAAGAGGTCACGAGTTCAAATCTCTCCACTTCAAATTATATCAAATAATACAATTGTGTCTGAGTGGTTCTGATTCCATTATAAGCTGTAGGTTCCCTGTATTGTAATTGAAATTAAATTCCTGTTGTGCAGAGTTACACATAAATATCATTTAGGTTTGAAGCTTCGAACGCTCACATAAGCAACAGCGCTAATAATTATTATCCATGAAATTAGTCTTTAGTTTAATCCTAATCACTAATCCCGTTGAATTCTCACTCATGCAAACCTCTGATAACATAATTACAATAATCCTATATCATAACCGTTAACAAAACACTTCTATCCCATCCTGAAATCACGGTCACTAGATCTCAATAGCATCCCCTACACATGTGCGTCAGTTAGTGGTGCTCGTATGCCGGGAGTTTTGCACGCATTGAGTCGTAATGCCATGTGCAGGTGGCCCAAGAGGCACACGGGCACACCCGATAATGCCAGCCACGAGCCGCATGTTTACACTAATCAAGTTAGCGACGCATCCGTGCGCGAAGATGACGCTCTGACGTCAGAAGGTGCGGCAAGGGACGACAGGCGCCACCGGAAACGTGTGGTGTTTCACAGGCGTCTTAGATCGCGGGAAACAAGACGGAATCTGTTTATAGATGAGAATATTATTAGAGGCAAGGTGTGGAAGAACAGAGACGGAATAGGCTATTTTTAGACTATTTATATTTTTTATGAGAAATCATACACGTGCCTAGTTTTATACCACTTTTTCAAAATTCATATTTACACTCAAACTCAAAATTATTACATAAAATAAATAAATAAATATATCATCACACCTTTTACCCATTACTGGGTCTAGCACTCCACCGTAGCAGATCTCAGTAAGTGATATTTATCGTTGCGTGTAGTGCGGTTACCAGCCGTCAAATCACGGTACTTAAAGATGTTAGTGGTGAGGGAGTCACAGGGATAGTTTTAACGTGGTCAAAATTGTTTGTTACCTGCGGGAATCGGACCCGGGTTCTCAATTCCTCAGGCGGACTCACTACCACTGTCCTACCTCATTACAATATTAATGATTTTTCCTAATCCTTTTTTCCTAATAATACTTTTTTCCTAAATTATTATTTTTATAACCTAACCTAACCTAACTTAAACACAACGAGGACAGACTTCAGTACATTAGTAAAAATATATTAGGGAAAATGTCCACCTCCAAATATGAATTAATTATTACATTTACAATAGAAATAAAAAATATTGTAATAATGATTTTCTAACAATTCAAACAACAATTCAAAATTGTGACAAATTTTATCAAACTCAACTTCAGCTTATGTCAAAAATACAACTTTGTACGTCACTATAAATTGTAGGTCCGCTGAATTATTATTAAAATTATGTGGCTATTTTACAGAATAGCAAATAAATAAATAAATCCCTTTCGTATATTACAATCAGGGCTGTAAGCCCAATTGGAACTTGAACCGAAAGTGAATCGAACCGGGTTTTTCATAAATAGAACGGTAACTAAAAAACCAGTCAATTGAATCAAACTGAACAGGTGAACCGCTTCAAACAAACTGAACCAAAAAGTATGATGAACCGCGAGGCAAACCCGATCCTATTTTTTTTTTTAGTACTTTGAAGGTCTGTTTACAAATACAAGGTCGATAAATATCTCATAAGAGGATGATAAAAAGTTCGAAAAGCGAAACTTGCGGAGCCAGTTTATTTTAATTTTCAAGATTTCTTGTAAAGTACTTAACTATCGAGTGTGGTATAATTTTATCTCGATATCTAGTTTATTGAAAATACAAGGCAGTAAAATGAGGACCGTTATGCATTAAAACAGGCTAATTTTACATTGTTACCATGGCAACTACATCATAATGGATTTATTTTACATAGTTTCTATTATGAAATATGTACATATTTAGGATTATTACCAAAATATTGCAAATTAGTTTGATAATTAATCATATTTGGCTATAAATAAAAGAAGACATAACATATTTGCTTTATTACCTTCAAAACAAATTGGAATATTTAAATTTAAATCGAATTTAAATATTAAAATGAAATTTTAAATTGAAAAGTATAATAGAGAACTAAATTCAAAGATTACTAAATAAATCCCATTTAATCTCTTGTAATAATAATAATCTTTTACTTATTAAACAAATTAAACAAATAACGAAATGGCAAAATTAGTGCACAGTTTTAAATGAATGCTAAGGATTCTTTGTTATCACTTGTTACAGTAGATTTTCTTTCTTTCAATTTGTAAGATTTGTATTTTTATTAATTTTTATTTTAAGAAACAAGAATTGTTTTATTTTATATTTGTCAACTGTATTATTTTTACTTGAGAGTGGAACTAAATTAGATCGTAAAATACTGCAAAGCAAAAAAAAACTTATAGCTTCAGTTCTGTTGAGTTTTTTTATCCAGAATCTAAATTTATTAGCTAGGGCGGATTTATAGATTCAAATTGAGGAAATGGAAATGTTCTGTTGACGTTTTTTGTTATTTTCATATGAAAATCTATGTTACCAAGAGCATTATACTCATAATTTCACTTGTCTCAGCTTTCTAAAAAACCAAAAAAAATATAAGAAGCGCTGTGCCAAAACCAGCTACGCCTTATTTAGAAAAATAAACAAAAAAATCCGAAGATACAGTCAAGTTACTGCGTAGTAAAATCTGACATTTTCACATCATCATCTTTCGTCAAATATCACCACTTTTACGACGTGATTTTATTTCTAGTTTATTTACTAACTTCTAGAATTTGTTATTTTATTACTTTTGAAATATAAATTATTTTCCGTCCTACTACATAATTTATATTTAGTACCAGCAAAAATTCGTATTAAATCGGAATAAAAGAAAGCTTATGCTTATGTCTTCTTTGTTGGAATAATAATAAGGGTATTTATTAAAACAACAATTTATCTTGATAAGCAATCAAATTATAATCCATACTTAAAGCTTTTATCAATTTTCCTTTGAAAAAAATCTAACAAATTACTTTTATAAAAAACTAATTTTGAAATTAATGAATATCGCAATAAGGAATCAAAGTAAATGACAAAAACACGGACAAAAGAATAAAGCAAATAACGAACATAAAACGTTCTTTGTGATATCAAATATCGTTACATTTCAATCATTACACGTGCTAAAAATAGAACCCAGGCACATACAATACGATTAATTCCAGTTTACCTCAAGCGACACACACAAAAATTATAACCTCACTCAATGAATATCGATTGGCTTTGAACAATGCAAGCCCCATCTGTGATTTCTGCCAGAGATCAAAGAAAATTCTACTCTAAAAGTACTGTTCGATCTATACCAGGTGTATGATCACACACGGAGAGAAGTTAAACAAACATTCCTCTGGCAGTTAACATCAGAAAGCAGCCTTCTGTATCTGACAACAACGCTTGCTATAAACGATTATGTTTGTTGATCAAGCCTGATTTGTTTAAACTTACTTTGTGGTTTGACTGCCAAAGTCAAGTTCGTGTTCGGATAAAAACAGAGGTTTTAATTGGTTAGGATTCTGACGAATCAACAGCTTAATGAACTTTGCACAGCGTTTGTTATTTACAAGTGAACTGCTCTCGACAGAAAGAAAATGGAAAAAAGAAAGTTTCTGTAGCGGAATATTTGAATTTTATATTATTAACTGGTATATCTACCAAGATAATACAAGTATGTATTTATATCATTTTACATATTTTCAGAATATGAACTGACATGATTCTTTCAACTGCAAACTAATTTTATTACATTTCAAATCATGTTTCTCTTTCGCTTCTTTTATAAAATATAAAAAGTTACGTTGCAAATTTTGTAATAAAACATATTAAATAATATCAAAACAAATTTGATTCTGCTATTATTTTGTTTGATATTAATACATTTTTGAGTAAGATATTATGTATTTACTTAAATTGTCTATATTATGTTTCGGAATAATCAACTTTATACAATGTTAACCAAAAACTAATAGATTGCTTCTTGTTATTGCAGATCAATCAGCATGCGGTTATCCGACCGAAGGAAAAAAGACCGTCACGAATCCAAGAAGGAGCGTCACGAAAACAACACCATCTCCGTAGGACACACGAGCCATCACTCAACGTCTCCAGCCATCAGTAACATCCATCGCGTGCAGGAAGTCGTACTCGAAGAAGTCGATATCGGCACCGAGTACGACGTCCAGCGCACCATTGCCGAGGGCTGTTTCGCCAGAATAATGCTGGCCACCAACAAAAAAGACAAAACCACCGTCGTTCTCAAAGCTGTGCACACAGAACTCACTAACCTGAAGGACTTCTGCAGGGAGTTTCATTACAGTTACCACCTTAGCCCTCATCCAGGAATTCTATCTAGCTATGAAGTGTGCTTCAAGGCTGATGATTGCTTTATATATGCACAAGAATATGCGCCATTTGGCGATTTAGCTGCCAATGTTAAAGCTGGTGGTTTGTCGGAAGAATACTGTAAAAGAATTGCTCAACAATTATCTTCTGCGTTGGAGTTTGTTCATTCGAAACAACTTGTTCATAGGGATATCAAGTTGGAGAATGTATTGGTTTTTGAACAAGATATGTCAAGAGTAAAACTTTGCGACTTTGGTGCAACGAGGCGAGAGGGAACTCTTGTTTCTAAACTAAGATGCAACTGGCTCCCATTTGTGCCCCCTGAACTGTACGAAGTCGTCTCCAACGAACGTTACAACTGTAAATCTTCAAGCGATGTTTGGCAACTTGGAGTATTGATTTTCGTTTGTTTGACCGGATATCCTCCATGGCAAAACGCTGATTGTATCTCTGATGTTGCGTACGCGTCTTTCTGGAGATACCAAAAAAGGAGGGTAACCAAAGTTCCTCATCAGTTCCGGAAATTCAGTCCGAGATTGTTGAGAATGTTCCGCAGAATGTTTGAACATAAACCAGACAAAAGAGCAGCTGTTACTGAAGTTACCAAGTATTTGAAAGATGGGTGGATGGACTCTAAATTAAATACCTCTCATTCTGATAGTAAAATTATCAGTTCAAATACGATCCTTGGAGCTGATAGGAGAGATTCGTTACAGACGTATTTGGATCAGTGTGAACAAACTGGTAGCGATGAAAACAAAACAAGGCTAAAAAGGCTACTAAGCAGTTATGGATTAGAAACTACGGTAGATCAAAAGGTCCTGACGAAGAGGGTATGGGACTGGGTGCTTCAGTGCGACACGCAAACAAACGAAGGGAACACTTCAACCCACTGCTCGCTAACATCACTCACAACCCTGACTACCACCACCAACTTGGAAAGTAAAGTATGCTAATCCAGAAACGAATGCGAATGACATGTCTTCCTACAACAGCAACCATCCTATCTTTGAAATTCGTTTACTCGATGTTAATAAATAAATTTTATATTGCCAAGTGTTTTATAAATGTTTTTGTTACTATGTTTGTCGCAAGAGGTTTCCGAAGCTGCACAACATTTTACATATTCGTTGATTGACGGTTAGTTAAATAGTGTCGGATAGTGCAATCGTGTGATGAACCAAGACTTATGACAATAAGTTGCATGATATTTTCCTAAGGAAAAGCGAGCAATGCAATGCCCTGGACTCGTATTTGGCTCAGTAGCAAACCTCCCAGCGCGAATGTGTTTTAGCATGATCGTTACCACTGATATGCCCAAATACCGTGCCAATATTTGTCAAATATTTTGTACTGACGTGTAGAAAATAAGAAATTTAAACAGTATTTTCACTATTGTAATACGCAAGACGCGAACGCGCTCGGGTTTAAATAACAAGCAATACTCAACAATTAATAACTCATCGAATTTAAATATTTTTCTACACAGAAACTTGCGGAAATTTTGGACAAATAATGGTTTTTGAGTGAATGTCCAATACAAATTGATCTCAGCTAGGATTATATTTAGGATTTTTTATAATGAATTTATATATTTATTAAATTAAGATGTTTAGCACCAAATGTTAATTAATTATAACATAATAATAATAATAATAACAATATATTTAGTTATCGATGTTCTAAATGTACCATAGACTGAAATGTATGTTATTTATGTATGTAGATGTACCTCTAGTCAAAAATAAAACCCTATATTTGAAACGAACTCGTTCCCGTTTGTTCTTTTTTCTACCGAAACTAAAAGTCCCGCCGCACTCCTGAGATTAAAGTATTGTGGTTTTTAAGTGGGGCTGCACACGAACACTCGAAATAAACCACAAATGAGGGGGTTAACCTCTAGCAAAATGCCGTTTCGCATGCAATAACCTTGGGCTAAATTTGTTTCCATTCCATGTCATCTGAAGTTTGCCGGATATTGAAATCGGATACGAAATGAGAAAGGACAGCCACTTCCACTTCTAATAATACAGAGTTCTAAGTGATTCATGTGCACACAGACTAAGAAAACAAAGAAGTGTTAATACAATAAATAGTAGAAACATGAAAATACACCACGATAATGTGATAATAAACATTTCAAACAGATTCAATTAAATTAGTTTATTAGTATGATTTCTTCATAATAATAAATATCAGACAGATATTTATATTTTTATATAAAAAAAAATCTTTTCCTCTTACTATTAATAAAATTAATATATCATCCCTATTTTTACCCATTACTGGGTAAAAGGCGTGATGATATATTATTATATTACTGGGAGTAGTACGCTGCCGTAGCAGATTTCGGTAAGTGATATATTTCGTCGCGTGGAGTGTAGTTACCAGCCGTCAAATCAAGGTCCTCAAAGATGTTAGAGGAGAGAGAACCACAGGGGTAATTTTAACGTGGTGAAAATTGTTTGTGGGAATCGAACTCGGGTTTTCAAATCCACAGTACAAATTGATACTAAAATTATTATTTCGTTTCGGGTAATGTTGCTTCTCGTGCAGTTTCATAAATTTCAGGCGGAATATTGAAAAACTATTCTCTCTCTCTCAGTATTTATCATTTTCTTATTTAAAAAATTAATTAATGTAGTTATTTAATTTTCATGTTTTAAAATATTTTGATAGTTTTATTAATTATTGTCCAGAAGACAAGAAGATTATTCTGTTCAACCTATCAGAGAGTTAATACATAAATAACTATAGTTGTTGATATTTTCAACTATAGTATACTCGTCAGTACGGTGGTGTGGATAGCAATATGGAATTCGAATCCGGAGATCCCGATTTCGAATCTCTCTCAAGCTAAAAATTATATAAAAACTACCACACTACGGTTCGGTGAGTGCGGACCCTGTACTGTAATTGGGATTAAATTCCTGTTGTACATAAATAAATAAATATAACACCGACAATACAAATTTTCAAATAAAAATATAAAAGTTTGTGTGAGTAGCACATGCGTTCTAAGGGGGGCTTAGAATTTGGTTGCTCAAAACGCGAGCGAAATGAGCTTTGCCAAGAACACGTTCAATATTTAAATAAATATAAGAAATTCGGAATTATTAAATCTAAAATCGAATGTGAGAAGCATGTATTCTACGGACTTAAGATTTGTTTATTAGAAGTACGAGAAAAGTGAGCCTCGCCAACAATGCTTTCTCAATTGAAGAATAACTAAATAAATAAATATATCATCACGCATTTTACCCATTACTGGGTGCGGCACTGTACTGTAGCAAATCTCGGTAAGTAATATATTTATACTCATGAATTACGATCACCAGCCTTCAAATCATCACAAGGCTAATTTAAATGAGGGAATCAAACACGGATTCTCAAATCTACAATCCCACTCGATACCTATATCTAGTTAATTATTTGAACAGTTTAAAAGAATTATTTTCCTCGAAAGTAATTTAGAAAATAATAAATAAATATATCATCACACGTGATTTTCGGTTACTGGTCGGCAAATCATGGCCCCCAAAGACGTTAGTGACGGGGAAGCCACAGGGGTAGATTTAATTTGGTGAAAATTGTTTGTCGGCCGTGAAAATCGAGTCTGGGTTCTCAAAATCACAAGCCGACTAGATACCACTGATTAGTTTTATATCTAAAAAAGAAAGTTAGTGAACTGTTATTTAATTTATCTTTCGGTGCTCATTGACTAATTTATATCTTAGTCATTTTTTATTTACAATATTACTTATCAAGAAATAAAATAGAGACATTACAATGTCTAGAACTATATATATATATATATATATATATATATATATATATATATATATATATATATATATATATATATATATATATATATATATATATATATATATATATATATATATATATATATATAATGTTGAAGTCTTGGAATTTGCGAACCCGCGAACTCGTAGTAGTGAAGTGAGAGCGCGACTATGGTGCTACAATCACTCTCAAATAATGTATGTATTGTTAAAATTAGAAATATCGTTTAAATATAGTTAAACGGGTATCTCTTACAGTTCACGTGATTCATAAACATAAAACAAATGTAAGTATAAGTACTTGTATTATTGTGAAACATAATTACAGTAAGTAAGTTGACACATAATTATCAATTTCAAAGTAATTCATTATTTGCGTATACCTTGAAAATCTTCATTGTTCTTAATAGCAAATCATCAGTAACACCAATTCATTTACCCCCTAGTCTTGCACGCAATCTCACCATAATCATAAATAACTACAATATCCATTTCAAATGTGTTCCTTATTCGTGTTGCAAGTCATAAAAACAAGCTTTTATTTAATATTTTGTAAATATTTTACACGGAAATTAAAGCGCTCGTAATAAAATTCTATTATAACCACACGGGAAATTATATTAGCAATTTAGGATAAAATTGAGCATAATGAAATATTCATTAACGCATTACCAAAGGTTAAAAGGTCAAATTCAAAATTAGAAAGGGAAAATCAAGCATTTTTTAACTCCGTTTGTTAGCTTTTTACGATGACCACATGCTCCAGTAATCAAAGCAAAACCTCTAAAAATAATTCGCAATTTTCACAGCAGAAACCAGTGACGGACGTCAGTGAAACTAAAAAGAGAAAGAAAATAAAAAACAACAGATTTATGAAGCTGTATTTCACAAAAGCCTGTTTAAAATCTGTTTATTTTGTAATATCCAAGCCGAACACGTTAATGAAGTATCTGAGTGGCTATATTTCATTTTCCGTCTAAAAGAGAAAAGAAATTTGAATAAATCGTGCATAAACATCCAGAGTGCGTGTTTACAAACAAATGACTAAAAGTTTTTCAATTTTGAACTAATCAACTTCCCTAATTGAAATGTTAATTAATTCAAATAAAAATAACAGTTGATTAAGGAAATGGATTACGTAAATGCAAATGAAATAACGGAAACAAGTGGACAGAACTCTTCTTTGTTCTTTTAGTGTTTTGTTTGTCAAAGGCGCATTCAAATCTGAAATAATTGAATTTGACTCACTGTTTTGAATCTGTGTTTTGTCATGATAGACTCCCGCAGTAAAATTTATTTGTTTAACTATTAAAACTGATTTAAACGCGCTTCGTTAAAGTTGCTTGCGTCAATCTCCTGAAATACTGGATCATTATGATGGTGAACATGAGCTTGTTTATAGCTCTATGCTTTATGTTTATGGACCAGATTCAAAGAATATAGTACCTGGCTAATGATTCACACAATTTATTTAGAAATTACTGTATTTTTATAAGATCTTACATATCCGCTGACTGAGTTTACTATGTACTCGTTAAATACAAATATTTACAAACACTTTTTCTTGGTAAATTTAAAATAAATTTTATAAATATGATTACGCCTACTAAATTTTAGTAAAAATATATTTTTATAATGAGTACCGGTCGCCAATTCTCGACACCCTCAGATGATACTGGAGGGTGATACATCTGACTTCGATTTCGTGAAGTGCATTTGAACCCGAGACCTTTAGCAATAATAACTCTATTGATTGGTAATTTATCAAAATGGGAAAATAAAACCCTAATTCGTGTCTTACAGATGACAACTGAAATTTGAACCTCTTGATAATCTCACATTACAGGCATTTGTTATTTGAACTATAAAAGTAAAAATCTGCTGTGTCCATTACAGTACTTTTCCCTGTGATGCCGAGGGTATCCGCTAATCCATGTGGATTGAGATACACCTCAGCATACAGCGCGTTCGGCTACCGATCGATCAGTCACATATGTGCGAGGAAAAATGCGTTGTTTGTAAACTAAATATAATAGTATATTATTCAACGACGCTATGATAGCCATTATAGCGAGTTGTATACTATACTTTATATACGACTAACATATACGACTAATTTAATAAAAATTAGTCAATTTTTATATTATTTATTATCTATTAATTTTACATCTATTTACCTAATAAATTTACATCTAATTGAAATGAGTAAATGGAGTAAAAAGACCATAATGATGATTTGTATTTTTCACCTAATTCAGTAAAATATGCCAACAATACATTTTCTGAATACGAATTTGTCTTCATTTTAATACGCCAGTCCATAAAACTTTGGTATGCTTTGTCATAGAAATTTTTAGACTTTTGCGGTAATAAACCATATGTAGTAGCATCAGCGATTTTCGTTATTTCTGGTGGTGTAGAAGATATACTGTCTTCTGTAATACTAACCATTTTTTCAATTACAGTTAAACACAATAATTTAACACAATTTGCAAGATCGTTTTTGACAACTTCTCAACGATGATTTCGTTTTGTTTGTTTCCGATTCGTTAACAACAGTGAACTTAGCAACGAGCATGTTTAATTTAAATATGAGTCGCTATGGCAACACTGTTCTCATGGCACAATAAAACAATGATCCATGTTTTCAGCATTTTAATTGGTTCACGAGCGGGAATAATGACCATTATTCCCGACTCATTATTCCCGGCGGGATTAATATATAGCATTATATAGCAAAAAAACGCATATATAATGATAATATTATTAGTTAGTCGTATATAAATAAATAAATATATCAACAGGCTTTTTACCCATTACTGGGTGTGGCACTCTGCCTAAGCAGATCTCGGTAAGTGATATATTTGTTCGCGTGAAGTGCGGTTACCAGCTATCAAATCACGGCCCCCAAAGAAATTAGTGGAGGGGGAGCCACAGGGGTAGATTTAAATTGGTGAAAATTGTTTGTCGGCTGTGGGGATCGAACCAGGGTTCCGATACCACTGAGCCACCTAACCCATTTTGTTTGTTGTTTGTGTTGTATCATAATATAAAAAATAAAATCTGTGAAAAATAAGTCGGCCTGTGGATCTTGAGAACCCTGGTTCGATCCCACAGCCGACAATTTTCACCAAATAAAATCCAGCCCTGTGGCTCCCCCTCCACTAATATCTTTGGAGGGTGTAACGCAACTTTCGTTGTGCTACAATGAATCAACCTTACGCTCCCTGGGGGATGAGCCCGGGCTGGACGGTTGAACCGCGGCTAAACTCAGTGAAGATGGGAGTGAGTCGGAGAAGGGGTGATAAATCACAAATGAATGGGCGCCAGCCGGCCTGAGCCGCGTCCGGTTCAACAAAAGTACTACGGCCGACAAGGTACGGGATACTTCCCAGGACAGGACTACGAGAGGTGCCAACTTCTTCAATAACAAGATGGTAATACGAAAAACTAACGATATATTAGAACACTCACGAGAAAATTACACAGAACACAGTAGTTGAATTTGCAAGACAGCTGGATCATAAATCCACTTAAGACAGAACGCTTCAAAGCGGATACTAGCATAAACGAAGGCGGGGCGCTGTGTCTCACCGTAGCGGCTAGGATCGCGGTACAGTCAACACCTAAATGGCGCTGAAGTGAACTGACGTATTCCGACGTATGACGGTCCGCTGGCCAGCGAAGGCGTTTTACGCGGCGCGTCTGACTGAACGTGACTACCGAACTGTAGACCCTAATGGCTATTGCGTCGTACGAGCGACACACCTCGTAAGTGACAACAACGTCACGACTATTGACTCTACGCAAAATGTTCTTAATTGGATTTTCACAAATAATCCCGTAACTACTCTTAAATTAACTCGCTCAACAAAAACTTAAATAATCTCGTGCACAGAAGGCACACGAGCCAAGGTATAACAATACAATAAACTTAAACACAATACTAAATAAAGAAAGTAATAATTGTGGCTTAGCTGTAGTGGCGCTGAGGCGCTAACGGAGTGTGGCAGCAGTGGTACAACTCGATATGCCAACCGGATGTCCAGAATCGTCACTTCCCAAGATGGCGGGCTGTCACGTGGAATTGGAACGTCGTGTAGCGTCACTTCCGCTACACGTGGTCTTTCCCAAACTGCTGGGCTTAATTCCTCGGTGACAGATAACAGGAACTCCTCCAATGCAACGCCAACGAGCTAGTGCGCTCACAACAGCCTCTATGCCAGGAACACGGGCACACAGCATAAACAACAGCAATACGTACACACGTGAAACGTAAAACAACGTGAATACTACGTAACGTGAAACGTACGTAAAACGAACTAGCTGTCGTCAAAATAAAACAAGAAGGAAAAGAAAAAAAAAAAAAAAAAAGCCTAAAACAAAAGACTGTAATTACGACCATGTAAAACTACGGGTCGGCCTAACTTTACTTGACAGAAAGGCAGATTCAATAACAAAGAAAGAAAACTTTACCTGGGTTCTTGTGCGGCTTTCAAGTGGTAGAAAGTATGTGATCTTTCCTATCGGAAACTTAATCCGGAACGATTCCGCTGAGTAGTGCAATATCTACCAATGCACCACTCACTCAATGGCACTATCTCTAAAATCCCCACACGGGTATTTCGCAAACAAACTGGTTTGCCGAAAAATAAATGAAAATAGCCCAATTTTCCAATATTCAAAATTCACACTTTTGCAACTACGTTGTTCGCAACAGACAAAAGACAAGAATTCCGTTCGAAAACGAACTTGTCAAATTCCGCCAAGAAAGAGCGCGCGATGCGCGAAGACAGAGACAGCCTCCGCCTAAATCTGAACGGTGCCGGTAAAGATCCTACCTCGCAGATCGTATTATCGGCAGAGCGTTGACAGCTAAACAAACAGATGTAAATAACCTACAAAAAAAGCAATGAAACCAAGAGGAACTGAATCTAAGTTTTACTATAAACTGGAATACTACAACGAGAGTGAAATCTAAATGAAGCTAAGTATCAGAAGGATCTAAGTGGTCAATATCTAATCAATAATTACGTTTCAGGAATTTGTCGACGAAGGAAAAATAAACAACAACAAAAAAAAAACGTACGGAAACATGAAGATAAAACAGAACTGGAGAATACAAAAAAAAAACGTAACAACTCTCCCCCTACTTATCCAGGAAATTTTCTTGAGAATTTCCGATAAGAAAACTCTACAGACGCAAAAAAATTCAGAAGAAAAGTACTACGTAAAAGAAAATAAAACTACATCAAGACGAGTCTTGTTCAAGCTCAGGATGAGCCTTGAGGTCCTTAATATTCCAATTGCCGGTGAGTACGGTGCCATTCATGTCCTTCAATACGTAAGTATCAGCCGCTATACGTCGATGTACCATAAATGGACCTAGATACTTGGCAGCCAACTTCGCCGTATAATACTTCGACGCGTCCGATAAAACGTAGTTCCTACGCCACACAAGCTGATTGTCATACAGGATGACGTTACGATGTCGTAGGTCGTAGCGGGCTTTCGACTTTACGTAAGAAGCTTGCAGTCTCTTCCGTACGTCCTGATACAGTTTCGCAAAACAGTACGAGCGTTTTAACTGCCTCTCTTCGTTCACAGGCTCCACAGTGTCCTCCTCGGCTGGTTGATGCCATTCGCCGGATAGCTGCATGTGCCGTCCAAAATTTATGAAGTATGGGCTCACTCCAGTGACTTCGTGCACAGCCGTCCTTACGGCACAGCCAATCTGCGGCAAGTACTCACACCACGTGCGGTGATTATCGGACACGTACGATACCAACATGGTCTTTAATACCCTGTTGACGCGCTCCACCGGGTTTGCCTGCGGATGATAAAGCGAAGTGTACCTACTTTTTACCTGATATTTCGTCAGAAGGCGCCGGTACTCGTGCGAACGGAATTGTGTCCCATTGTCGGAGATGACAGCTCTAGGAACCCCAAAGACTAAAAATACATGTTCCTCCAATGCCTTCACGATCGAGGTTGCCTTAGCTTGACGCAGCGGAAAGAACATGGCAAACTTACTAAAAACGTCGTAGACGGACAGGATAAACGTAAAACCCTTCGACGGCGGCAGTGGACCAACCAAATCAATGCTGATCACCTCCCATGGTTTGGTAATGGTGGAATGACCTCCCATGCGTCCAGGTGCAGCTCTTTGTACCGGCTTTGACTTGATGCAGACCCCGCAGCCCTGGACATACCGAGCCACGTCTGCCTTCATCTTCGGCCAGTAATAACGTTCCGCCAAACGATGGAACGTTTTAAACGCTCCCAAATGTCCACTTGTCGGTACGTCGTGACATTCCCTAATTACATCCTTCCGCCTTTCCTTCGGCACAATCTCCTTCCATTGCTCCCTATCCTCAACTAACCCTAAATAAGTATTTTTAATAAATCTATATAATTTACTATCCCTAATGCAATAATCTGGATAGTGAAGCGAATCCTCCCTAACCAGTTTCACCATTCTTAAGAACCATGCATCTTTCACACCATCAACATTCACACTAATATCATCCACGATCGGTACAGCACGAGATAACGCATCCGGAACAACATGCTCTTTTCCTTTGCGGTGCACAATTTTAAAATTATACTGCTGCAATCGCACCGACCATCTAGCTAAACGACCTGAAGGGTTTTCTAGCTTATGTAACCATAACAAGGAGTAATGGTCTGTAATCGCAGTGAACTCCGTGCCCTCCAAATACGGACGTAACTTCTCTATCGCCCACAGAAGTGCCAACAGTTCTTTTTCTGTCGTCGAGTAGTTCCGTTCTTGCCGCGTCAATGAGCGAGACAGATAACAAATGACTTTCTCGCCATCGTCATGTTGTTGACTCAGCACAGCACCAAGTCCAAAATTCGATGCGTCAGTCTGCAGAACGAATTCTCGGTCAAAGTCGGGACATGTCAGAATTGGAGCAGACACCAGGTGAGTTTTAATGCCCTGCCAAGCCTGATCACAACGGTTGTCCCACTTAAATGTAGAATTTTTCTTCAGAAGACTAGTGAGCGGAGCGATGACCGAAGAAAAATGTGGCACAAAACGACGGTACCACGACGCCATTCCAACCAACCGACGAACCTCAGATACCGATTTC
Source organism: Pterostichus niger (assembly GCA_947425015.1). Lineage (NCBI taxonomy): Eukaryota > Metazoa > Arthropoda > Insecta > Coleoptera > Carabidae > Pterostichus > Pterostichus niger. Next base: position 126,130 of record CANDYQ010000041.1, read on the forward strand.
GGCACTGGAATGTTTAAAATGGCGCGAACCTTGTCTGGGTCAACGTGAAGACCGCGCTTGTTCACCACGTATCCCAAATACTTCAACTCATCTCTACAAAAATGACACTTATCGCGCCCTAACGTCAGTCCTGCGTCACGAAGTCGATTGGAGACTTCCTCCAGTATTTCCAAGTGCTTATCAAAGGTAGACGTAACTATGACGATGTCGTCTAGGTAAACGAATACGTGTGGATCCAAGTCTGTACCAATAACGGAGTTAATAAAGCGTTGCCATGTTGCAGGTGCGCTGTGCAGGCCAAAAGGCATGCGTCTGAATTGGAATAAACCACGATTTGGTACGGTGAAAGCTGTGTATTGCTTTGCATCTTCCGCAACAGGTATTTGCCAATAGGCGGACTTAATATCCAACGACGTGAGATACTTTGCATCACGTAACTTGTCAAGCGTATCGGAAACATATGGAATCGGGTAGGCGTCGCGACGACTAACTTTGTTTAATTTCCTAAAATCCACGCAGAATCTATACGTACCATCCTTTTTAGGTACTAGCAGAATTGGAGACGACCATGGGCTCTGCGATTTCTCCACAATCCCATTTGCCAACATAAAATCTAGCTCGCTGTTGACATGCTTCTGCATCGCAGGAGAGATTGGATAGTAGCGTTGCTTGATCGGCTCGCTATCCGTATAGATTTTAAGTTCAATCCTGTCCGTACATCCTATCCGATCCTTATCCATTCCCATAAACATTTTATCCACGACCTCCGATAATCTACCTTCCTGCTCCACTGACAAATGGCTACGAGGATAAATCGCGTCAACTGAAACTACCGGTAAGTGAGAAAATGACCATTCCCCGCGACGAAGATCTGGCACAATGCCCATAATTTTCCAAAAATTTGCCCCTAAAATCAACAGATGCGGTAGTTCCGGCACGACGAGAATGTCAATGACTCTCACACAGTCACGTAACCGAACTGGGACAGAGATACTTCCAATGCTAGCGCAACGTTGTCCGTTCGCGACGGTGCAATGCATGAATGATTTCTGTAATGGTAAATGTAAGCTACTCAAAATTTCCCAACCCATTTTCCCAACGATTGTGCATGATGCACCCGAGTCTAATAATCCCTTAAATGATTTCCCGAATATAAAAACTTCTAAATATGGGCGCTCATCACCCTGAACATGGGCTAAAATAAATTCCAACCGTGCATCGGTTATAGCGGTCGCTATGTCTGCTTGTCGGTGCCGTTCACGACCACTTACGGCATCCGTCTGGCGTTTCCCGGGCGACAATTCGGACAAGACCGGTGGTTAACGTCAGGCTTACCACATTTATAGCAATGAAGCTGGCGTGGAGCATTGCATTCTAGAGCGAGATGCCCTGCTTTGCCGCAATTCCAACAGCGGCGAGAACTGATATTGCTGACGGTAGTCACGCGAGCTGAAGAAGCTGAAGAAGTGGATATATGCGAGGGTGAGGCAGCGTCAACATAAGCTAAATCTGGCTCTAATGATTGGTTTTTCCTAGGTGGTGGCGTAAAACATTGAATGGACTCTTTCCTCTGATCGAGTCTCCTACAAAGCCGTTGCAGTTCGGTGGCTGATTTCACTTCGACCAACGCTAGTTGATTCTGGTAGAACGGTAGAATATTACGAAGTAGTATGCTGACCTTGTACTCGTCTGACAGCCTAGATTTTAACCTGGCGAATAACAATGTCATACTCGCAAGATATTCCCCTATCGATTCCTCTGGACCTTGAGTACGACGCTTGATTTCCTCGAAAAGTTTTTCTTCGTAATTGACTGGCAAGAATTCTTCCCGCAGTCCCTCCACAAGCTCATCCCAAGTTCGATACAAGTGTCGATTTGCCCTAAACCATACCAAGGCACTACCTTCGAATAAATCTATCGCCGAAACAATTAATTGCGACTTAGTGACATTACGCGCACTACGCAATTCCTCCACACGCTCAAGAAATGCGTTAATTGACATTTGTCTCCGATCGGCACTAAATTTAATTCCCCATTTCTCTACTGGAACAGATTTACAACCTAATCTAGCCCTCTCACTCGCGGTTTCGCCCTCTGACGAATCTGAGTCTGACCCGGACAATTTCAACTCGGCAAAGGATGCGTCTACTAACGGATTAACTAAGGTGGACGAGTGCTTCACCAGTTTTGCTTTCGCCAAGAGATTTGATTCTAATGTGACAATTTTTAATTGGATCTGCGCCCGCTTTTTGACTTCGTCATTGTTGGCTGGCATGCAACGAGAAGCTCGACCTACTGCTTGTGCTATCTTAGTTTCGATCTTCTTATATGCTGACGAATTTTTCACATCGGTAAATGCGCTAATTAGATCAGAAATTCGTTTAATCTGAGCTTCCAAAGCTGCGTGATCCTCTGCGAATGCAAACGGATAATCAGGAAAAACAAAACTAGAACTCTTCTCCAATTTGAGCAATGCACGGAGCGATTGTCTCATGAACTCAACCGTACCAACCTCATCAACACCTCTGAGCTTTAGCTCATAAACTAACTCATCCCTGCCTAGCCTATTTATCTCCATTTTAGCCTCCATCGTACGAGAACTCAATGATAACCAATGTAACTAAACTAAACTAATTTAAGAACTAGTTGTAGAATACTATCCAAACCAAAAATTTAATTCCCTAACTAAGAGCCAATTTTCAAAAACAAGCAAGGTAAAACAAAAAAATCACAAAAACGAGCCAAACATGAAAACGACAACAACAAAAGCGAGCCTCTTCTGCTCGTGGCCTCTTTTTCTCTCGCCTCTTTTTCTCGAGGCCCCACGTTGGGCGCCAAATTTGTAACGCAACTTTCGTTGTGCTACAATGAATCAACCTTACGCTCCCTGGGGGATGAGCCCGGGCTGGACGGTTGAACCGCGGCTAAACTCAGTGAAGATGGGAGTGAGTCGGAGAAGGGGTGATAAATCACAAATGAATGGGCGCCAGCCGGCCTGAGCCGCGTCCGGTTCAACAAAAGTACTACGGCCGACAAGGTACGGGATACTTCCCAGGACAGGACTACGAGAGGTGCCAACACTACGAGAGGTGCCAACTTCTTCAATAACAAGATGGTAATACGAAAAACTAACGATATATTAGAACACTCACGAGAAAATTACACAGAACACAGTAGTTGAATTTGCACGACAGCTGGATCATAAATCCACTTAAGACAGAACGCTTCAAAGCGGATACTAGCATAAACGAAGGCGGGGCGCTGTGTCTCACCGTAGCGGCTAGGATCGCGGTACAGTCAACACCTAAATGGCGCTGAAGTGAACTGACGTATTCCGACGTATGACGGTCCGCTGGCCAGCGAAGGCGTTTTACGCGGCGCGTCTGACTGAACGTGACTACCGAACTGTAGACCCTAATGGCTATTGCGTCGTACGAGCGACACACCTCGTAAGTGACAACAACGTCACGACTATTGACTCTACGCAAAATGTTCTTAATTGGATTTTCACAAATAATCCCGTAACTACTCTTAAATTAACTCGCTCAACAAAAACTTAAATAATCTCGTGCACAGAAGGCACACGAGCCAAAGTATAACAATACGGTACATAAATCGAAAGTATGACAACATATGACTACAAGAAAAATAATGAGTAAATAAAACAAATGATTGTGGCTTAGCTGTATGGCGTCCAGGCGTGAACGGGACAGGTGGCAGCAGTGACACAACTCGGTCTGCCAACCGGATGTCCAGAATCGTCACTTCCCAAGATGGCGGACAAGCACGTGAAATGGGAACGTCACGCAGCGTCACTTCCGCTACACGTGGCTTCTTTTCCAAACTGCTGGGCTTTACTCCCTTGGCAACAATTAACAGGAACTCCTCCAATGCAACGCCAACGAGCTAGTGCGCTCACATCAGCTTCGATGCCAGGAACACGGGCACACAGCATAAACCCACAATGGCACGAACAGCTGACCAGCCACAAAAATACGTAAACACGTACAACGTACAACAAAACGTACATAAAACGAACTGGCTGTCGTCAAACATAAAACGAAAACGAAAAGAAAAAAAAAGCCTAAAACAAAAGACTGTAATTACGACCATGTAAAACTACGGGTCGGCCTAACTTTACTTGACAGAAAGGCAGATTCAATAACAAAGAAAGAAAACTTTACCTGGGTTCTTGTGCGGCTTTCAAGTGGTAGAAAGTATGTGAT